>JAQBSW010000453.1:0-203084 GCA_029291075.1 Eudiplozoon nipponicum
CTCCATTTGGCCTTTTTGAATAACTTTACATGCCTTTTGGACTTAAGTGTGCTACTCAGACATTTCAAAGAGTCATAGACAACATATTTCGCGACGACTCTGCTTATTGTATGTCATATCTCGATGACATTATGGTATTCAGTCCAGATCTAGAATCTCATGCGAAACATCTAAGAAATGTCCTCTCACGCTTATCCAACCACGGACTTAAGATCAACTGTGACAAGACGCAGATTGCAACTTCATCCGTCGACTTCTTAGGGCATCGTATCACGGCCCAAATTATTCAACCGTTGCCGTCAAAGACGAATTCAATCAAGAATATCAAGTCACCAAGGACTGTGAGCGAGTTGCAGAAAATCCTGAGAGTTCTAAACTATTAACGCAAGTTCCTTCCGGGCCTTTCAAAACAACTTTATCCTTTGTGCAGGCACCTGCGGAACCGAAAAGGACTTAGCAAGAATTCCATCATTGCTTGGTCATCCGAAGACGAGGAATTACTTCGACTTGCCATCAACTCGTTATCAAATGCCACAATGCTAACGCATCCAGATTTCGAAAAGCCATTTTTACTCACGACAGGTGCTTCTGAATTCGCTATTGGTGCCACTTTGGAACAAGAGATCGACGGAGTTCGGAAGCCTATCAGTTTCTACTCACGTACTCTCCAACCAGTAGAAACGAGGTACGACACTTTCGGCCGAGAACTTCTCGCCATCCACGACGCAGTGCGCCATTTTATCAGCATCATTGGCAGTAGCAGATTTGTTGTTTTCACAGATCATGCACCACTAGTTAGCGCACTTCGAAACGCAACTTCATCTATCGCCAAGTACCCTGCCAGAGTGGAAAGACAGCTTTCTCGTCTAAGCGAATAGCAATTTGACGTCTTTCACGTCAAGGGCAAACAGAACTTCATTGCAGATGCCCTGTCTAGGCCAGATGTCTCTCTACAACCACCTTCACCGTCACCATTCACTGTCAACTCCGTGGCACTCAGTGAACCTGCACTAACGCCAACTCTCCTGCGAACTGAACAACGCGGTGACATTCACATTCAGAGATCAATAGCCCGTCACCCAACCAAGTTCATATGCCGTCTGTGGGAAGGCTTACCAATTGTTTACCCCACGGGTACGCAGCCTAACAAGCCAGTTCTGCCGACCAGCCTTCAGAGAAAAGTTTTCGATTCAATTCGCTCAATTTCTCACCCAAGAAGCCAAGCGACTGTCCGACTTCTTACAGATCGTTTCTGGGGTCACAGACTTAGGCAGAATGTTAAACGATGGGTCTCAGAGTGTGCTATTTGTCAGAAAAAACAAGATCACACGACACACTCGTTCTAAGTTGCAACATTTTCGATCTACTTCTCGCCTAGCCATCGTCCACATCGACATAGTTCATCTGACAAAGTTTCAAGGTTTCAGCTACCTTCTAACTATGATCGATAGATTTACACGGTGGCCTGCGGCATTACCTCTTGGCACCATTTCTGCAGACGAAGTAACTAACGGTTTATCTCTGCATGGATATCCAATTATGGTGTTCCCAATGGGGTCATCACGGACAGAGGCACTTGCTTCTCATCTGATCGTTTCAAAACCACTTTGCGGTACATGGGATGCATCTTACGACAGACGACTGCCTACCATCCCCAAGCTAATGGCATGGTAGAGAGAATGCATAGGGAACTCAAAGCTACTTTAGCATCCTCGTCCATTAATAGCAACTGGGTCGATGCACTACCTTTAGTTCTGCTTGCCATGCGTTCCCGTACTCGTGAATCCATTAAAACGTCTGCGTCACAACTCTTATATGGCATGGATCTACGCCTGCCTGGTCAGTTCCCACGTCTACTACCGGCACAAGATGACCCACAAAACGAAGCTACCCGCCTTCGACTTCATTTCGGTAACATGTCCGAACGGCAGCCGAGACACACGCCTCGTCCAGTCTTCGTTCACCCACAGCTCCACAGCTGCAAGAGAGTACTCGTTCGCAACAATAATGCTGTTGCACCACTACAACCCAAGTATCGCGGTCCTTAACCGATTTTATTCAGACAGCCAAAATACTTCATAATTATGCAAGGCGCTACACCGACATCAGTAAGCATAGACAGGTTGAAACCGTTTATCGAACCACCTGATCCTGAGAGCGTTCAACCTTCTACACACGTCTCAGGCTCCGTCTGCCCACAATCTCAATATCCTGCTTTGTATAACGCGTAATTGATTTTTTTAAACATTAACATTAACTATCAAAATTTTTTAACCTTACGTTATTTTTCGTATTTGTCTCACGTGGTATAACCAGCTGTTCTTAGCTAACAATTGTGTAGCATTTTTGAACAGTTCTTTGGTATTATACCATCTCTGAGGCAATGTTCGTGTACATATTTTTATGCAGTTACCTTTGATTTTAATGTATATATTTTTACATTGTAATGTATTTCTCACACATGACATTACACTGCCTATTTTGGTATGACCAGCTACTTAGAGCTAACGCTTTCGTGTAGCAACACTAAGTAGTGATCAGCTTCATATCATGGTACAGGCCACTTTTAATGCATATCTCAACTTTATCAATTGCACAAAGACTACTCTACAAATGTCATGACCACAACGTCGAGCACTCTAGCTCCTTTGGTCGTATACAAACACATTGACAACGATCCAACCTGCTTAGGTTTTAACTTAAACCTGGAAAATTCAGAGGCGATTTACCTCGAAATCTCCACGCTGCGGCTCCCAAAACTTACACTGCTCTATTTTGCCTCACGTGGTATGACCGACCACTAGAGTTAACAATTTGTGTAGCAATTCCTAGTGGTTACCTGGCATCATATCATTGTTGAAGCAACCAACAAGCATATTTAAGCCCAGCACGTGTGGTTCATCATATTTTTGCTTAACTTGGTTCGAACTCTGTCATGCATTTCTTATCTAGCCTCGCAGAGAGGAATATTTTTCTTTTTTTTTCAGAGAAGAAAGTGTTGTAACGACACAAATCAATCGCCGACATATTGCGTAAATTAAATTCAAATTTATTTAAGTTGCACCAATGAGAAAAAAGCAAAATTGCCGTTTAACCACGTTTAACCACGTTTAACCAATAGAGTGCAAGTAGACATATTGCATGCTATTTAAGCACGGTAATTTACCATGCAAGTCAGTTGTGTCGTATCTGCGTTCTGCCTCGTGTTACACATGTGCGTGCTGTCGGCTGTCAATACCTACGCTGGATATTGATTTGTTTCACCAACAATTGGCAACATCCGTGACTCACCGTGTTGCTCTTCAACCAGCAAGACGAGCCAATTAATGCAGAACTTCAACGAAGTTGTCCACATCGTGATAACAACAGCAGAAACCACAACCAGAATTCACCCAAGGAACAGAACATCAACTTACATATATATAACTTACGAGAACGCCGCCAAGGCCCTGTTAAGGCCCCCTATCAGTAACTTATCTCTATTCAGAGCACCTTAACCGAGTTTGTAACGTCGTACGGCATTTACTTGTAGCCGGGGCGTTTACACTGGAATACTTATTTCAAATCACACAGCCACAACACTGTCGATCTGTTGAATGATTTAGATATTTGTAGCTCTAAAGAAAACTAGAAGCACAAGGATTTGCAGATGAAAGGCATTGATGAGACTTTAATCCTACTAACTAATGAAAGCTCTATAGACGCCAAGTCTGAATCAGTCTTAGTGAGCTGATAGTGAAACTGATAGGACTGTTTTCTCTTACATATCTAATAAGATCATGCATACGACTCTCTGTACCATAGTTGTAGAGGAAGATATTTCCTCCGAAAAAATTAAAGTGAAATTTATTGATAAACTTAAACCACCGTGGCTGTTTCAAACAAATTTTTTTCTTAATTATTCCTTTATTTTCTAGAAAATTCTTTGTTTAAATACTTGACAGTATTGTTAACGCCCCAGCTTCAAGTAAATGCCGTACGACGTTACTAAATCAGTTAGAAGCCAAGGGTGACTGCATTTGTGTACATTTGGGACTCTTTTTAAGGCCGGTATTGCGTTCTCTGGCAAATTCCGAGAAAGTTAGTTAGTGTAGCAGCGTCTAGAAATACCCCTAGACACTTGAGACTAGCTCTGGTTGACTAGGTTTTAGTTCCCTCGGTTGTTGAGTTGACATCCGTGGTGAGTGAGTAGATGAGTAATCTCGTTGAAGACCTGCAGTAACTGACAAACTTGAAGGTCCACTAAATAGATGTTGCTTCGTCTCACTAGTTGTGCAGAAACAAGATTGGCGTAACTGAAATTGCCAATGTGTGTGAAGCAAGTCCAAAAATCAGGGTTGGTGACGAAAGCAGAGAGCACGCACACGTAGCGCACAGCAAAAGGCAAACTCAACAACTGACTGGCATGGTAAATTCACCGTGCCATTGATTAACGGAAAATTTTGCTTGTTTTATTTGGTACCGCGTAAATTGAATTTAAATTTCATTTACGCAATATGTTGGCGAATTGTTCTTAAGACTTTACAGTACATATACTTTTGAAATGTGCGTAATTTCAGTTTTGTTACTCTGTACTTGACTGACTTGACTTTCCTTAGAAAGATGCATTTGTTTTTCCTCCAATTTTTGATTATTATTATTACTCCATTTACAAAATATAAACCTGTTATCATTCTATCTTTTGAATCTTACATACTGGGGACGTTCTGGAACGATAATTTAATAACTCTGTTTTTCGCGTCTTATTTCTTTCCAGGTTATTTGATCGGGTGTTTTGCTACGTAAGAAGTACACAGTCCGTTGCCTAACACTAAGTTATCAAATAAAATTTTAAGTTCGAACCAGCATGGAAGCTAATTTTATGTTTGAGGACACAAGCAAGTTAACTCAAGATATAGCAGGCATGAACTTAATAGATATGAATGAGAATTCTAGCTTATCAGACTCAAATTGATATATTAAGACTGAAAACGACTTGGCATCTATGGGATTCTTATTTTATAATATGTTTGGAGCCTCCATAAAAATGGCGACCACGCCAATCCAAAAATATTATATCTGCGAACGTATAAATCTGAAAACACTCATGTTGGGTCCGGTGTGCCCCAAATGTTTTTCAAAGCTTACCACATTGTAAACCCTAGGGAGAAATTTGCTGCAGCATGGATGGCATTGCCAGAGAATTTCAGAATCACCTTGCAAAACTTTAGAAACAGGACTGTTGAAGAAGAACCGTATAATGCATTTGAGTTACTAATGGCCGAAATTCAATGAGATATCAGCCTTGAAGGTCGGCACAAATGTGCAAATTATTACGCCTGGAAAAAATGGGGAGTCAACTGTGACAATAGCCATCTTCAAGACAAATAGTGAACAAAGGGTCTTATTTATGGCAGACATTATTTCAACAGAAATTCCTCGCAGAAGCGCTCGTATAAGAATGAATCAGTCAGCCCAATGAGAAAAGCCGACTTCGAGCTGAAGTAAACATAAATTAATTAATGTGTAAATTTGTTTTATTAAATCGATGCTCGTTGTGCGAGCAAAATTCTATATATAATTGAGTAAAAATAAAGCATTTGTCGTACATTTAAAATGGCTTCTGATGGGTTGGAAACGTTGATTCAGGCATTGACTTCTCAAATGAATAATTTAACTGCAGAATTAGGCATAATAAAGGCTCGTCTAGAGGACACGTTAATAATAAACACTGACGACATACATGTACGTGGACCATCCAATAACAATGGCGACCGCGCCGAAGAGGAATCAGGAGGAAATATTCCGGCATTTTCAGCCGAATTGACGAGTTATTTCAGACCGTCATCAGAGTTTAAGCCGATGTTGGCACCACTAGATGTGGAAAGGCCACAGTTGTGGTTCGAAAAATTTGAAGCATCAGTACGAGCCCAAGAATTTACATTGGAAGCACCTATTGTGCGTGTGGCTGTCCAGGAATTAGTGGACCGGACAGTAGCAGTCCAATTGGAATTGCCGGTTGACCTCACGTATGAAGAGTGCAAAAGACGCGTGTTGGATCATTTCAGGGCCAGGCCTCAGGAAGTGTTCTTAGAATTATACAGCCTGAAACCATTAATGGGTGAGATGCCCATGGATACCATGGCACGTATCAAGTGGTGGTTCTCGAAGCTTACCGAGTCTTTACCCGGCTTGCAACCACATGAGGCTATCATGTTCATGCTGCTGGATCCTACCAGATACGGTGAAATATCCAGCGCCCAGGGAGGCCTTGAAGAGAGACTTAAGGCTCTTCAAAGTGCGGCCATAATGACAAACAAAGTGGCAGCAGCATCTCCACGCATGGGTCCAGTTACGACATCTGAAAGGAGCGACATACCGTATTGGAATTCTTCGCGGCATAATAAGCAGTTCCGCGACAGAAAGCAACAGCCAGTGGCCTGGAAGCAAAGTCAGTATATAAGGACTCTAGCTCCGACGAATACGGCGTATAAGCGTCAGCAAAACCCATGTACTGCTCCTCGAGAATGGCCAGTGCAGTGGGGTAACAGGGTGCACAATCTCACAAATAAAGGTGGGAGAGAGCAGGGCACAAATATTAATCCTTTGGTGGCTCCGACGGGTAGATCGAATGAAGACCAGCAGAAAAAACAAAAAAGTGGTCCGAACCAGATGGCCTTGGAAGAAAAGAAAGTATGGGAAACATTGCCAAATTTAAGAATTTTCATTAAAGTTGAATTTTTAGAACTCTTCAACGGACAGCCAGTAATAATGCAATTGGATACTGGAGCTGATGTGTCGGTACTTCCATTGACTTGGCCATTGAACAATGTAAAACCTATGAAAGCAAGTTTATGTCAGGCATCAAGCGCATCGATGGTGGCTGTGGGCGAGTGGGACACGAAGTTGTTAATAAATGAAAATGTCTATCATATGTCTTTTGTTGTTTCGAATACGCAAACGCCCTTATTGGGACTTGATTTCATTATAAAATGGGTTAAGACGATAGACTGTCAAAATAAACGTGTATGCCTATCGCGGCCTGAGGGAATAAGTTCAATAAAGTCTATATGTACCCCTAAGATGCAGGAGGTGACCAGTTGTCTGCCTGGGTGGTGGAAGAATCTTTAAAACCAATATAACTTTATATTCCAACTGCCTGATTGTAGCAAGAATCCAGGGCCGACGGTCGACCAGTTTAAGCTATGACTAGAACTAAATGAAGGTTACGAACCACCAAAAGTATATGGTGCTCCTCCAAAGAAATTAGCAGCAGCGACTCGAGCAACCCAAGAAATGATAGAAGCCGGCGTTCTTGAACCGTCATCATCTGTTTTTCGTGCTCCGATGGTTTACGTTCCGACCGGCGGCTGATTTTAGGCAATTGAACTCAGTAACTAAACCGGACCCGTATCCCATGCCGGCTCTGCGTGATCTGTTCTTACAGCTAGCGGAAGGCAAATGGTTCGCCGTGCTTGATCTTAAACAGGGATTTTGGCAAATAGGCGTGCGGTCCGAAGACCGATGGAAGTTAGCGATACAAGTACCCCAAGGTCATTTCCAATTCACCCGAGTACCATTTGGCCTTAAAAACGCACCGAAAGTGTTCCAAAGAATGATGGACTCGTTCGTGTCTGACTTAACTTGTACAACAGCTTACGTAGACGATGTTATTATATGGGCCACTACTGAACACGAATTACGTGTGAGGCTGCAGATGTTGGCCAAAGCTGTAGAATGGCGATTACATTTTAATCCAGAAAAGGTACAGATAGGTCAAGAAGTGCGGTTCTTGGGGCACTTAGTCTCAGTGGACGGATGCATGCCGTTAGATTCGAATGTACAACCTATCAGGGATTATCCGGTGCCTACTACTAGAAAACAATTGCGCCGGTTTATTGGTATGGTGAATTTCTATAGACCATACCTCGCAGGGATGGCGGTTACGCAACAGCCCTTATCTCAGTTAACTAGTGCCAAGATACCATTTCGTTGGACGGAGGAGGCTCAACAAGCGTTTGTGCTATGCAAGCAGAAATTAATAGATGCAACTATTTTGACTTTACCGGTAGGTAATATGCCAATTGATACAGACGCGTCAGATATTGGGATAGGAAAGGTGTTACAAGCTGACGGGCGTCCTGCGCAATATATAAGTCGCACACTCACTAAGGCAGAACAGAACTATACTGTCACAGAAAAGAAATTACTTGCCGTACAATGGGCGCTGCGGAAGTTTAGATATTTTGTCATCGGGGAACACGTGTACGTCTTAACCGACCACAAAGCGCTAGTGCATTGGAGATCACTATGTATTGAGAAGAAACGAGTACATCCAGCCATTGAAGAACTAGAAGAGTACGATATATCAATTCATCATAGAGCAGGAATCGAGAATGCGGCGGCCGATACGCTCAGCAGAATTTCCGCTGTGCGGGTTTCGCCGCATATAAAAGTCTCTGAAGAACAGGGAAGAGATGCTACATGTCAGGAAATAGTCAATCAATTATAAAATGGCACAGTGGTGTCTGCACCATATAAAACGTTGAGTCTACAGAACGGCCTGTTGGTGCGGAACGAAGGACAAACAGTGAAATGGTTTGTGCCAGAATCTATAAGAACAGAATTAATGGCCTTTTGGCATGAAATGTTAGGACATCCCGGCGCTGGGCGGCTCATTGAGACATTGCAGTCACGATTGTATTGGCCTGGCATGTCCAAAGAAATTCGTAGCTATTGTCAACAGTGCACTACATGCCAACGTTGTAAACCACAAAAACGAGAAAATGTCACTCCGATTGCTTTCAATGCCACTGCACGGAACGAGTTTCTGCATATCGACCTGGTACGTCCACTGCCGGTAGCTCGCGGCGGCGTGTCCTATGTGTTTTCCATGGTCGATAAGTTTCCCCGATGGGTCGAGTTTGTACCACAGAAGAAGATCACTACAGAAAAGATTATAACGTGCTTAGAAGAGCGATGGCTCAGTCGATTCGATGCACCACAAGTTATTGTTACCGATCAAGGCGCACAGTTTGAGTCGAAAGAATTTAATCAGTGGTGCAAAGACCTTGACATAAAGCATTCCCGCACAGCCACTTATCACCCGCAAACCAATGCGACAGCTGAGCGCGCACATAGGACGATGAAAGAGGTACTGCGATGTTGGTGCCACGAGAGCCCGGGAACGTGGAGAGACAAATTACATTTGGTCGAGCGGGCCATGCGCTTTACAGTCTCAACAGCTACAGGATTCGCTCCAACGACCATGGTCTATGGAGGACACATAAGACTGCCAGGTGAACCGGTAATCCAAGGATCCCATGAGCGCTGCACCATAGCGGATATTCAGGAACGACTAAAACAGTTAACTGAATATGTAGGCGCCACACAGCGACAAGGCTATGCAAGGCAACCGACACGCACTCGCCTAAAGGTCAGCGACTATGTAATGGTAGCGAAGGTCGAGCCCATGGCACTGCAGGCTGTCAATGATGGGCCGTATCGCGTGGAGAGGGTGGACGCAGAGCACAATACTGTTTTTGTTAGCCTGCCCGATGGACCACGAGCTGTGGCACTTGATCGTTTAAGCAGAGTGCGAAAGCCGATTCCTGAGGGGGGGAAGATGTGGCAATGGCCACCTTTAAGACAAATAATGAACAAAGGGTCTTATCTAGGGCAGACAGTATTTAAACAGAAATTCCTCGCAGAAGCGTCCGTATAAGAATGAAGCAGTCAGCCCAATGAGAAAAGCAGACTTCAAGCTGAAGTGAACATAAATTAATTAATGTGTAAATTTGTTTTATTAAATCGATGCTCGGTGTGCGAGCAAAATTCTATATATAATCGAGTAAAAATAAAGCATTTGTGGTACATTTAAAATGTCTTCTGATGGGTTGGATACGTTGATTCAGGCATTGACTTCTCAAATGAATAATATAATGCAGAATTAGGCATAATTAAGGCTCGTCTAGACGATACGCTAATAATAAACACTGACGACCTACATGTACGTGGACCATCCAACATAGGTGGACATAACATAAACTACCATCAGAGTTTTATGAACGCTTTTGTGCGAAAGCTTCCGGGTTGAATATATCTAGAGATGTGGTGAATTCTATTTCTACAGCTGAGCTGCCATCCAGGCTTAGAGCCACATTAGAGGTACTGGAAACAATGAATGTTGATTGGCCATGTAAACCCAGAGGGCTAGACGGGATGTGTAAACAGCAGGAACCACAGGTACATGCTGTAGCGGCAGATTCTGTCATAGTGCAGCCAGGTAGGGCAGATACTGAAACCATCGTGACACTACAAAAAAGTGTGTGTTACATATGTAGAGATGTTGCTGGTATACATAAAAAATGGAGGATATGGCGAGAGATATTTTGCAACTTAAAATTCAGGATAGAAATACTAGACGCGAAGGAGTCACTCGCGTCAACGCTTCGATGGGCCGCGCGGATGGTCTAAGCCACATTGTGAATATGGACGAAGTACAAAGTGCCAAGGAGAGAAATGCATATACCCGCGTTTAGGTTGACCCAAATGGAAAAGAAGCACTAAACCGGTAGAGAGAAATTCATCACCGGGAAAAGGATAAAACCCCTGCTATTAGGGGCCGTAGGGCGGTCCAGTGCAAAGGCTGCCAGACATGACTATAGAAAGCAAACTTAATGCGAAAGCAAAATATGCGACAAGATCAATTAGCACCGAAACAGAAGGCAAAAGGATTACATTCGTCCCAATTGGAGATCTGGAAGACATTGCCGGATTATCCAGTAATAAATTCATTATAAGAGATGAATTAACTGAACTGGATTTTCTCATTGAAACAGGTGCTGAATCAAGAATAGTTAGGTCAGATGTGGTCGGAATAGATTTCCCCACATTTGATTATCAAATATGGGCCGCAAACGGTAGTCCGATAGGAGTCAGGGGGATGAAAGGATTGTCGGTAACTTTAGGCCAAAAATCTTCTTTTACATGCAGATTTCTTGTAGCTGATGTCAATGACCATATCATTGAGATTGATTTCTTGACGCACTTTAAACTAACTCAAGATCCTAAAATTAGGACTATCGCAGAAGGCGTAGAGTTGTTAACACACACTGAGTCTAACACTTCAAAAGTTAGAACAGTCCTTTTATCCCATCCCAGGGTCGCACATGACTTTGCCGACATCATTAAGAAACACCTTGCAGTGTTTCAACCTTTCAGTGACAAGATAACATGATTGAAGAGAGGAGTAGAACACTAAATAGAATTGGTGGCTCCGTTGCCTAGTTCACCAAAGGCCCAACCATTGCCGCAACACAAGCAACAAGATGCTGTGTTTGAATTTCACCAATTGCGCAAAGAGAGGATTTTTAGTAGGTCAAATACTGATTTTGCTTCCCCAATAGCGGTAGTTTTCAAAGCTGAACCGGGACAATGGAGGGTTTGTGGAAATTATCGTCTATTAAACTCAGTGACGAAGGGTGATTCTTATCCTCTCCCTAACCAGAGCACTCTGCTCCCAGACATAATGGGATATGAGGTTTATTCAACTTTAGATCTCCAGAAAGCGTACTATCAGATACCGATGGAGGAAAGTTCGATACCACTCGCCGCAGTCAGATTTCCAGGAGGGAGATCGCATGAATTTCTTCCAATGCCTTTTGGTTTGAAAAATGCCAGTCAGATATTCCAGCGTTCGGCAAAAGTAGTCCTTCAGAATTGTCCAATTGTGACATAATTATTTTTAGTCGTTCATGTGATGAATATCGTACGCAATTGTAAACGGTTTTTATCAGGCTGGAACAATATGGATTAGTGGTCAAACCCAATAAAACTAACATCGGATGCTCTTCAGTTAAATATCTTGGACATGTACATTTCAAAGACAGAATGAAACCTTTGAAAGTTAAGATCTAAGCCATCAAGAACGTAACAAAGCCCCAGACCGTGCGCAAGTTACGAAGATTCTTGGGCATGATCAGCTATTACCGACGACTCATTCCAGAATAAACGATCTTTCTATGGTATTACCTGCCATGCGCAACAGATATAAGGCACAGTTGGGAACTTCAATAGAAGAATTGGTATATGGCGAAACATTAAGATTGTCTGGAGATTTTCTAATAGAAACTCCAAATAGTCTTGATTGGGTTTCTATCTATGTAGACTGGTTTGTAGGGGCACTTAGAGATAAGATGTGTCGTTTGGCTCCGAACAAGAATATAAAAGTAAAATCCAAGTGCTATGTGTTCTCTGATCTAAGATCGGCTTCGTATGTTTACGTAACCGACGAAAATAGGAAGAACTGCCTGACAGTATTTTACAAAGGACCATATAAGGTCAAGAGGATGACTGACAAGAATGTCGTCATAGAGGTAAATGGCATTGAGGATTGTGTTACTTTGGATCGTTGCATTCCCCAGTTTCTCTGGATTGATGATTGGACTGAATTACCAGATATGTTGAATGATCATCGTTTCATGGATGAATCTGATGTGTGCAATCCAATCACATATGCACATAATTCGAAGCAGCAAATTTCACAAGGTGCGTTGTTGAACCCATCGACATCATGTTCTACTGAGTTACAAAATCATAACGTTCTGTCAACGACAGGCGAATTAGCAGTACCATTGACAACTGTACAGTGCGCGATGTCGATCTCAGAGGCGCCATTATGCACAACTCGTTCAGGAATAGTACAACGTCAGCCGAAGAAAAATGATTACGTTTATTATTAGCCGTCCTTTTTTAAGAAGGTGGTGTATGTAGAGGAAGATATTTCCTCCGAAAAAATTGAAGTGAAATTTATTGATAAATTTAAATCACCGTGGCTGTTTGAAACGAATATTATTTAAAAACAATTTATTCGTTTATTTTATAGAACATTCTTTGTTTAAATACTTGATAGTATATATAATTTTGAATTGTGCGAAATTTCAGTTTTCGTAATCTGTACTTGACTGGCCTGACATTCCTTAGCAAGCTGCATTTGTTTTTTCTCCACTTATTATTACTCGATTTACACAATATACACCTGTTATCATTTTGTCTTTTGAATCTTACATATTGAGGACGTTCTGGAACAGGTAATTTAATAACTCTGTTTTTAGCGTCTTATTTCTTTCCAGGTTATTTGATCGGGTGTTTTGCTACGTAGGAAGAACACAGTCCGTTGCCTAACACTAAGTTATCAAATTAAAATCAGCGTGGAAGCTAATCTTAAGTTTGAGGACACAAGCAAGTTAGCTCAAGATAGAGTAGGCATGAACTTAATAAATGTGAATGAGAATTCTAGCTCATCAGACTCAAATTGGTATATTAAGACTGAAAACGACTTTGTATCTATGGGGTTCTTACTTAATAATATGTTTGGAGCCTCCACAATGCTATTGTTTTCTTCAGTTTTAAGATAAGCCTTCATGTTATTCACACTTATATATATAATCAGGTAATAGGCGAAGAAGTGTGTTCTTCTTACGCAACATTGCAACCCAAATACTTAACCTGGAAAGAGTTTAGACGCAAAAAAAACAGAATAATTCAATTCTCTGTTCCTGAACGACCCCAATATGCTCAAAAGAATATTGAAACACGTTTTAACAGGAATATATTGAGAAGATTGAAATTTGTAAAATTTAACCCAGAAATTTTATTGCAACTGCAAGTTGACAGAGAAAATTACGCTCGCCATGTGCAAAATAAAGAAATTCAAATTAAGCACAATTCAAAATAATATATACCAAAAGTATTTAAACAAAGAATGTTCTATAAATTAAAAACTACTTTTTAAATGATAGGTGGTTTATATTTATCAATAATTGTTGCAATATATTTGTCAGAGGAAATATCTTCTACTACATGTACCACCTTCTCAAAAATGGCGTCTAGTAATACATATAGTCCTTGTAGTTTGGCTGACGTTGGACTCTCCCTGAGAGAGTTGTGCCTACTGTGCCTCTAACAACAACGTTGCGCATTGTTCATTTGCCTCTTGTAATGCTGGTTCCTTTGACGTTAATGGAGAGTAAGGATGTTTTAACTCGGTTGAGCATGATGTCGATGTCATGGACAATGCGTCTCGTGAATATTTCCGGTTTATCTTTTGTGCTTGCATATTTTGATTGCACATATCAGACACGTTCATTGAACGATGGTCCTTTAACTCATCTAATCCTTTGGTCTCGTCGTCAATCCAGATAAACTTGGGAATGCATCAATCCAAATTCACAATATCTTTCATGCCATTTACTTCTATGACGACATTCTTGTCTTTCATCCCATTGAACTTATATAGTCCTTTGTAAAATAGAGTCAGACAGTTATTTCTATTATCATTAGCTACATAAACATGCGACGCCTATCTTCGATCCTAGGACAAATAGTAATTGATTTTTACTTTTATAGTATTTGATGGATATAACAAGCCAATTTATAGAAATAGAAACACAATTAAGAATGCATAGAGTGTCTATTATAAAATCTTCAGAATGCTGTAAGGGTTCTCCATATATCTATTCTGAAATTGAAGTACCTAATGGTATCCAATATCTGTTTTGCGTTGCGAGCGATACTATAGGAAGATTGTGCACCCGGCTTGTTTCATTTGTACACATCAATGCAGATTTCAATTCACGATGCAGACTTTCTACCATTCCATTGTCACGTGGATTGTACGCGCTAGTGTTCAGTTCGTTTATTTCCATGATATTAAGAGATCTTATGAAAAGCTCTGATATAAATTGACTACCGCAATTACTAGTGACGCTTAACAGTACACCATGACGCGACACCCAATTATGTAGAAATGTGAACAAGATTTCTTGTGCGGTCATATCCTCCAAAATCGCTACTTTAAATTGACGACTAAAACGACAAACCATTGTTACCAAATAATTTTGATCGTTAACTTCTGGCATCTTGATAATGTCTATATGTATATGTTTGCATCGTCTGGTTGGTATCCTAATTTCCTGCATCTCGGTTCTAGTATGTCTCAAAACCTTACAGGTTTGGCACTTTGCACGGGCTCTTACCCAAGCCAGTATAACTTTAAACATATGCTTCTATAGAAATATCTGTCTTTAATAAGTCGAATGCTGGCTTTTACGGATGGATTTTTAAAATCGTGTAGTATTTAATTATTTTGGCGCTTAATTCCAATGACACATATGGTCGGGGCTGGTCTCTGAACGTTTCACATAACAACCACTTGTCATTCAGGAGTTTGCGAGCATAACTGAGGCTCGTAGCCAATATTAACGTAAAGGGATCTGATCCTTGCGCTACCCTATTTTGCTTGACTAAATTGTTAAAAGAATCATCTAGATTCTTCAATGGAACTTGACGTATCAGATCGACGTCTGCTTCACTTTGTCTGCTAAGTTCATATGCTACAAAATTGTGTTTTACCAGTAATATGAGAGACAGTATAGTCGAACTCTGCCAATAGGGTAATCTTGAAATTTACCCTGCAAGAGTAATTAAGCATTCATTGTACCCTTCCTGTGTGCAAAAACAAAAAGAAATTTTATCAGATATAAGAAACATTTCTTTTGCATTGACTTCTCAAATATCTACTAATGTACATAGTCTTTATATATATATATATATATATATATATATATATATATATATATATATAAATATTGGATAGCAAAAGAAGATAGAAATATGTGAACATAGAGAGAGTGTGAAAAACGGAAGCCAATCAAATTGCGTGCGTCATTAAGCATTACTTTATTGCCAATTATACTTATCAACGGCTTGTGATTTTTCTATATCCTTGTCTTTTTGCTGAAACACTGCCCCTATTGCAACATCTGTGGCATCCGTGGTTAGCTCAAATGGCTTCTCCCAGTCTACTATTGTTAAAACGTTTATGCCACTTAGCATATCCTTAGCCCTATAGAATTTTTCTAGATCTTCCTGAAACAAGTTGATAGGACAGTACTTCTTGATTGGAATCTTCTCATGTGTGAGATGGCATGTTAACGATCCTTACATTCCAGCTAGACCTGGAACAACTTGTTGATAATAGCTGTTCATGCCAAAGAAACTTCGCTACTGGCGCACGGTCCGGGGCGACTTCTCTTCTTAAATCGCGCATATTTTCCTTTTATGTCAGGATAGCTACTGTGTTTGTCCTGACTTGCTGCACGATGACTGTGTCTGCTTTTACAGCGCTTATCTGTTGTTCCTGCTGTTTCTACACACCGTCTAGTCCTCGGAATTTGCTTGGCCAATCAACATTCATCGTATCAATTACTTATAATGTGGCTCTAAGCCTGGCTAGTAGCTCTGTTGTAAAATCATTACTTACCACATCTTGAGCTATTTTCAGTCTGGAAGCTTTTGCACAAAGGCGTTCATAAAGTTTTGATGGAAGTTTGCTCTCTATCTTTTCTATGTGCAACAGTTCACACATTTATGCCTACCTTCCCGGATGCTATTTCTTTTGAATTTCGACATTAACTCCTCAAATGTATTGCGGGGTTCTTCTTTCAGAGTTTTGCTTCTGAAATTACCCAAGGTGCTTCTGAAATTCTCTGGAAGTGCCATCCATTTGACAACAAATTGCTCCATAGGGCTCACAATATGGTAAGTTTTAAATAGCAGTTTGTCATATTCGACCCAATCTGAATGATTTTAGGATTTATACTGTAGTACACCTACAATTTTTAAACTGTCATGGTCGAGATATTTTGTATGGGCACTAGTTCCATTAGCTAATGAGAGCCCCATAGACGCCAATTCTGTATCAATCTTTGGGAGCTCACAGGAGTCTGGTATGAAAGATTACTCTCTTCTCATAAGTTCATGCCTACAACGCTCTATTCCATGCTATTAGTGTTCTCAAATTTAAGGTTAGCTTATATGTTAATCTAACCTATATACCATTAATTAATTAATTAATAGGCGAAAGACTGTTTACTTTTTATGCAATACTGCACCCCGAATGCTTAACCTGGAAAGAGGTAAGACGCGAAAAACAGTATAATTAAATTATCTGTTCCTGAAAGGTCCCAATATGCACCAATGTAAACAGAAACTCGTTTTAATAGGAATATACTATGAAGATAAAAATTTGTAAAATGGAAACGAGAAATAAGTTGGCAACTGTAAATTGACATAAAAAATCACGCCCGCCACGTAAAAATAAAGAAATTCAAATTACACACAATTGTAAAATATGCATTCGAAAGGATCCATACGTCAATGGACCATCTTTCGCTACAGATTATAGGTTAATATCTAGGATACCGTCGACCTTGAAGAAAATTGAACGTTTATTAATGGAACATATGGTCTCAGTTTTACTTGCTAATTTTGATAAAAGTCAATTTTTATTTGCAAAGGATCACTCGACCGCAATGAATATTTTGTCCATGTGGAATTATATCATTGCCCTAAATGAAAAAGTTTGATACAATTATAGTCTTCATGGATATTTAAAAAGCATTCTATTCAAGTACTTTTACCGCTATTATGTAGGCTGTAAGCTCAGTAAAATTGAAGCTATATATTTTAAGATTATTGAACTTTTATCTATATTTACCACGATTAGTCAGGTTAATCATCATAAATTTAGACGGCTGTGAATTACATACGAAATTACGTATGGTTGAGCCTAGGTCGATATTACACAAAATGTTTAACGCTTCTATACGAAAGTTGATTTTATGTGGTCAGATTAAGTAAATTCGCTGACGATTTTAAAACTGTCTTGCCTTTAGATTAAAATAATATTGCATAATTGATGAACAATATAACATTGCATAGTTAAAAATTGAGTATACAATTAATGAGCCTTGGGTTGAAAATTAATTAAAAACTAAATCGTGAAACATTGTCCACCGAACCTATGTAAATTTTATTTACCTCCATGATCCATTGGTTGGTGAATTTATCAAAAAATGATTAAGATAGGAAGCTACGGATCTTAATACGACTCTACATTGTACGGATTCTCAGATGAGACACATTGGAAAGGAAATTTAGTGTGATAGAATACGAAGGGCGTTGATAAGTAGAACTACCTTATTGAAAGATATTCAACTGCTAATATATACTATATTGATAAGGCCTATCATGTAAAAGGGAGCAGCTACTTGTAAACCCAATTAAAAAGTGTCCGTCCAAAGTAACAAGCTGTAAACAATATTTTCACTTTTTCTTCCGCAATCTGTAAATCTTGGTTACAACTAAAGACATTACAATCTTTATGGTTTAGAAGTTTAATTTATTGTATAAGAAGCTTCCACTTAAATCAATGGAGAGGTGTGTATATACCTGATTAAATAGTTTCTGTTAAAGGGATTATATCGCGTCTATCTGCGATTACTACGCCTATTTTTGGTAAGCTCACAAATAAACTCTTTTTATTCTCTAAAATTTCTTTTATAAATTATCAATTACCAAATATAATACGTGAAAATCTTCGGACATGATTTAGTTTACGCTACGCGATTTGAGTTTGTGGTTTGTTGCTTTGAGTCAACATATGAAGTTCGCACTGCGCAACAATAATTCAAATCATAATCTAGCTTAAATTGAGCGCTGTAATAGAAAAACATTATGTGCCTTGATCAGTTTTAGTTCAAATTTGAAAATATATTTGCTTGGATTAGCAAGTTAAATAGACAGGGCAGTAGAGTGCAAATATGTTTATGCTTCTATTTATTCTGTAAACCCATGATAACTTTACAATGTTGTTAGTTATTTACAAATTATTAGAATTTGCCTAACTGTTTTTAAGTTATAGCAGAAAAAGTGATAGTTTGTCAGTTATCAAACGAAATTGACGGACCATTAAAAAATAATGATTGAATATTGTTTTGAAAGATAAAAACTGCAGAAAACCAATAAAATTTTTAATTATTCTTTTACTTTATCTTTTTGAAATCTGTCAAAGCAGTTAATATTTACTGTTCTAATTCAGAGATTATATAGATATATTGTATTGTTTAACTTAATTTTATTTTGCTTCTATTGTTGTTGAACGCGTTTTCACTCAAAAATATACTATTCTGTTCTATTTTATTCTATTACATAATTTAGAAAAAATTTAAAAAATTGCCAGCAAATTTACTATTATATGAGGTGTAATTTCAATTAGTCCAGACCTCGTCCCTGTTCCACGTATTTCCTATTTAGGATAAGTATACTCCTCTGTCTGTTCTTTTATATGCATAATCTTGATATATCCTAGTCCATAAAGATTGCAAAGCTAAACATTTTAATCTACATATATACATTTTGTGTTTTACTACAATAATATACTTCACGACTTTTCTTTTTACTGCTTCTAACATAATTGACTTATCCTTGAAATTGAATTTCAATTGGCGAATGCATATACCAAGTATGTGTAGCAATATCCACCTTTGAGACAGAGAATGCAATAGGTGTCCTATCTAGGGCAACTATGAATACAAAAGAAAGTCCACGCAGAATTGCTGTTGGATCCTACTAGATACAGCGCATTCTCGATCGCGCAGGAAAGCGTGGAAGAAAGAACTCAGATTCTTCAATGTTCGGCCATGGTGACCAACAAATAGGCTGCTGTGACAGCACGTATCTGCGACGCTACAGCATCCGGCAGGAGTGACTAACTTACTGTAATTCTTTGTGGCATAATTAACGAGTCCGGGACGGACGGCGACTGTGGCGTGGAAGAAAGGTAAATATATAAAGACACCAGCTGCGACGAATACATCGTCTAAGGGGCAGTAAAATCAGGATAGTTCTCCTAAAGAACAGTCAGTTCAATGTAGAAATATTATTCACTATCTCAACAATAATAATAGTCGAGATCATGCCCAAAATATAAATCGTTTGGAGGGACATATCAAGAGAAGAAGACCAGCAGAGCTCCTTTAAAAGTGTTCAGAATCAGATGGTCCTCGAAGAAAACTAAGTATGTAAAATGTAACCACGCATTAGGATTTTTGTTAAAGTTAAATTTTTGAACTCTTCAACGGACAACCAGTAGTAATGAATTTTAGTATTATAAATGACTTGGCCATTAGAAAACGTAATAACTCCGAGAGAAAATTTGTGTCAGACATCTGGTGCATCAACGGTAAATGCGGGTGAATGGGACAATAAATTATTAATAAATGAAGATATCTACTATGTATTTTATTGCAACGAAAACTCAAACGACATTATTATGAAATGATTTAATTAAAAAATCGGTTAAAACAATCGACTTTCAAAATAAATTTATATGCCTCTCGAGGCGGAAAAACACGAATTAGATAATGTCGATAGGCAGCCCTAAAGTGCAGGAGACCAGTTGTCTTCTCAAGTGGTGGAAAGAGTTTTAACACCAATACAACACTATATTCCAGCTCTCTGATTGCAGCGAATATTCAGGGTCAACGGTCGATCGCTCTAAGCTATCGCTAGAATTAAATGAATGTTACGACCCACCATGACTATGTAGTGCTACTCCAAAGAAATTAGCAGCGGCAACTCGGGCAACTCAGGAGATGATAGAAGCCAGAGATCTTGAACCACCATAATCTGTTTTATGAGCTCCTATGGTCTAAATTACAGAAAAGGATTGTTCGCTCCAACCGGCGGCTAAATTACGGATACTAAATTCAGTGACTAAACTTTACCCGTATTCTATGCCTGCTCTTCATGATCTGTTCCTACGGCTAGCGGAATGAAAATGGTTTGCTGGGCTTGACCTTAAACGGGGATTTTGGCAAATTTCGTTCGGTCCAAAGACAGATGGAAGTTAGCGGTGCAGCTACCTCAAGATCATTTTCAATTCACTCGGAAACCTTTTGGCTTCAAGAACGTACTGAAAGTGTTCCGAAGAATGATGTCTTCTTTTGTGTCCGATTGTCCGATTTATCCTTTACAAAAGTTCACGTTGACGATCATATTATATGGGCCAATACTGAACAACAATTACGTATTCGGCTGCAGATGATATTTTTCAAAGACGTAGAATGACGATTACAATTTAATCCAGCTAAGATCAGATACGTTGGCAAGTGTGGTTCCTTGGTCACTCAGTCTCAGCGGAGAGATAAATGCCATTGAATTTGAATGTACATCCTGGGACGGACAATCCGGTGCCCACCACTAAAAAAATTGCGCTGGTTTATTGGTATGGTGAATTTATATTGACCATATCTCGCAGAGATGGCGGTTCGCAACAATGCTTGTCTAAGTTAACTAGTGCCAAGATGCCGTTTTAGTTGGATGGAAGAGGCTTAAGATGCGTTTGTCCCATACAAACAGAAATTAATATCCGCATAGTAGCATAGGAGCAGTGTTACATGCAGACGAACGTCCAGTGCAATATATAAGTCGCACACTCACTAAGGTGGAACAAACTATACCGTCATAGAAAAGGAGTTACTGGTCATAAAATTAACACTACGAACGTTTAGGTATTTTTGTTATCGGTAAACATATAGACGTTTTTATCGATCATAAAGCACTAGTGCGTCGGAGATCATAGCGTATTCATAAGAAACAAGTACACCCAGACATTTAAGAGCTCGAGGAATACAGTGTATTAACTCATCAAAGGTCTGATATCGAGAATGTGGCGGTCGATGCGCTCAGCAGAATTTCCGTTGTGCGAGTTTCATCACTTACCAATGTCTCTAAAGAACAAGGACATGATACCAAAATGCCAGAAAAAAGTAAACCAATTAAAAGATGACAAAGAGTTGTCCGCATTACATAAAGCGCTGAGGTTGCAAAACAGCCTATAGGTGTGAAAAGAAGGACAAACAGTGCGATGGTTTGTACCAGAAGCTATACGAACAGAATTGATGACCTTCTGACATGAAAACTTTGGACTTCACGGTGCCGGGCGCTTCACTGAGTCATTGAAGTTGCAATTGTATTGACCTGACACGTCCAAAGAACTTCATAGCTATTGTCAGCAGTGCACTACAGCTCCACGTTGTAAACCGCAAAAAAGATAAAAGTTCGCTCCTTTTGCTTTCAATGCCACTGCACCAAACTTGTTTCCGAATATTGACCTGGTAGATCCATTGTTGATGGCTCGTAGCGAGGTAGTCTATATGTTTTCCATATTCGGTATGTTTAACCGATGTGTTGTGTTTGCACCACTAACGAAATCACAACAGGAAAGATAATAAATTGCTTAGAAGAGCAATGACACAGTCAATTGTTTGCATCACAATTTATTGTTAAACACCAGTGTGCACAGATCGAGTCGCGACAATTTAATCAGTGGTGCAAGGACCTTAACATACAAAATTCCCGCGCAGTAACTTACTACCAGCAACCAGATATGACTGGCTGAGTGAACACACCGGACGATGAAAGAGGAATTGCAATGTTAGTGCCACAAATCCCCGAGATCCTGGAAAGACAAATTATATTTGGTCGAACGAGTCATGCGATTTATATTATAAGCAGCTACAGGATTTACTCCAACGTCCATATACTATGGAGTGCATATTATACTGTCAGGTGAACACGTAATCCCAGAATCCTGTGAGCGCTGCAACATAGCGGATAGTGAGAAGCGCCTAGAACATTTAACTGAACATCTGAGCACGACATAGCGACAATCCTAAGCAAAACGACCTACACGCGCTTGACTAAGTGTCGAAAAATGTTTCATTATCGCAAAAGTCGAACTGATGGCACTACAAGCTGTCAACGATGATCCATATCGTATGGAAAGTGTGGACGTAAATCATAATACAGTTATCGTTAACATGCACGATGGGCCTCGATATGTCGCACTTGATCATTTAAATAGGATGCCAAGGCTGACTCTTAAGGGGGAGATGTAGCATTAGCCACCATTGAGAACAAGAAAAAAACAAGTTTCCCATAAACTTTTAATCAAAAATAAAGCATTTTTATTGAGTTTAAAAATGGCTACTGACTTATTGGAAAACTTAATAACAGTTTTGTCTGCACAAATAAACACTTTGGCTGCGGTGTTAGGGATAATTAAGTCTCGGCTGGATGACACACTTATAATGAATTCTGAGGGAATCCGTATAAACAACCAAATCAATAAATGTGAAGTAAACAGATATTCTCAATGAAAATGAAATACATTTGTATCCGAATATCGTTCGAAACCGCGTTTCTCGTTATTAAGGTCTATTTTTACTTAGTACAGCCCCAAATTATCAATGTGTCAAACAGCAGAAGCCGCACACTGAAAAGTTGCGACTGGCACCTTAACATATCGTCGAATCTTGATCTCAAATGCACCACCAATTAAAATATTATGAAAATAAATATAATTAAATTTTGTGCTTGGATTTTTTGTGTTAATCGTCAAACCAAGTACTGTTAAGTACCTACTTAGATCGCTAATATCTAATACTATATTTCAAGTAAAGGAAGTTATGTTCTTTTGGACAATTGATTAGATAGCATTTAATTCGTCACAAAATTTGCAGATTTGGCGCTTAGAGACAAGTTTCAGCGATTTTGTAAATATTATTAAAATATTATAATATCAAAGTTAGAACCTTGCGAAATTCCGGTCGTCTGTTTTTACAATCTTGATAGTGTGTTATTTACTTGAATGACCATACATCTATTATATAGGTAACAGTTCAGTATTTTAAGAATAAGCGGACTGACCCCTAATGAACCAGTCGCCTTCGTAATAACATAACAAAATGTATATTCAAACGATTTTGCGATAACAAAGAAGACAATTAGTGCATCCATATTTTGCCCATCCAGAGCGATTGTACATTTCACATAGGCCGGATGTCCAATTAAGTTAAAATAAAACTTTATTCGTTATCATTATTTGTCCTTCAAAACTTCGGCATCGGTCTTAGAATATTCGTTAGTATACGGCCTGGTATTATTCCATCATTCAAGATCTAGTTAGAAAAATTAACAGCGTATTAAAAATAATGAAGCATTTGAAGCATATTATCAAGCGATATTCTCTAATAGTGCATTTTCTTTACAGATCTAATAGTAATTATTGGTTTCATTAACATTTTACAGACAATGAAAAGTTTCTGATTGTGATTTTATACGTGACTTTAATTTAAATTGTCAAAAAGCGGCTCTAAATCACATATAAATTCACTATATTTTGATCTCTTCATAATACCCATTTATTTTTTTATCTTTATATTTTAAATGATCATTAGGAAGTTTGTTGTCAAGCTTTTAGATTTTAAAATTGGTCAGCATAGCCATTTTGGATATTCTGTGTTTTTTGTCATTAGTAGGGAGTTTATTTCATTATATTGTAACGCGCGGCTCCACGTTACAACCAAACGAAGCTTAACTTTGACAAATATAGTTCTCTTTAAGGTTACATATGCTAATTCTGGTTTTACACAATATTTCTCTTAACTGTGATTTTAGCAACAATCTCTGTTAGTTTCAAGCAGCTTTCATTGCTATTTTTTGTACTGCAAATATAATTGTAATTAATAGGGCTTTGTTTAATAACAAAACACACACGCGCTCAAAACATGGATTTATATTTTGTGTGCTTTTCATTGTTTATCAGTAAATCTAAACTATTCTCCTAAGACATTCTGGATGTATATTTTTGTGCATTTCATTTATTATCAATGAATATAAACTGTACTCCTAAGACATTCTGGATTTATATTTTGTGTGCTCTTCATTGATTATCAGTAAATCTAAACTATACTCCTAAGACATTCTGGATTTATATTTTGTGTGCTTTTCATTAATTATCAGTCAATCTAAACTATGCTGCTAAAACATTCCGGATTTATATATTTTGAATACTTTCTCGTCTACACAAAGTTTCAATTTTGCCGAGACATTCTGGGTTTATATTTTGTGTTTCTTGTGAATACCTTTATGCATTTTGATCTTTGCTTTGCAACATTGTGTTCGATAAAAGAATGATACTTCGACTAGGCCTTCTCACATTACCCTTCGGAAAATGGTTAGGAACTAACCATGAACACGGATCTTAACAACAGCTACCAGGTAAATAAAGGAATGGAATGACATAACTAAATAGGTAGCTAGCCCGCAGAACATCATAGAATAACTACAAAACCTCCTACATAAATGGTGCCTCGATTCGTCGAACTCACAGCCAACAAATAATTAATCAGCATCTAGCCTATGAGAATATCAATCAGGCGCTAGTCCTTCCACTAGCCCAAGCACTTTGGAGGAATGCCACGCAAAAGTGAATCCGGTAAAGCAGGGAAAACACCCAAGAAAACAAAACCTGAGCCAAAAATCACAGCACACTACCCTCACGAGATCACAATTCTCGAAGACAGCCACACGATGACGAATGAGGACGATGTAACACGGCCATCTATACCCGACAGCACACAAACACACAAGATGACGTCCAGCTCAGGAAATGCAGGAAGCCCGGTGAGGAGTCCAGCAACGAGCCACACCACCACATGGACATAGTACAACACATGCCAATTCGATCCAGACTACCTTGACGAGTGGATCGACCATGTTATTTTATTGGCCAAGGTGTCCATTATAACAGACGAGAGCTTAATATTTTTGAGGGCTTGGGAAACAATCCCAATGTCTTTCAGACGCAGACTAAAAGATATCCTGCATCAATACACGGAGGTAACATGTTCGCAGCCATGGCAGAGCCTGCAACGCGCCGTCAAGCAACGCCTGACACCAGATCGGGAAGACAGGCTTACAGAATTGATGAGCCATATGTCCCTAGGTAGCCGCACGCCTTCCGAGCTATTTAGAAAGATGGAGCAGAAAGCCTCTGAATTCAACATACCCCAGGAAAATTTTAATGCGACTATTCATTCAAAAGCCTCCTCCGGCACGCCAAGAGATGGCCATGTTGCTGTGCGAATCCGTCGAAGTGCAAGGCGGCGTACTGCCGGCACGTCTAGACAAGTGGTGGAAGAAACACCACTGCAGCTCACCTGCCTCAGAACCAGATTGCATCACTTCATGACTGTCCGAGCCATAATCCACATCATCATCAGCCTGAATTAATGTCACCAATGAGCGCCTCATCAGCCTGCTCGAGAGCCTCACCGTCAGGCCAGATTCGGCCTCGATCGATGCCGTCCACTATAGACTCGACGAAAGCAGGCGTGACCGGACTAACTCTGGCGAATTATTTCTCATAGACACTGGATCAGATGTAAGCTAATTACGCCACAATTATTTCTAACCCAACCACCCAGTCAACACAAGTTGTCTTACCTGCGCCAACGGCTCCAGCATAGCGACGTTTGGGGTACGAGTACACACAATCTCGTTGTCTAACTCAAAACGATTTTTCAAGTAACCTTTTGTCACTGCCAAAACGAGAATAAACATAATTGAGAGTAATTTCCTCGAACATTTCGACCTCATTATACATCTAAAAACACGAGAAATACTCATTGCCGACAGTCATTTGCACCCATCAGCGCAAAAGCACACGACTCGCGCCAAAGCAGTCTCATCTACACAGCTAATTCCTCCAGTTCCTCTTGTATCATAACTGGATGATGTTCTAATGCGACATGAAGAGATTTTCAAACCTATCTCCTTTTATGTCCGATCTCAAGAGGAAGCGTTCCATCACAGCTCATCGTATTATCTTATCGAAGCCACTTCCTCATCCGCCCAGAGCACATCCATTGGCACCACATAGACAAGGCCTTCGAGCAAGAATTTGCCATGCTACGTCAACAAGGCATCTGTGCACAATTCAGCTCAGCATTTGCGTCGCTTGTGAACCCGGAACATTCAGAGTGTGCGGGGATTATCTTATTCTCAATTCTTGCACACAGTCTGATTCATACATCCTGTCAAATCCAGCTGACCTACTCACATCTGCTATCGGTCATGCTGTGTACTCAAAACTTGACCTTGTGAAAGCCTACTATCAAGTACCGATGGACAAAGTCTCCGTATCCTATAATGAACTCAGATTCACCGGAGGTGGCACTCACGAATATCATTATATGCCTTTCGGTCTTAAGAACGCATCTCAAACATTTCAACGCGTTATAGACGAAATACTAGATGGTCTACCATTTGTAATTCCCTACTTAGACGACATTCTGGTATTCTCCAACTCAATGTCCGAACATATACAGCATATTGACATTCTACTTGCACGTCTAGTAGATTGGCGTCCGGCTTCATGATAAAAAATGTGTCTTTGCACAATCATCCATTGATTTCCTCTGTCATCAAATTTCCGTGAAAGGCATGACACCTCTACCTGCTAAGATCTACAGCCTCCAACCACCGTTCGAGCGTTACGACGATTCTTGGGCAGGATGAACTACTACTCTCGATTCCTACCATGCCTTGCCAAGATTCTGGCACCTCTTCACAAATATCTCGTGCCAAAAAGCCGTTTTGTCAATAAATCACAACTGATTCAGTTCGACGTTGACGACATGCAGGCTTACGAGGAAGCCAAAAGGGCTTTATGCAAAGCGACAACGCTACATTTTTCTGATTGGTCTCATTCTTTTGAATTGATCACTGACACATCCGATATTGCCACAGGCACAGTACTTCAACAGTTGATCAATGGCGTACACTGACCAATCGCGTTCTTCTCGCAAAAACTGTAACCTCGCGAGACGCGATATGATACAATAGGGAAAGAGTCAGTCGCAAACTACCGGTCGATTCTACGCATCCACACCTATCTGGATGGACGAAAGTCCAAGATCCACACTGACCACCTTCCTCTACTACCGATGAGCAGAGGAAAGAAAAAAGTTTTTATATTCACGACGTTTTAAATCTCAACTTACACGAATACACGAGTATAAATATGAAGTCACTCACGTAAAAGAGTCAGAATACGTAGTTGCAGACTCCCTAAACCGTCCTGCAGAACTCTGTGCCTCTATCTACCTATAAGTATTCTGGAATTACAAGCATCACAGCAAAATAACTCGCTGTTCCTTGATATTGACTTATCATGCGGCGAAGAGTCGATTATTTCACCTCCAGACAGTTTTGCTGACTACGGACTGACGGCCGACATCTCACCAGCAACAGAGCCAACTGATGCCGTCACTCCGACGCGAGAGATAGAGGAACCAGTGTCAGTGTCAACAGAGCCAACGTCAGTGTTTACTCGGTACCGCAGAACCATAACACCTCCCGTAAGGGTAGCCCCTTTCATTGTTTACTAATTTTCATTGTCGGGGGGGTGTATGTAACACGCGGCTCCGCGTTACAACCCAATGAAGCTCAATTTGTCAAATATGGTTTTCCTTAAGGTCACATATGCTAATTCTGTTTTTACACAATATTTCTCCTAATTGTGATTTAGAAACAATCTCTGTTAGTTTCAGGCAGTTTTAATTGAGATTTCTTGAACTGCAAATTTATTTGTAATTAATAGGGTTTTGTTTAATAATAATAAGCACCCGTGCACAATACGCCGGTAACATACAGTGGATTTATGTGACATAACGCTCAAAGTCCGGATTTACATATTTTCAGTGTTTTTCATTTAAATCTGAGTTTAAACAACTCTGCTAAGGCATTCTGGATTTACACTTTCTTTCCTTTTCAATCATTCACATAAAATGAGGGACTATTCAGCTAAGATATTCTGTATTTATATACTTTGTGCAATTTCTCATTCCATGAAAATGTCAATTCTGCCGAGACATTCTGGATATATTTATTGTGTTTATAGTGACTACTTTTATACGAGATAGTAATTTCTGTTGACAATTTAATATTTTGTTGCCGTCTAGAGCACAGTAAATTTGGACTAACAGTGAATTTTAATTTGCTTTGCAAAATTGAGTACAATATACGCATGATGATTGGACTTAGCCTTCTCACATCACCCATTGGGAAAAGGTCGGGGCTAATCATAAGCAAGGCCCTCAACATCAGCTACCAGGCATAGGTAGGAATTGTACAGCATCGCTAAATTAACAGCTAACCCACCAAACCTCCTACAATAACCACAAAACGGCCTACAAGATGATTTTTAACATTAATATCATTAACTATTAAATAATTTATACTTTGGTTGAAGTACTCTTTATTTCATATCATATTGTACATGATTATCTGAAATTTAAATTCTGTCATATAGCTAATTATTATAATGCAAAATTATTCTGTAACGGCTCAAGAAATAGTCACCGACATATTGCCTAATTGAAATTCAAATATAATTTACGCGGCACCAATTATTTGACATTAACCAATAGCGTGCCAGCTTTTGTTTTCAAAGCTATATAAGCATGGTGCATTTACCATGCTTGTCATTAGCACATTTGACTTCTCCTGCTGTGCACTACGTGCGCTTGCTCGCTCACGTCAAATTGACTGTTTACCTACGTTGAATTCTGGACTAGCATAATTTACGCTGTGTCACCTAGTTACTGTGATATTACTCACGCCAATGTTGTTGCTACACAAATAGTCATAAGATACAATCATCTATTTATTGAACCTCTATGTGTGCCAGCCTCCACGGTGTTTTGGCAGGTCTTCAGCAAGACAATTCTGAGATTTCACACAGCAACTTGCGTTCTGATTTCGACGACACAACGAAGAAACACCAGCCAATCAACCAGTGCTGGCCTCAAGTGTCTAGGAATAATTCTAGACACTGCTATATTACATAAATTTCTCGGCATTTCCGACCCCTAAAAGGACCACAAACAGTAACTGTATCTCAGCCTTTACGGCGCTTAACCTATTTTGTAGCGTCACACGGCATTTACTTGAAACAGGGGCGTTTACAAATTGGGATCGCGGAGGATCCTGAGAGCAGTACTGTTTCTAGACTTGTTTTATACCACAAAAATTTTGGCATAAATACAATAAACTGTGTTTCTTTTATTAATGTTGTGGGAATAAAGTAAATCGACCTAAGCACCTAGAACCACCCTTTTCTTTGTTGTTGGGAAGCAAATTGTTTTTGATGGAATGTTTTCTGTCGTACAAACTGTGCCAAACTGTTGATTTATTCAGTATATCGCGCAAAACTCAGGAAGCCGATTTGTGATTTTGTGAAAGCACATTTAGTCTGTTAAATCGCACAAAATTTTACGCTCGCGAACACAGATTTGGAATCTGACCATAGGGAGCAGATTTCGTCATTTTTCTGTGTGTTTCGAAGCAAATCTTGTCAGTTTCAACTGTAGAAGCAGATTTCGGTAAGCGCTTCTTTATTAGTTTTAAATTTTATCGGCACGTATGCTTTAAATTTTTACGTCGTGTTTATACATTTTATTTCGTTTATTTTTTTATACATATATTTATTCTTTTATGATCCCGTAAGATTGTGAGAATGTCAGGTCCAATTTTAGATATTGATGTTCCTGTAATAGATGAAGATTGCGAATTATTCTTTATGCGCGCAGACTCTGCTTTTTCCCCGTTTTCAGATTATGACAGTCATCAAAAACTGTCAAATGATTTCACAAAACTACCTTCAGAATTGCAACGACGAATGTATTTGTAACTTGAAGCCATTAAAAAACTACAAAATCCCATTTTGGGCCTTCAAAATGAAGTGGAATCCTTGCTGGGTCCCACTGAAACTGGTCAGATAATAAATAAATATGCGCAGTTAGACATGCCAAACCTTGGCCCCATTGAGATTTTAATGGAATTGCGGAAACGTCGGTATAAAACCAAGATTTATGATCATGAAGTTAAGGTTGTTTTTATTAAAAACCTTCCCCAGTCATTAAAATTCTTCACCAGACAGCTCCCAAACTCTGTCACAATAGATGACTTATCAGAGAGATGCGTTAGAATTTCGGATTTTAGAATTTAAGTTAAATTCGTCATTCTTTAATCCTTCCCCACAGGATGATAGGATCTCCTCTTTAGAGAAGACAATATCAAACATGGCTAATGTTCTAGAAGGACTAGCCATAGGGAAATCTGCGGTGTATCAGGTGAGCGCACTGTCAAGTTTTCCACCAAAAACACGAAATAACAGTAGGTGGCGATCTAGATCCCCGCAATTTTTTAATAGATATGCCCCAAAGAACTGATGCTATAATCAGCACCATATTCATGTCAAGTCTGTCTCAGCCATTGAAAAGAATTCCAGAATGAATGCTAATTTTCACAGTTGACGAGCCAGTCCTCAGAGAACAGACGCAGTGGAGCATCAGGATCGGGAAACGTATGGCGCAAAGTGTATAAGACAGTACTTTCACCGCGCATCCATGGCATCAACGGCACCACTAGGAAGCAATCTCATATAATCTGACATTCCCATTAACTCTTTCCGTCCACGCCGAATATGCCGCATAGACAGCCAAACAGACAATGTCATTCGCAATGTCCAGCCCACTTGTTTGTATGATCGGCCAAACAGCTCAACGAACTTCTGCGTCTTCTTGATTTCACAACTTGCGAAATATTCATCGTAGCCACAGATGCATCAGTTTTAGTTCGCAAGTTAATTCAATGGCCGAGATGTTTCTAAGCTTTTTAATTAGAACAGCTACAGGGGAGTCCAAACCTACTTATGGCTGCCTGCATCGTACACTCAACATAGGTTTACGGCGTTAATTTACTAACAACTTCATCTTTGCCACTGTCCCACACAATATAATAAGCCTTGATTTCCTTTTAAAATTTTAGCTCATTGTTGATCCTGTCAATCAAAAGATCGTCGGCCCCTCCACCGGACTTGAGCAAAGATTTTGGACACTTGACTCCGAGCGTTTGGAGTTACAGGTCATTCAGCCAACCCCAGTGCACGATTCAGCAGAGATATCAGCAGCTCTCCAAAAATACAAGTCGATTTTTGATCTTAACAAGTCAGAGATACGAGTCTCCAACACGATGAATCATATCGTCACAGAAGGACAACCTATCGCACTCAAGAAGCGACCACTGGCCCCTGCTAAGCTGAAAGCTTCTCAAGAGGAATTTTCAAGGCTTTTGGATGCGAGAATCTTCAGACCATCGAAACGTTCATGGGCATCATCACTGCACTTAGTCTCCAAATCAAACGGATCGTACAGAGCCTGCGGAGATTACCGAAGCTAAATTCAGTGACAAAATCTGATTCATATCCTATTCCACATATTAACACCTTACTTGAAAACTCAACTGCAGCAATTTCTTCTCAGTGATTGACCTACCATTACATCCCGGTAGCAACGGAGGATATTAAAAAGACTGCAGTCATCACTCCATTTGGCCTTTTCGAATATCTTTACATGCCTTTTGGACTTAAGTGTTCTACACAGTCTTTTCAAAGATTCATTGACAACATACTTTGCAACGACACCGCTCATTGTATGTTATATCTCGATGACATAATGGTATTCAGTTTAGACTTAGAATCTTATGCCAAGCATCTACGAAATGTCCTCTCAGGCTAATCCAACCACGGACTCAAGATCAACTGTTATAAGACGCAGATTGCAACTACATCCGTGGACTTCCTAGGGCATCTTATCACGCCACAAGGTATTCAACTTTGCCGTCGAAGGCGAATTTTATCAAGACTATTAAGTCACCGAAGACTGTATTAAGTTGCTGAAAGTTTTGGGAGTCCTAAACTACTATTGAAAGTTCCTTCCCGGCCTTTCAAGACAACTTTATCCGTTGTATAAGCACCTGAGGACGCGAAAAGGATTTAGCAAGAACTCCATTATTTCTTGTTTACCTGAAGATGAGGAATTACTTCAACTCGCCATCAACTCATTAGCAAATGCTACAATTGAAAGGCATCCAGATTTTCAACGACCAATTTTACTCACGACAGATGCTTCTGAGTTCGCTATTGGAGCCACGTTAGAACAAGAGATCGACGGAGTTCGGAAGTCTATCAGTTTTTACTCGCGTATTCTCCAACCAGTAGAAACAATATACGACACTTTCGGTCGAGAACTCCTTGCCATCCACGACACAGTTCGCCATTTTATCAGCATTATTGGCAGCAGCAGATTTGTTATTTTCACAGATCATGCTCCGTTAGTTAGCGCACTTCGAAACGCGACTTCATCTGTCGCCAAGTACTCTGCCAGTGTGGAAAGACAGCTGTCTCGTATAAGCAAATGGCAACTTGACGTTTTTAATGTCAAGGGCGAACAGAACTTTATTGCAGACGCACTTTCCAGGCCAGACGTCTTGCTACAACCGCCTTCACCATCGCCATTCACAATCAACTCCGTCACCTCCATAGAACCTGCACTAACGCCATCCATCCAGCAAACAGAACAGAGCTGTGACACTCATATTCAAAGATCAGTAGTCTGTCACTCCACCAAGTTTGTATGCCGTCTCTGGGAAGGCTTACCTATTGTTTACTTCAGGGCTACACAGCTCAGGGAAATGTTTTCGACTCAATTCACTCCATTTCTCACCCAGGGAGCAAGGCGATTGTCAGACTTCTTACAGATCGTATGAAGGGTCACAGGCTCAGACAGAACGTTAAACGATGGGTCTCGGACTCTGCAATTTGCCAGAAAACAAGATCACAAGGCACACTCGTTCAAAGTTGCTACATTTCCGAACTATTTCTTGCCTAGCCATCGTCCACATCGACAAATTTAATCTGACAAAGGTTCAAGGCTTCAGCTATGTTCTAACTTTTATTTAAATATTTACACGATGGCCTGCGCATTACCTTATTGCACCATTTCTGGAGATGAAGTCTGGATGGATATCCCATTATGGTGTTCCCAATGAGGTCATCATTGATAGATGCACTTCTTCATGCAGAGCTATGCAGAAGCCAAACTTGACAATTGTTTAACTGCAAAATAATCACATAAGTGGTTCATGGTTATATGTTGACTGCAAAAGTATACCAGGTCGCCTATTCCTAGTGATGGCTTGTATTCGAATATTTCCTTCTCTTAGATCGTTTGCCAACCAAGGCTGATGAGCACTATCTGCCCAGATGCCAGTGGTCAACGTTTCCTTCAGCAGCCGAAACTTGCCCTTCGTGTCTGGCACGCTTGCTCTCATTCCGTCAGTACACATTTAACAATAAAAGTTACCGCAAATTTAGACATAACTCGGAGGCTTTAAATGTAACAAGATGATGGCTGTGTCCCATTTAGACCCGGCAAGGTTCAAGCTACCATGGCCGGACAGACTAGCTTCTGCCCGCTGGTCGTCAGGCCGGAATTTCTTTGGCTACGAGCCATAGAGGAATAAACTCAAAATCCAGTTATTTACATAAGACTTCAGTAAGTAGGAGCCATTTGCAAAACAGCGTCAAATTATTTACATAAGTCTTCAGCAAGTAGGAGCAATTGTGCATTCTCTATGTAAATTTGGATGAATTTCCGGCCGATTGATGCAAAACAGCGTCCAATTATTTATATAAGTCTTCGGCAGGTAGGAGCAGTTGTGCATTCTCGATGTACATTTGGATGAACTTGCGGTCGATTGATGCAAAAGCAATCATCTACACATCTTTCCGCATAGAGGATCCTTACACGGTCGCCATTATATGTAGAGGCTCTTTGGTTACTACCATAAGAAAGCCTCTGAGATGCCAGGCCCAAATAATCCATATATGCGGTATGATCATCTAATTTGGAATACTTAAGCTCCTCGTGAACAAAATTATCAGTTGTCCTCAAAATTTAAGCCTCCATGTTAATCACAGCATCACTGCACCCAAATATATAACCTGTTCTCGCTGTATCAGAAATTTATTGTGAAAATCAAAATTGTAATGACCACTGCCCAGATGCCAATGGTCAAAGTTTCTTTCAGCAGCCGGCAAGGTTCAAGCTACCATTAGATACACTTGCTTCTCATCGGATCGTTTCAAAACAACTTTGCGATTTATGGGACGCCACTTACGCCAGACGACTGCCTACCATCCCCAATCTAACGGTGTGGGAACTCAAAGCTGTTTGATCATCCTTTTCTATTTATGTCAACTGGATCGATGCACTACCTTTAGTTCTACTAGCCATGCGTTACCGTACCCGTGAATCCATTAAAACGTCTGCGTCACAACTCTTGTATGACATGGATCTACGCCTGCCTAGTCAGCTCCCACGTCTACTACACGCACATGATGACCTACAAGACGAAGCTACCTACCTCCGACTTAATTTCGTTAACATGTCTGAACAGCAGCTAAGACATACGTCTCGTCCAGTTTTCGTTCACCCGCAGCTGCACAGCTGCAAGAGAGCACTCGTTTGTAACGATGCTGTTGTTGCACCACTACAACCAAAGTATCACGATCATTACCCGATTTTGCTCAGACAGCCGAAATAATTCACTATCATGCAAAGTGCGACACCTACATCAGTAAGCATAGACAGGTTGAAACTGTTTATCTAACCGCCTGATCCTGGAAACATACAATCTTCTACACGCGTCTCAGGCTCTATCTCCTACAATTTCAATCTAGCAATAGATTTATTTGCTAACACATAACTGGCAATTTTTAACATTAATTTTTCGTCATTCTCCGTATCAAATATTTAATTTTATGCACAATACTTGCACCCTATGTAACGCAACGCGGCATCTATGAATCCACATGATTCATTTACTTCTCACAACACTTGTCTCACGTGGTATAACCATCTGTTCTTAGCTAACAATTGTGTAGCATTTTTTGAACAGTTCTTTGGCATTATGCGATCTCTGCGGCAATGTTTGAGTACACTTTTGTGGTTAGCATTTGATTTTCATGTATATATTTACACATTGTATTGTTGTAACGTATTGCTCACACCTGAGTTCACACTGCCTACTTTGCTATGACCAGCTACTTAGAGCTAACGTCTTGTGTAGCAACACTAAGTAGTTATCGGCTTCATATCATGGTACAGGCATATCTCAACTCTGTCAGCTGCACAGTGACCACTCTCCGAAAATCATGACCACAATGTAGAGCACACACTAGCTCCCTTGATCGTATTCAAACACATTGACGGCGACCCAGCCTGCCCAGGTTTCAACTTAAACCTGGCAACTTCAGTATCAATCGGCCTTTAAATCCTCACACTGCTATATTTTGCCTCACGCGGTATAACCAGCAACTACAGCTAACAATTTGTGTAGCAATTCCTAGTGGTTATTTGGCATTATATCATTGTAGAAGCAATCAACAAGCATACCTAAGCCCATCATTTACGTTACTTTTTAAATAACTGTGGGCAGAATAATAACTTGTTGCTTAACTGGGTTCGAACTCTGTCCTACATTTCTTATCAAGCTTCGCCGAGAGGAATTGTTTTCTTTTTTCAGAGAGGAAAGTGACATAACGGCTCAAGAAAAATTCGCCGACATATTGCCTAAATGAAATTCAATTTTAATTTACGCGGCACCAATTCAACAAGCGAAATTTGCCATTAATTAATGACGCACGAGCTTTCGTTTCCAACGCTATAAAAGCACGGTCCACTTACCATGCTTGTCATAAGTCAAGTTGAATTTGTACTGCGCACTACGTGTATGTGCTGTCCCTGTCACACTGACTGTTCAACTGCACTGATTTCTGGACTTCCTTCACAAGCATAATCACCTATTCACGCCAATCCTGTTGCTATACAACTAGTGAGATGAAGCAACACCTATTTATTGGACCTCTACGTGTGCCAGTCACCACGGTGCTGTCGCAGATCTACAACGAGACAATTCTGAGACTTCGTACAGCGTCTCGCCTCTGATTTCAACGCCAGGATCTCCAGCCAGTCAACAAAAGCCGGTCTCGAGTGTCTAAGAGTACTTTTATACACTGCTACTTTACCTAACTTTTTCGGCATTTGTCGGAAAACGTCATTCCGGCTCTAATAAGAGCCACCAACAGTCATTATTCTCAGCCTCCATTGCACCTAAATTCGTTTGTAACGCCGTACGGCATTTATTTGAAGCTGGGGCGTTTACAGTATGAAAGAATTCTATTTAAAGCAGTGGACGGGAGCCTATATTAATCCAATAAGAATGATTTATGAAATAGGAACTAGATCTGTAATTTTGTCAATCTCTCCCTATTTTGTGGGAAATTTTGCAAGGAAGTTATTCTTTTTTTCGAAATTTTTTAAAATTCACAATCAATTGCCAAATGTATTTAGAGAAATGCCTCCATCTAAGATTTTTTTTCAAAATTTTATGTACTAAATTAGAAAAGATATACGTGATTATGACACTACTTTCTCGTGGTTAAACAAAAGAAAAGGATAAATGTGATCAGCAACATACCTCCTTGAATTTTTTAACCTACCATCTTTACTTTTATACTGGAAAAGCTATGCATTTAATCATCTTATTAGCCATCATTACAATAAATAAGTTCGAGTCATGGTTCTCATTTATGCATAATATTGCACTCGAATTGTTCCTTTATCTTTCCAATTATCGGGTTAGAGAGCCTCCTTGATAAATCTATCATTATTTATATCACCAATTATTGTATAAATGCAATTAATTAAAAAGGCTGTTTTTAGCTATTATCATTATAATAATTGTATTAAAATTTTATGTAGCGTATGCAGTGATAATTCAGCTGGATGTTCAGATGTTGATAACAAAATTATTGAAACTTACATATTTGGGTGAGACTTAATGGACATATGTATGTGATGTGATATCTTTTATCTATCGTAAATTTACCAATATTATTATCTATTTCATGGAACATGTGTGGTTTGAATCCAAATAAAGTTATTCTATTCTACACTAAGTGTACTTTTAATTAAGCGACTTCTGTGTTATTGTTAGTCTAGGTTAACGTATATACTATTTGTAATATTATTCTACAAACTTTGGCCTAATTGTTAAAAGTTAACCTTTTTATTTTACTTCGTCCACTGAATTAATTTTTGAAAAAGTATATGACTAGGCTAAACAAACCAACAGTTTTTATACATTAGAATCCTCTAAATCCTATCAGTAAAAGCCATGATAAATAGTAGTTTTTCTTCATTGTGACAAGAGCAGTTGTTTTATACCTATTGGGTAGAGGATATAGGCCTACAATATAGAAGATAAACTATGAGGGGGGTTAGGATATCCGATAACGAAGAATTATGTGGTAGTTCAACAAGTGTCGGCCATTACTTTATATATGTGTAACGGACATTATTGTCATTAATAAATTTGTGCGTGAATTCATTGTTTATCCTAACGTTACCGTGAATTTTTTGTTTGGAGAGTATTACATTATATACAAATTGATTGCTCAATTCATTTTTGACCGAATACCGAAAAGATGATTGCATTGCAATTAAACAAATGCACACTTAAATTCTAAGAGCGCCCTATTTATTAATGGCAATACACATGTCACTGTTCAAGAAATTGTCTTAATAGAATAGAATAGAATAGGATAGAATAGAATAGAATAGAATAGAATAGAATAGAATAGAATAGAATAGAATAGAATAGAATAGAATAGAATAGAATAGAATAGAATAGAATAGAATAGAATAGAATAGAATAGAATAGAATAGAATAGAATAGAATAGAATAGAATAGAATAGAATAGAATAGAATAGAATAGAATAGAATAGAATAGAATAGAATAGAATAGAATAGAACAGAATAGAATAGAATTGAATAGAATACAATACAATACAATACAATACAATACAATACAATACAATACAAAACAATACTAGAATAGAATAGAATAAAATAGAATATCTTTATTTGGATTCAAACCACACATATTCCATCAAATAATAAAATTGGAAATTGTACAATATATATTTAAAAAATTATCACATCACAATAATTGTGCAATTAATCTCATGTAGATAGGTATATTTCACTAGTTGTACAATACAATATATCAATATCAGAAAGTTCGACTGAAAAGAATAATATATACATCATCAAATTAGGAACAATTAAGTTATAATTCGAGTGTAACATTATGCAAAAATTGAGAACCATGACTAGCAATTGATTGTATGTAATGTTAACTAATTTGAAGATATAGTGCATAACATTTCAATTATAATAATACAAAACTTGGAAATAAAATCTCAAGAAAATCTGTTTCCGATAACAATTATCCTTGTCTTTTATTCAACTATGAGAAAGTATTATCATAATCAAAAAAATAAAAAATATCAGCAGGATTGCAGACTTTTTCAAGTTCAGTAGATAAAGTTTTAAAAGACATCTTAGATGGAGGCATTTCTCTAAGCCCCTTCGGCAATTGATTATAAATTTTGTAGATTTTCGAGAAAGAGAATAACTTGCTCGCTACATTCCCCACAAAAGGAGGAGATATTGCCAAATGTCCAGAACTAGTTCCAACTTTATGACTCTTTCTTATCGGATTCATATAGGCACCAGTCCACTGGTTCAAATGGAAAACTTTTATACAATAACACATCCTCAGAAACCACAGAGTTTGCAATGACACAAACTGTAATCTAGAGGCGTATATAGTGCAAGAAATAGGACTAATATGTTTCACAACTTTTCTTTGTACAGCTTCTATCTTATTAGACAAACCCTTTTTTAATGGATTCCAAGTAGCGACAGCATATTCTAGTACCGGTCTAATCCATATTATATACATTTTAAGTTTTATGTCATTCGATAAGATATTTCGATTTATTAGTGCCCATCTTTTCTTGGCACTGCCTACTATACTTTCAATATGTCTCTCAGCAGAAGCTGTACATTGAATAGTTATGCCTAAATCCTTAATTTCTTGCATAAGTTTAATCTCAAACACATCATCAATAACAGCATCATGAAAATAAACATAATGAAAGTTTGTTCTGTTCCCTATTTTTAAAGCTTTCGTCTTTTTATTGTTTATTCTCAGCCCTAGTGTAAACAAATATTTACTCAAATCATACAAATCTAAAGTCACATTATTTTTGGAGAATTCGACATTCTTTGGATCAATTGGGAAGATTATTTTTAAATCATCAGCGAATTTGCAAACTCGACCGTTAAGGATCTTAGTATCCAAATTTGCTAATACAATTTTAAATAAAATTGGTCCCAAGCTTGATCCCTGTGGAACTCCACTCGTTACTCGTTTTGATTTTGATATCAAATCGTTTACTTGAATACTCATTCGTCGATTATATAGATAGTATTTAAGTAATCTAAAAATATTCGGATCAATATTCAACAAACTAATCGCATTCAAAATAGCATCAAAAGATATAGAGTCAAAAGCTTTTGAGATATCTATAAATACAATTAATGCATCTAACTTATTCTCGTCTAATGTGATTACATGTTTCCACATGGAAAGCATATTAGTAGTTGTCGATCTACCTTTCGTAAAGCCATGTTGACATAAGTCAAAATCAGCCGGTAACATACGTTCTAAATGATCTAGTATCAATCGTTCTATTATCTTCAAAAACGAAGGGATAATAGAGATTAATCTATAATCACTGGCGCACGTTGGCTTACTAACTTTTGGCAACGGCTTAGCTACTATCGTTAATATATCGATTTGTAAATTCCCATGCTTCAAAATTCTATTTATAAAGTTGAAGAGTGCATTCCTAAATTGTAAGGGTAATTGAATCAGATTATCAATCGAAATAACAAGGTGATCTTTTTGTTTTTTTTTATTTGATTTTTAACATCAATTTTATCAATTCATCACTGTCAATAACAAGTCCTGGTTCCTGGCCTCCCAAAGGATCTGACTGTTCTATAAAATTTCTTTCATTCTGTGGATTGCATATCAAATTGACAAATACTTCCTCCAATTCACAGAGAAATCCATACTCAGTTTTATCCACAGCTAGTATAAGCTCTAACTTTTCCTTGTATTTACTGTAATCTGTGAGGAGTTTAAATCCTAATCGAGGATTACTCTTCATTTTGGCCAAAATAATTCGTTCTGATCTTTGACGAATTATTAGCAGTGATGAATTAATTTCGTTATCAATGGAATCTAACCTCATTTGTTTAATACTATTAATAAGACTCCACTTTATTATATCATCTCGTTTAATTCTTAGTTTACACAATTTCCTATTAATTCGTTTAGGTATAATGTCCGTAAACTTAGATGCCTGAAATAAAACAGATAATAACGATGAAACAGAAGAAAAAAATTCATCAGTATTCAAGAAATAAAAACTCTCTTAATCAATCAGTATGCTTAATTCTCTAAAAAAATTCCAGTTGATTCTGGAACAGTGCACGTGTGCATTTTCACAACTTAATTTCTGTGTTATGCCACTCAAGAATTTCCATTGTAAAATAATTTGTTTATGGTCCAATTCTTTGAAATAATTGACAACATCATAACTGTGCGATTTCACCATTTCAATTTCTAAATATACATGATCTAAGCATTGCGAACCTCTAGTTGATTCATTTATAATCTGCTTGAGATCATGGTTAGAAAAAAATTGGATTAATTCACAGTCCTGTAACTTATTAAAGTCACCTACCACTACATTATAGCCATGGCAGTCAAAGATAGATTGAAAAGAATTGGTAAATGTTTGATCATCAAATAAAGTAGCATACGGCGGTCTGTAAACCGCTGTTAAAATCAGATTATCAAATTGTATAGATAAGAAATCAATGATAGCATTATCATCACTAGTATGTAAAATTTTCGCCTTAAATACAGATTTACAATAAATGAGTACTCCTCCACCTCTTTTATCCAGCGATCTGTCCTTTCTGAATAAAGAATAGTGAGGAATATCAAATTCATGGTTTTTAATATCCTTGTTAAGCCAGGTTTCGGATAATATTATAAAATCGAAATCGTTACTTATTATAAAATTACACAGTAAAAAGTTCTTATTTTTAACACTTCGAAAGTTAGCATAAATAGAGTAAATGTAGAAAGCGACTTATCTAAACAAGTGTCGACTTTTACTGATTCAACCTTGATGGCTTCTTTACTATTCTTTTCTCAGGCCTCGAGGCCATACTTCCTCTCCCCCCTCTGTCCACAACAGTTAGTAACGATACATCGTTTTTTGATGTTGCAGTCTCACTCGATTGATTCCGTTTAACAGCTTGATCAGACGTTGGCGGTTTCCGTTCCTGATTGTTCTTTAACTTTTTTACTTTTGCCAACTTCCGTTGGAGGAACGTTTTGTCCCGTCCAATAAAAATGCTGTGAAAACTCAAATTCTCCTCTTTCTTTTTATTGATAGATTCTAATTACATATTTATTGGCCTTTTTGATAATTTTACAATTAAAGGCCTTGGACGATCAGCTCGTTTCCCCACCCTATAGCATTTAGCAATAGCTGCATGCGTTTCTTCTTTTATTAAAGTATTTAATTTCTCGGCGTCTTTCACATTGGCATTTTCATCTAGATTAAATAAAACTACTTGATCCTGTTTGCTATTACGTGCTGAATTTTCGTTTGCTAATATATTTAGCATTTCTTCACCAGATGATTTATTTTTAACTAGCATATCACCTTCCACTGTTAAATCGGCCAATTCAATCCATGGTTGAACATCAGTCTGTAACTTGTTTAACTTCACAAGAAATGTCTCATTCAGTTCAACTATACGCGCACTTAAAGTTTTATTATTTTTCACCACTTGCTCCAATTTCATTGCATTCACAATAGCATCACTCTTCAATATAGACATCTCATTTTTTAAATAGTTGTTTTCATCCTCCAACACTTCCATGGAGTTCTGAAGATCCATAACAATTTTTTCAAAATCGGAATGCGACAAAATCGGAGCCATGTCAAACCGTGCGCTGTAACCTGTGGATAAAATTAGAAAGTGACTAGAAAAGAATAGAATAGAATAGAATAGAAAAGAATAAAATAGAATAGAATAGAATAGAATAGAATACAATACAATACAATACAATACAATACAATACAATAGAATAGAATAGAATAGAATAGAATAGAATAGAATAGAATAGAATAGAATAGAATAGAATGGAATAGAACAGAATAGACTAGTAGAGAGTAGAATAGACTGGAATACAATAGAATAGAATGGACTACAATAGAATAGAATGGAATACAATAGAATATAATGGAATACAATAGAATATAATGGAATGCAATATAATATAAGAGAATCGAATAGAAAAGAATAGAATAGAACAGAAAAGAATAGAATAGAATAGAATAGAATAGAATAGAAAAGAATAGAATAGAATACAATAGAAAAGAATAGAATAGAATAGAATAGAATAGAATAGAATAGAATAGAATAGAATAGAATAGAATAGAATAGAATAGAATAGAATAGAATAGAATAGAATAGAATAGAATAGAATAGAATAGAATAGAATAGAATAGAATAGAATAGAATAGAATAGAATAGAATAGAATAGAATAGAATAGAATAGAATAGAATAGAATAGAATAGAATAGAATAGAATAGAATAGAATAGAATAGAATAGAATAGAATAGAATAGAATAGAATAGAATAGAATAGAATAGAATAGAATAGAATAGAATAGAATAGAATAGAATAGAATAGAATAGAATAGAATAGAATAGAATAGAATAGAATAGAATAGAATAGAATAGAATAGAATAGAATAGAATAGAATAGAATAGAATAGAATAGAATAGAATAGAATAGAATAGAATAGAATAGAATAGAATAGAATAGAATAGAATAGAATAGAATAGAATAGAATAGAATAGAATAGAATAGAATAGAATAGAATAGAATAGAATAGAATAGAATAGAATAGAATAGAATAGAATAGAATAGAATAGAATAGAATAGAATAGAATAGAATAGAATAGAATAGAATAGAATAGAATAGAATAGAATAGAATAGAATAGAATAGAATAGAATAGAATAGAATAGAATAGAATAGAATAGAATAGAATAGAATAGAATAGAATAGAATAGAATAGAATAGAATAGAATAGAATAGAATAGAATAGAATAGAATAGAATAGAATAGAATAGAATAGAATAGAATAGAATAGAATAGAATAGAATAGAATAGAATAGAATAGAATAGAATAGAATAGAATAGAATAGAATAGAATAGAATAGAATAGAATAGAATAGAATAGAATAGAATAGAATAGAATAGAATAGAATAGAATAGAATAGAATAGAATAGAATAGAATAGAATAGAATAGAATAGAATAGAATAGAATAGAATAGAATAGAATAGAATAGAATAGAATAGAATAGAATAGAATAGAATAGAATAGAATAGAATAGAATAGAATAGAATAGAATAGAATAGAATAGAATAGAATAGAATAGAATAGAATAGAATAGAATAGAATAGAATAGAATAGAATAGAATAGAATAGAATAGAATAGAATAGAATAGAATAGAATAGAATAGAATAGAATAGAATAGAATAGAATAGAATAGAATAGAATAGAATAGAATAGAATAGAATAGAATAGAATAGAATAGAATAGAATAGAATAGAATAGAATAGAATAGAATAGAATAGAATAGAATAGAATAGAATAGAATAGAACAGAATAGAATAGAATAGAATAGAATAGAATAGAATAGAATAGAATAGAATAGAATAGAATAGAATAGAATAGAATAGAATAGAATAGAATAGAATAGAATAGAATAGAATAGAATAGAATAGAATAGAATAGAATAGAATAGAATAGAATAGAATAGAATAGAATAGAATAGAATAGAATAGAATAGAATAGAATAGAATAGAATAGAATAGAATAGAATAGAATAGAATAGAATAGAATAGAATAGAATAGAATAGAATAGAATAGAATAGAATAGAATAGAATAGAATAGAATAGAATAGAATAGAATAGAATAGAATAGAATAGAATAGAATAGAATAGAATAGAATAGAATAGAATAGAATAGAATAGAATAGAATAGAATAGAATAGAATAGAATAGAATAGAATAGAATAGAATAGAATAGAATAGAATAGAATAGAATAGAATAGAATAGAATAGAATAGAATAGAATAGAATAGAATAGAATAGAATAGAATAGAATAGAATAGAATAGAATAGAATAGAATAGAATAGAATAGAATAGAATAGAATAGAATAGAATAGAATAGAATAGAATAGAATAGAATAGAATAGAATAGAATAGAATAGAATAGAATAGAATAGAATAGAATAGAATAGAATAGAATAGAATAGAATAGAATAGAATAGAATAGAATAGAATAGAATAGAATAGAATAGAATAGAATAGAATAGAATAGAATAGAATAGAATAGAATAGAATAGAATAGAATAGAATAGAATAGAATAGAATAGAATAGAATAGAATAGAATAGAATAGAATAGAATAGAATAGAATAGAATAGAATAGAATAGAATAGAATAGAATAGAATAGAATAGAATAGAATAGAATAGAATAGAATAGAATAGAATAGAATAGAATAGAATAGAATAGAATAGAATAGAATAGAATAGAATAGAATAGAATAGAATAGAATAGAATAGAATAGAATAGAATAGAATAGAATAGAATAGAATAGAATAGAATAGAATAGAATAGAATAGAATAGAATAGAATAGAATAGAATAGAATAGAATAGAATAGAATAGAATAGAATAGAATAGAATAGAATAGAATAGAATAGAATAGAATAGAATAGAATAGAATAGAATAGAATAGAATAGAATAGAATAGAATAGAATAGAATAGAATAGAATAGAATAGAATAGAATAGAATAGAATAGAATAGAATAGAATAGAATAGAATAGAATAGAATAGAATAGAATAGAATAGAATAGAATAGAATAGAATAGAATAGAATAGAATAGAATAGAATAGAATAGAATAGAATAGAATAGAATAGAATAGAATAGAATAGAATAGAATAGAATAGAATAGAATAGAATAGAATAGAATAGAATAGAATAGAATAGAATAGAATAGAATAGAATAGAATAGAATAGAATAGAATAGAATAGAATAGAATAGAATAGAATAGAATAGAATAGAATAGAATAGAATAGAATAGAATAGAATAGAATAGAATAGAATAGAATAGAATAGAATAGAATAGAATAGAATAGAATAGAATAGAATAGAATAGAATAGAATAGAATAGAATAGAATAGAATAGAATAGAATAGAATAGAATAGAATAGAATAGAATAGAATAGAATAGAATAGAATAGAATAGAATAGAATAGAATAGAATAGAATAGAATAGAATAGAATAGAATAGAATAGAATAGAATAGAATAGAATAGAATAGAATAGAATAGAATAGAATAGAATAGAATAGAATAGAATAGAATAGAATAGAATAGAATAGAATAGAATAGAATAGAATAGAATAGAATAGAATAGAATAGAATAGAATAGAATAGAATAGAATAGAATAGAATAGAATAGAATAGAATAGAATAGAATAGAATAGAATAGAATAGAATAGAATAGAATAGAATAGAATAGAATAGAATAGAATAGAATAGAATAGAATAGAATAGAATAGAATAGAATAGAATAGAATAGAATAGAATAGAATAGAATAGAATAGAATAGAATAGAATAGAATAGAATAGAATAGAATAGAATAGAATAGAATAGAATAGAATAGAATAGAATAGAATAGAATAGAATAGAATAGAATAGAATAGAATAGAATAGAATAGAATAGAATAGAATAGAATAGAATAGAATAGAATAGAATAGAATAGAATAGAATAGAATAGAATAGAATAGAATAGAATAGAATAGAATAGAATAGAATAGAATAGAATAGAATAGAATAGAATAGAATAGAATAGAATAGAATAGAATAGAATAGAATAGAATAGAATAGAATAGAATAGAATAGAATAGAATAGAATAGAATAGAATAGAATAGAATAGAATAGAATAGAATAGAATAGAATAGAATAGAATAGAATAGAATAGAATAGAATAGAATAGAATAGAATAGAATAGAATAGAATAGAATAGAATAGAATAGAATAGAATAGAATAGAATAGAATAGAATAGAATAGAATAGAATAGAATAGAATAGAATAGAATAGAATAGAATAGAATAGAATAGAATAGAATAGAATAGAATAGAATAGAATAGAATAGAATAGAATAGAATAGAATAGAATAGAATAGAATAGAATAGAATAGAATAGAATAGAATAGAATAGAATAGAATAGAATAGAATAGAATAGAATAGTATAATTCTAGTGTAACTTTATGCAAAAATTAAGAACCATGACTAGCAGTTAATTGTATGTATTGTTGACTAACTTGATGATATAATGCATAACATTTCAATTTTAATAATTCTAAATTTAGAAATTAAAATCTGAAGAAGTTATGTTGCTCATCACAATTATCCTTGTCTTCTGTGATATAGTGGCGTATATAGTGCAGGAGATAGGGCTAATTTGTTTCACAACTTTTCTTTGTACAGCTTCTATCTTATTGGACAAACCCTTTTTTAATGGATTCCAAGTAGCGACAGCATATTCTAGTATCGGTCTAATCCATATTATATACATTTTAAGTTTTATGTCATTCGATAAGATATTTCGATTTATTAGTGCCCATCTGTTCTTGGCACTGCCTACTATCCTTTCAATATGTCTCTCAGCAGAAGCCGTACAATGAATAGTTATGCCTAAATCCTTAATTTCTTGCATAAGTTTAATCTCAAAAACATCATTAATCACAGCATCATAAAAATAAACATAAATAAATTCTGGTATGTTACCTTTTTTAAAACTCTCGTCATTTTACTTTTTATTCTCAGCCCTAGTGTAATCAAATATCTACTTAAATCATAAAAATCTACTGTCACATTATTTTTGGAGAATTCGACATTTTTCGGATCAATTGGAAAGATTATTTCCAAATCATCAGCGAATTTGCAAACACGACCGTTGAGGATCTTAGTCTCCAAATGTACAAATACGATTTTAAATAAAATTGGCCCCAAACTTTATCCCTGTGGAATTTCACTTGTTACACTTTTCGATTTTGATATCAAATCATTTACTTGAATACTCATTCTTCGATTATATAAATAGTATCTAAGTAATCTAAAAATATTCGGATCAATATTCAATATATTAATCGCATTCAAAATAGCATCAAAAGATGTAGAGTCAAAAGCTTTTGAGATATCTATAAATAGAATTAATGCATCTTACTTTTTCTCATCTTATGTAATTACCTGTTTTCACATAGAAAGCAGATTAGTAATTGTCAATCTATCTTTCGTAAAGCCATGTTGAATTATAGCAAAATCAACCGGCAACATACGTTCTAAATGATCTAATATAAATTGTTATATTATCTTCAAAAAAGAAATGATAATAAAGATTAGTCTATAATCACCGGCGCACGTTGGCTTACTTACTTTTGGCAACGGTTTAGCTACTATCGTTAGAATATCGATTGGTAATTTCCCATTCTTCAAAATTCTATTTATAAAATTGCAGAGCGCATTCATAAAAGTTAAAGGTAATTGAAGTAGGTTATCAATCGATATACCAAGATGATAATAATAATAATAATAATAATAATAATAATAATAATAATATATTTATTTGGCATCAAAAGCCAACAGGCCCGACCATTGAAATAACAAATCAAAGGTAGGACATGTGGAGGTGAATGAAATTGTGAGCAGCAAAGTATTTAATTGCTGGGGGAGGAGTTGAGGAAGAGAAATGTTTTCATCAACTTCATGATAGTTCAATCTGGTGAAAAATAAAAATTAAATTCCATTTGACTAGACAAGATCAATTGGAATTCAGTCCATGAAGTGTCCGAGCATCAATGCTGGGTAGGCTGGATTCGAACAGATGAGCTTGAGTGTAACATCGAAAATGATGGCGGACCGGAAGCAGACGTCGACCGACAGAGTCTATTGTCGTGGATATTGAATTTCTGAAGTGTAGTATTGACCCGGAGAGAGTCGATTAGATTGAAGCTAGTGTGTCGTGCAGGGATCACTGGCGTCCGTTGAACGAGGTTATGACTGATGGAAGACGAGGGGGAGTCGATGTCCGATGCAAACCGTTGGGTGGACCAGCAGGGTTTTGAGTTTCCGGTCTTACGCTGAAACAGAAAGGAAAAGGATTGGATGAGCAAAACGTGGTAAAGTATCCACTATATGGATATGATAGAATGAAAAATGAGATTAGAAGTGGTATCAGGGAGTCAAGAGTGAGATATTTAAAACCAGAGGGGAAATGTGGAAATTAGATAACAGACAGTGATTTCGCCCTCCGAAACTAGTAAAGAGAATAGCCGGGGGTGAACAAAATGTTATGAATTAAGAAGGAACCAATTTCGCAGCCAATCGGTCGTTTCACAAAGAAATTTGTTAAAGAAGTACTTATGGGCCACTTTTATAAATTCTTCCTAGGGTTGGATCTTTATGTTCGTGGGAAGAGCGTTAAAGACACTAGTGGCTTTGGAAAAGAGATAGATTTTTTAAATATAGTGGGGGTATGGTTAGATTGAATAGAAGAGTTGCTAGAACGTGTGGCGTAGTGGTGACTTGGGTGAGCAAGGTTGGACAGTGATAGGCAAGTTGTGATAAAAGAAATGACTCGAAGATAACGGGTAAATCAAAGCGGTAGAAGGTTTGCTAGGAGTAGGCATTCCCGATAATTTTGGCTGTGGGGGAAGTCTCACTCTAGAAATCTGGAGGAGATCTGTTCGATGGCATATGAGGAGGCGAGAGTGAGAGGACAGTAGAATTCGCTAGCGTATGAAATGATTATGAAGAATTAATACCAAAGTGTTTGGCCGAATCTATGATTTCAATATCGAGGGGATAATTTGCAACCGGGAGAGAGCAGAATGGTTCGGTGGAGAGTTTCATTAAACGAGTCGTGGTGGAGTTTATTTTGAGACCGATACTGCTGAGCTGCGCGTGGAGCGAGGATAAAAGCTCCGATATAAGGGGTAAGGAATGGTAGGATGCTGTGGGGTTACTGAATACTATGACCATGCCATCCGCAAATTTAAACAGCTTGAAAAGGTTGTCTTCAATCTGTACCTGCGCGAGTGTAAGGTTGAAAAGAATAGGATCAAGTACAGAGCCCTCGGGAACTCAAGATCGGATAAGGGCTGGCCTCGAGTGACTATTTCCGACTTTTACATTCGCGCATTGGTTTCGAAGATAGTAACTGATAAGATTGAGGACGTTGCCACAGATACCGCTTCTCAATAAGGCGGATTCAGTTGCCGAAAATGACAGCGAATGAAAAGCCTCGGATATATCCAGGAAGAGGAGAGTGCATTCATGACCTTTAGAGAAGGAGGAGTAGCAATGTTTTACAACACTAACTAATTTGGTGGAAGAGGAGCAGCCATTTAAGAAACCATGTTGATCATCGAGGAGATAGAAGTTTTCCTGAGTCTTAATGAAGGGGTAGATTAGGTTGTCTAAGACCCTGTCAAAGATGTTGGTGAATGAAGAGACGATAGTAATGTGGCGAAGATCTTTAAATGAGGAAATCGACGAAGTGCCATTTTTGGGATAGGAGAGATAGTCGAGTTAAGCCAGTCCGGGGGAAGGTATGTAGTTTTGAGGCAACGGTTGATAATATCAGCTACCAGAGAGAAGAAATTCCAGCCAAGAAGTGCAATCATGCTGACCGAGACACCGTATTGATCGAATTGGTGTTTAGATTTAACGTCTTTAATTGCTTTGGCGACGGAAGCTGGTGAGACGTTGAACAAGCATAGGTTCTCAGTGTCTCCGTTGTCTAACATAACAGCACGCAGAGTGAGAGTGGAATAGGAGTCGAGGAGATAAGTCAAATAGTCGTCGGCGAAATAGGAGTCGTCCGACTGAGAGAAGTTAATATACGAGGTTTTGGGCTTTTGCAGCAATTGGTGTTTGATGACAGCGAACCTTATCCGGGAGTTAGGAGCTGAGCGGATGCGTCTTTCGATGTGGAGCGCTTGTTTGTTGATAACTTGTTTAATGTGCCCAACGATACGTCTCAGTGCGAGGGCGCGTGCCAGTGACGATGTGCGTATTCGAGTTGTGTGCGAGTTTGTCGCACGCAACATTAACATTAATTTTATAAATCTATCACTGTTAATAACAAGTTCTGGTTCCTGGTCACCCGAAGGATCAGGTAGATCCATGAAATTCCTTTCATTCTGTGGATTACATATCAAATTGCTTAATACTCCATCAAATTCACAGAGAAATTCATACTCAGTTTTATCCACAGTTAATATGAGCATTAATTTCTCCTTATATTTACTGTAATCTGTGAGGAGTTTGTATCCTAGTCTAGGATTACTCTTCATTTTGGCCAAATAATTCGTTCTGATCTTTGACGGATTATCAGCAGTGATGAATTAATTTCTTTATCAATCAAATCTAACCTCATTTGTTTAATACTATTGATAAGACTACACTTCATTATATTATCTCGTTTAATTCTTAGTTTACATAATTTCCTATTGATTCGTTTCGGTATAATATCCGTAAACGTAGATGCCTGAAATATAACAGATAATAACGATGAAACAGAAGAAACAAATTCGTCAGTGTTCATGATATAAAAACTTTCATAATCAATCAGTATGCTTAACTCTCTAAAAAGATTCCAGTTGATTCTGGAACATTGCACGTATGCATTTTCAAAATTAATTTTCTGTGTTTTGCTACTCAAGGTATTCCATTGTAAAATAATTTGTTTGTGATCCAATTCTTTGAAATAGTTTACAACATCATAACTGTGTGATTTCACCGTTTCAATTTCTAAGTATACATGATCTAAGCATTGCGAACCTCTAGTTGATTCATTTACAATCTGCTTGAGATCATGAATAGAAAAAGTTGAATATTTCAGTCATGTAACTTATTAAAATCACCTACCACCACATTATAACCATGACAGTCAAAAATAGATTGAAAAGAATTGGTAAATGTTTGATCATCATATAAACTAGCATACGGCGGTCTGTAAACCGCGGTTAAGATCAGATTATCGATTTGTATAGATAAAAAATCAATGATAGCATTATCTTCACTAGTATGTAAAATTTTCGCATTTAATACAGATTTACTATAAATGAGTACTCCTCCACCTCTTTTATCCAGCGATCTGTCTTTTCTAAATAAAGAATATTGATCAATTGTGACCAGAAGGATAAACTAAAGGCAGCATGAACGGAAAGTATACTTTCCGTTCATGCTGCCTTGGGTTTATCCTTCTGGTCACAACTGAACTAATTTGTTACTAGGTGCGTAACGCCTAATACATACTTGCATATATATTAGTTCTTCACAACAAACAGTATTTAACTGTAATATTGATCAATGTCAAATTCGTGGTTTTCAATGTCCTTTTTGAGCAAAGTTTTAGATAAAACTATAAAATCAAAATTGTTACTTATTACAAAATTACACAGCACAATGTACTACTCCAGCAAAATGTTTTCTCCTCCTTTGGTGGGGAATGTTGCGAGCAAACTAATCTCTTTTTCAAAAATCTATAAAATTTATAATCAATTGCCAAAGGGGCTTAGAGAAACGCCTCCATCTAAGATGTCTTTTAAATTTTTATCTACTGAACTAGAAAAAGTCTACAATCCTGCTGATATTTTTATTTGATTATGATAATGCTTTCTCATGGTTGAATAAAAGACAAGGATATTTGTTATCAGAAACATAATTTCTTGAGATTTTTATTTCCAAGTTTTGTATTATTAAAATTGAAATGTTATGCATTATATCATCATGTTAGTCAACAATACATACAATCAATTGCTAGTCATGGTTCTCATTTTTTTGCATAATGTTACATTCGAATTATACCTTAATTTTTCCTATTTTTGATGATGAATCTATTATTCTTTACAGCCGAACTTTCTGATATTGATATATTGTACAGTACAACTAGTGAGATTTACTTATCTACATGAGACTAATTGCACATTTTATGTGATGTGATATCTTTTTTATATTGTACATTTTCCAATTTTATTATTTGATGGAACATGTGTGGTTTGAATCCAAATAAAGATATTCTATTCAATTCTACTGATCAAGTGTAAACGCCCCGGCTTCAAGTAAATGCCGTACGACGTTACAAACTCGGTTAAGGTGCTCTGAATAGAGATTTGTTACTGATATGGGGGCCCTTAAGAGGGCCTGGTAATGCGTTCTCCTGAATTGTTCAGAGTGTGAAGATGTCCTAGAGCCTTGGGTGGACTCTGGTTGAGTTGTCGCTCCCGTGGTTGAGCTGTAATCACGATGTGGATAACGTCGTGATGGTTCTGCAATTAATTGGCTCGTCTCGCTGGTTATACCGCAACAAGATGAGTCACGGATGTAGCCAATTGTTGGTGAAACTATCAAATCACCAGCGTAGGTATTGACAGCCGACAGAACGCACACGCGTAACCCGAACCAGAATGCAAATGCAACCACTAACTTGCATGGTAAATTGCCGTGCTTAAATAGCATGCCATGCCTACTTGCACACTATTGGTTAAACGGCAAGTTTCGCTTTTTTCTCATTGGTGCAACGTAAATAAAATTTAATTTAATTTACGCAATATGTCGGCCATTAATTTGTGTCGTTACAACACTTTCCTCTCTGAAAAAAAAGGAAAAAAAATTCCTCTCTGCAAGGCTAGATAAGAAATGCATGACAGAGTTCGAAAAATATGACGAACCATAAGTGCTGGGCTTAAATATGCTTGTTGGTTGCTTCAACAATGATATGATGCCAGGTAACCACTAGGAATTGCTACACAAATTGTTAGCTCTAGTGGTCGGTCATAGCAACGTGAGGCAAAATAGAGCAGTGTAAGTTTTTGGAGCCGCAGCGTGAAGATTTCGAGGTAAATCGCCTCTGAATTTGCCAGGTTTAAGTTAAAACCTAAGCAGGTTGGATCGTTGTCAATGTGTTTGTATACGACCAAAGGAGCTAGAGTGCTCGACGTTGTGGTCATGACATTTGTAGAGTGGTCTTTGTACAATTGATAAAGTTGAGATATGCATTGAAAGTGGCCTGTACCATGATATGAAGCTGATCACTACTTAGTGTTGCTACACGAAAGCGTTAGCTCTAAGTAGCTGGTCATACCAAAATAGGCAGTGTAATGTCATGTGTGAGAAATACATTATAATGTAAAAATATATACATTAAAATCAAAGGTAACTGCATAAAAATATGTACACGAACATTGCCTCAGAGATGGCATAATACCAAAGAACTGTTCAAAAATGCTACACAATTGTTAGCTAAGAACAGCTGGTTATGCCACGTGAGACAAATACGAAAAATAACGAAAGGTTAAAAAAATTTTGATAGTTAATGTTAATGTTTAAAAAAAATCAATTACGCGTTATACAAATCAGGATATTGAGATTGTGAGCAGACGGAGCCTGAGACGTGTGTAGAAGGTTGAACGCTCTCAGGATCAGGTGGTTCGATAAACGGTTTCAACCTGTCTATGCTTACTGATGTCGGTGTAGCGCCTTGCATAATGATGAAGTATTTTGGTTGTCTGAGTAAAATCGGGTAAGGACCGCGATACTTGGGTTGTAGTGGTGCAACAGCATTATTGTTGCGAACGAGTACTCTCTTGCAGCTGTGGAGCTGTGGGTGAACGAAGACTGGACGAGGCGTGTGTCTCGGCTGCTGTTCGGACATGTTACCGAAATGAAGTCGAAGGCGGGTAGCTTCGTTTTGTGGGTCATCTTGTGCCGGTAGTAGACGTGGGAGCTGACTAGGCAGGCGTAGATCCATGCCATACAAGAGTTGTGACGCAGACGTTTTAATGGATTCACGAGTACGGGAACGCATGGCAAGCAGAACTAAAGGTAGTGCATCGACCCAGTTGCCATTAATGGACGAGGATGCTAAAGCTGCTTTGAGTTCCCTATGCATTCTCTCTACCATGCCATTAGCTTGGGGATGGTAGGCAGTCGTCTGGCGTAAGATGCATCCCATGTACCGCAAGGTGGTTTTGAAACGATCAGATGAGAAGCAAGTGCCTCTGTCCGTGATGACCTCATTGGGAACACCATAATTGGATATCCATGCAGAGATAAAACCGTTAGTTACTTCGTCTGCAGAAATGGTGCCAAGAGGTAATGCCGCAGGCCACCGTGTAAATCTATCGATCATAGTTAGAAGGTAGCTGAAACCTTGAACCTTTGTCAGATGAACTATGTCGATGTGGACGATGGCTAGGCGAGAAGTAGATCGAAAATGTTGCAACTTAGAACGAGTGTGTCGTGTGATCTTGTTTTTCTGACAAATAGCACACTCTGAGACCCATCGTTTAACATTCTGCCTAAGTCTGTGACCCCAGAAACGATCTGTAAGAAGTCGGACAGTCGCTTGGCTTCCTGGGTGAGAAATTGAGTGAATTGAATCGAAAACTTTTCTCTGAAGGCTGGTCGGCAGAACTGGCTTGTTGGGCTGCGTACCCGTGAAGTAAACAATTGGTAAGCCTTCCCACAGACGGCATATGAACTTGGTTGGGTGACGGGCTATTGATCTTTGAATGTGAATGTCACCGCGTTGTTCAGTTCGCAGGAGAGTTGGCGTTAGTGCAGGTTCACTGAGTGCCACGGAGTTGACAGTGAATGGTGACGGCGAAGGTGGTTGTAGAGAGACGTCTGGCCTGGACAGGGCATCTGCAATGAAGTTCTGTTTGCCCTTGACGTGAAAGACGTCAAATTGCCATTCGCTTAGACGAGAAAGCTGTCTTTCCACTCTGGCAGGGTACTTGGCGATAGATGAAGTTGCGTTTCGAAGTGCGCTAACTAGTGGTGCATGATCTGTGAAAACAACAAATCTGCTACTGCCAATGATGCTGATAAAATGGCGCACTGCGTCGTGGATGGCGAGAAGTTCTCGGCCGAAAGTGTCGTACCTCGTTTCTACTGGTTGGAGAGTACGCGAGTAGAAACTGATAGGCTTCCGAACTCCGTCGATCTCTTGTTCCAAAGTGGCTCCAATAGCGAATTCAGAAGCATCTGTCGTGAGTAGAAATGGCTTTTCGAAATCTGGATTGTGGCATTTGCTAACGAGTTGATGGCAAGTCGAAGTAATTCCTCGTCTTCGGATGACCAAGCAATGATGGAATTCTTGCTAAGTCCTTTTCGGTTCCGCAGGTGCCTGCACAAAGGATAAAGTTGTTTTGAAAGGCCTGGAAGGAACTTGCGATAATAGTTTAGTACTCCCAGGATTTTCTGCAAATCGCTCAAAGTCCTTGGTGACTTGATATTCTTGATTGAATTCGTCTTTGACGGCAACGGTTGAATACCTTGGGCCGTGATACGATGCCCTAAGAAGTCGACGGATGAAGTTGCAATCTGCGTCTTGTCACAGTTGATCTTGAGTCCGTGGTTGGATAAGCGTGAGAGGACATTTCGTAGATGTTTCGCATGAGATTCTAGATCTGGACTGAATACCATAATGTCATCGAGATATGACATACAATAAGCAGAGTCGTCGCGAAGTATGTTGTCCATGAATCTTTGAAATGTCTGAGTAGCACACTTAAGTCCAAAAGGCATGTAAAGATATTCAAAAAGGCCAAATGGAGTGATGACTGCAGTTTTCTCGATATCCTCTGGTGCTACCGGGATGTGATGGTACGCTTGTCTGAGGTCAATCACTGAGAAGAAATTGCTGCCGTTGAGTTTTTCAAGTAAAGTGTTGATATTTGGAATAGGATATGCATCAGATTTTGTCACTGAATTTAGCTTACGGTAGTCTCCACAGGCTCTGTACGATCCGTTTGATTTAGAGACTAAGTGCAGTGGTGACGCCCATGAACTTTTCGATGGTCTGATGATTCCCTCTTCCAAAAGCCTTGAGAATTCTTCTTGGGCAGCTTTCAGCTTAGCAGGAGCCAGTGGTCGCTTCTTGAGTGCAATAGGTTGTCCTTCTGTGACGATATGATGCATCGTGTTGGAGACTCGTAGCTCTGACTTGTTAAGATCGAAAAGCGATTTGTATTTTCGAAGAGCTGCTGATATCTCTGCTGAATGATGCACTGGGGTTGGCTGAATGACCTGTAACTCCAAACGCTCGGAGGCAAGTGTCCAAAAGCTTTGCTCAAGTCCGGTGGAGGGGTCGATGATCTTTTGATTGGCAAGATCAACAATGAGCCGAAATTTTAGAAGGAAATCAAGGCCTATTATATTATGTGAGACCTTGGCAATGATGAAGTTGTGGGAAAATTCACGTCGTAGACCTATGTTGAGTGTGCGGTACCGGCAGCCATAAGTTGGTATGGGCTCGCCTGTAGCTGTTGCGAGAAGAACGCCTAGCGACATCTCGGCCATTGAATCACCTTTGAGAACTGAGACTGCCGCACCTGTGTCTACGATGAACTCTTCGCCAGTTTTGAAATCAAGAAGGTGCAGAAGTTCGTTGGGCTGTTTGGCCGGGTCATGCAAACAAGTAGGCTGGTGATTGCGACCGGCATTGTCTGTTTGGTTCTCTATGTGAAAAATTCGGCGTGGACGAAAAGAGTCGACAGGGATGTCGGATTGTAGTTGGCTTCTTCCCTGTAGCGCCGTTGATGCCGTTGATGTGCAGAAAGTACGGTCTTCTACTTCCTGCGCCAGACGTTTCCCGATACTGATGCACCCTTGTGCCTGCGGTCTGTTGTCCTTTCCGTCAGCTGTGGAAATTGACACTCATTCGGAAATTCTTCGGAACGACAAAGACAAACTTGGCAAGCATAAAAAACTTCTGGTGGTTATAACACCAGTTCTTTGGGGCATACTTATTGAAGGATTGCGGAGATCTCGATCGCCGCCTACCATTATAATTTGACTTGGAAACGAATTTTGGTCGAGCATTCACTTGATTTAGCTCGGATTTGGTAATGGCCAATCCTTCTAGAACTTTGGCCATGTTCGCCACTGTTCTCTCTAAAGAGGAGAGTCTATCATCTTGCGGGGGTGAAGAAAAGGATGATGGATTCACTTTGGGTTCCAAAACCCTATATTCTAACTCACATCTCTCAGATAAGTCATCTATAGAGAGTGTTGTAACGACACAAATCAATCGCCGACGCGTAAATTAAATTCAAATTTATTTACGTTGCACCAATGAGAAAAAAGCAAATTGCCGTTTAACCACGTTTAATCACGTTTAACCAATAGTATGCAAGTACACATATTGCATGCTATTTAAGCACGGTAATTTATCATGCAAGTCAGTTGTGGCATTTGCCTTCTACCTGCTTCACGCGTGTGCGTTCTGTCGGCTGTCAATACGTGTGCGCTCTGTCGGCTGTCAATACCTACGCTGGTGATTTGATAGTTTCACCAACAACTAACTACATCCGTGACTCATCTTGTTGCGGGATACCGGAGAGACGAGCCAATTGAGTGCAGGACCTGCAGGACACCATCCACAACGCGATTACAGCTCAACCACGGGAGTGACAACTCAACCAGAGTCCACCCAAGGCTCTAGGACATCTTCAACTCTGAAGACTTCAAGAGAACGCATTACCAGGCCCTCTTAAGGGCCCCCATATCAGTAACTAATCTCTATTCAGAGCACCTTAACCGAGTTTGTAACGTCGTACGGCATTTACTTGAAGCCGGGGCGTTTACAAAATTGGCGACCGCGCCAGGATATTGATTATTGTTCTGATTTTTTTGGTATAAATAAAATTGACTTCCTTTTCATCTATTTGGGGTAAAATCGATTAAGATCTGCGATCGTGGTCATTCTAGAATTTTCTTTGGGTATATATAAATATATATATAATATATATATATAAATATATATATATATATATATATATATATATATATATATATATAGGTTATATATATGATATATATATATATATATATTCGTGGTTTGTGTTGGGGGATATAATAATAATAGATTGACATTTGTGTTTTCTTTACCCTGATCGTGGATTTCTGGGAAATCTGTTGGGTATATATTCGTGGATTTGTGGGGATAATAATAACACATCGGCATCAAAGGCCAACGGGGCCTTTGTTCATCTTTTCTACGTACAAAACGGCACCGTACGTACTCAACAAACTCAATTTTGTTCTGCGCTCATTCAACTGTGGAAGCTGTTTGTGGGTAAGCGTTTCGTTAAAGTATATTTATATATTTTCATATTGCTTATAAATTTATGCTTTTAAGATCCCGTAAGATTGTTAAAATGTCAGGTCCAATTTTAGATATTGATGTTCCTGTTTGGGATGGAGATAGTGAGCTATTCTTTATGCGCGTAGACTCCGCTTTCTCCCCGTTTCCTGATTATGACAGTCATCAAAAACTGTCGAAGGTTTTTGCTAAACTACCTTCTGAATTGCAGCGACGGATTTATCCTAAGCTTGAGGCCATTAGGAAGCTACCTAATCCCATTTTGGGCCTACAAAACGAGGTAGAATCCTTGCTTGGACCCACGGAAACTGAGCAGATAATAAACAAATATGCGCAGTTAGATATGCCAAATCTTGGCCCCATCGAAATACTGAGGGAATTACGGAAACGTTGGTATAAAACCAACATTTCTGACCATGAGGCTAAGGTTGTTTTTATTAACAATCTTCCCCAAACATTAAAACTCTTTGCCAGACAGCTCCCCAACACTCTCTCTATAGATGACTTATCTGAGAGATGTGAGTTAGAATATAGGGTTTTGGAACCCAAAGTGAATCCATCATCCTTTTCTTCACCCCCGCAAGATGATAGAATCTCCTCTTTAGAGAGAACAGTGGCGAACATGGCCAAAGTTCTAGAAGGATTGGCCATTACCAAATCCGAGATAAATCAAGTGAATGCTCGACCAAAATTCGTTTCCAAGTCAAATTATAATGGTAGGCGGCGATCGAGATCTCCGCAATCCTTTAATAAATATGCTCCAAAGAACTGGTGTTATAACCACCAGAAGTTTTTTATGCTTGCCAAGTTTGTCTTTGTCGTTCCGAAGAATTTCCGAATGAGTGTCAATTTCCACAGCTGACGGAGAGGACAACAGACCGCAGGCACAAGGGTGCATCAGTATCGGGAAACGTCTGGCGCAGGAAGTAGAAGACCGTACTTTCTGCACATCAACGGCATCAACGGCGCTACAGGGAAGAAGCCAACTACAATCCGACATCCCTGTCGACTCTTTTCGTCCACGCCGAATTTTTCACATAGAGAACCAAACAGACAATGCCGGTCGCAATCACCAGCCTACTTGTTTGCATGACCCGGCCAAACAGCCCAACGAACTTCTGCACCTTCTTGATTTCAAAACTGGCGAAGAGTTCATCGTAGACACAGGTGCGGCAGTCTCAGTTCTCAAAGGTGATTCAATGGCCGAGATGTCGCTAGGCGTTCTTCTCGCAACAGCTACAGGCGAGCCCATACCAACTTATGGCTGCCAATACCGCACACTCAACATAGGTCTACGACGTGAATTTTCCCACAACTTCATCATTGCCAAGGTCTCACATAATATAATAGGCCTTGATTTCCTTCTAAAATTTCGGCTCATTGTTGATCTTGCCAATCAAAAAATCATCGACCCCTCCACCAGACTCGAACAACATTTTTGGACACTTGCCTCCGAGCGTTTGGAGTTACAGGTCATTCAGCCAACCCCAGTGCATCATTCAGCAGAGATATCAGCAGCTCTTCGAAAATACAAATCGCTTTTCGATCTTAACAAGTCAGAGCTACGAGTCTCCAACACGATGCATCATATCGTCACAGAAGGACAACCTATTGCACTCAAGAAGCGACCACTGGCTCCTGCTAAGCTGAAAGCTGCCCAAGAAGAATTCTCAAGGCTTTTGGAAGAGGGAATCATCAGACCATCGAAAAGTTCATGGGCGTCACCACTGCACTTAGTCTCTAAATCAAACGGATCGTACAGAGCCTGTGGAGACTACCGTAAGCTAAATTCAGTGACAAAATCTGATGCATATCCTATTCCAAATATCAACACTTTACTTGAAAAACTCAACGGCAGCAATTTCTTCTCAGTGATTGACCTCAGACAAGCGTACCATCACATACCGGTAGCACCAGAGGATATCGAGAAAACTGCAGTCATCACTCCATTTGGCCTTTTTGAATATCTTTACATGCCTTTTGGACTTAAGTGTGCTACTCAGACATTTCAAAGATTCATAGACAACATACTTCGCGACGACTCTGCTTATTGTATGTCATATCTCGATGACATTATGGTATTCAGTCCAGATCTAGAATCTCATGCGAAACATCTACGAAATGTCCTCTCACGCTTATCCAACCACGGACTCAAGATCAACTGTGACAAGACGCAGATTGCAACTTCATCCGTCGACTTCTTAGGGCATCGTATCACGGCCCAAGGTATTCAACCGTTGCCGTCAAAGACGAATTCAATCAAGAATATCAAGTCACCAAGGACTTTGAGCGATTTGCAGAAAATCCTGGGAGTACTAAACTATTATCGCAAGTTCCTTCCAGGCCTTTCAAAACAACTTTATCCTTTGTGCAGGCACCTGCGGAACCGAAAAGGACTTAGCAAGAATTCCATCATTGCTTGGTCATCCGAAGACGAGGAATTACTTCGACTTGCCATCAACTCGTTAGCAAATGCCACAATGCTAACGCATCCAGATTTCGAAAAGCCATTTCTACTCACGACAGATGCTTCTGAATTCGCTATTGGAGCCACTTTGGAACAAGAGATCGACGGAGTTCGGAAGCCTATCAGTTTCTACTCGCGTACTCTCCAACCAGTAGAAACGAGGTACGACACTTTCGGCCGAGAACTTCTCGCCATCCACGACGCAGTGCGCCATTTTATCAGCATCATTGGCAGTAGCAGATTTGTTGTTTTCACAGATCATGCACCACTAGTTAGCGCACTTCGAAACGCAACTTCATCTATCGCCAAGTACCCTGCCAGAGTGGAAAGACAGCTTTCTCGTCTAAGCGAATGGCAATTTGACGTCTTTCACGTCAAGGGCAAACAGAACTTCATTGCAGATGCCCTGTCCAGGCCAGACGTCTCTCTACAACCACCTTCGCCGTCACCATTCACTGTCAACTCCGTGGCACTCAGTGAACCTGCACTAACGCCAACTCTCCTGCGAACTGAACAACGCGGTGACATTCACATTCAAAGATCAATAGCCCGTCACCCAACCAAGTTCATATGCCGTCTGTGGGAAGGCTTACCAATTGTTTACTTCACGGGTACGCAGCCCAACAAGCCAGTTCTGCCGACCAGCCTTCAGAGAAAAGTTTTCGATTCAATTCACTCAATTTCTCACCCAGGAAGCCAAGCGACTGTCCGACTTCTTACAGATCGTTTCTGGGGTCACAGACTTAGGCAGAATGTTAAACGATGGGTCTCAGAGTGTGCTATTTGTCAGAAAAACAAGATCACACGACACACTCGTTCTAAGTTGCAACATTTTCGGTCTACTTCTCGCCTAGCCATCGTCCACATCGACATAGTTCATCTGACAAAGGTTCAAGGTTTCAGCTACCTTCTAACTATGATCGATAGATTTACACGGTGGCCTGCGGCATTACCTCTTGGCACCATTTCTGCAGACGAAGTAACTAACGGTTTTATCTCTGCATGGATATCCAATTATGGTGTTCCCAATGAGGTCATCACGGACAGAGGCACTTGCTTCTCATCTGATCGTTTCAAAACCACCTTGCGGTACATGGGATGCATCTTACGCCAGACGACTGTCTACCATCCCCAAGCTAATGGCATGGTAGAGAGAATGCATAGGGAACTCAAAGCAGCATTAGCATCCTCGTCCATTAATGGCAACTGGGTCGATGCACTACTTTTAGTTCTGCTGGCCATGCGTTCTCGTACTCGAGAATCCATTAAAACGTCTGCGTCACAACTCTTGTATGGCATGGATCTACGCCTGCCTAGTCAGCTCCCACGTCTACTACCGGCCCAAGATGACCCACAAGACGAAGCTACCCGCCTTCGACTTCATTTCGGTAACATGTCCGAACAGCAGCCGAGACACACGCCTCGTCCAGTCTTCGTTCACCCACAGCTCCACAGCTGCAAGAGAGTACTCGTTCGCAACAATAATGCTGTTGCACCACTACAACCCAAGTATCGCGGTCCTTACCCGATTTTACTAAGACAGCCAAAATACTTCATCATCATGCAAGGCGCTACACCGACATCAGTAAGCATAGACAGGTTAAAACCGTTTATCGAACCACCTGATCCTGAGAGCGTTCAACCTTCTACACACGTCTCAGGCTCCGTCTGCCCACAATCTCTCAACCTGCTTTGTATAACGCGTAATTAATTTTTTTAAACATTAACATTAACTATAAAATTTTTTTAACCTTTCGTTATTTTTAGTATTTGTCTCACGTGGCATAACCAGCTGTTCTTAGCTAACAATTGTGTAGCATTTTTGAACAGTTCTTTGGTATTATGCCATCTCTGAGGCAATGTTCGTGTACATATTTTTATGCAATTACCTTTGATTTTAATGTATATATTTTTACATTATAATGTATTTCTCACACATGACATTACACTGCCTACTTAGAGCTAACGCTTTCGTGTAGCAACACTAAGTAGTGATCAGCTTCATATCATGGTACAGGCCACTTTCAATGCATATCTCAACTTTATCTATTTCACAAAGACCACTCTACAAATGTCATGACCACAACGTCGAGCACTCTAGCTCCTTTGGTCGTATACAAACACATTGACAACGATCCAACCTGCTTAGGTTTTTAACTTAAACCTGGCAAATTCAGAGGCGATTTACCTCGAAATCTTCACGCTGCGGCTCCAAAAACTTACACTGCTCTATTTTGCCTCACGTGCTATGACCGTCCACTAGAGCTAACAATTTGTGTAGCAATTCCTAGTGGTTACCTGGCATCATATCATTGTTGAAGCAACCAACAAGCATATTTAAGCCCAGCACTTATGGTTCATCATATTTTTGCTTAACTTGGTTCGAACTCTGTCATGCATTTCTTATCCAGCCTCGCAGAGAGGAATATTTTTTCTTTTTTTTTCGGAGAGGAAAGTGTTGTAACGACACAAATCAATCGCCGACATATATATTGCGTAAATTAAATTCAAATTTATTTACGTTGCACCAATGAGAAAAAAGCAAATTGCCGTTTAACCACGTTTAACCACGTTTAACCAATAGTATGCAAGTACACATATTGCATGCTATTTAAGCACGGTAATTTACCATGCAAGTCAGTTGTGGCATTTGCCTTCTACCTGCTTCACGCGTGTGCGTTCTGTCGGCTGTCAATACGTGTGCGCTCTGTCGGCTGTCAATACCTACGCTGGTGATTTGATAGTTTCACCAACAACTAACTACATCCGTGACTCATCTTGTTGCGGGATACCGGAGAGACGAGCCAATTGAGTGCAGGACCTGCAGGACACCATCCACAACGCGATCACAGCTCAACCACGGGAGCGACAACTCAACCAGAGTCCACTCAAGGCTCTAGGACATCTTCAACTCTGAAGACTTCAAGAGAACGCATTACCAGGCCCTCTTAAGGGCCCCCATATCAGTAACTAATCTCTATTCAGAGCACCTTAACCGAGTTTGTAACGTCGTACGGCATTTACTTGAAGCCGGGGCGTTTACTGTTGGGAAGCTGTCTGGCAAAGAGTTTTAATGTTTGTGGAAGATTGTTAATAAAAACAACCTTAGTCTCATGGTCAGAAATGTTGGTTTTATACCAACGTTTCCGTAATTCCCTCAATATTTCGATGGGGCCCAGATTTGGCATGTCTAACTGCGCATATTTGTTTATTATCTGCTCAGTTTCTGTGGGCCCAAGCAAGGATTCGACTTCGTTTTGTAGACCCAAAATGGGATTAGGTAGCTTCCTAATGGCCTCAAGCTTAGGATAAATCCGTCGCTGCAATTCAGAAGGTAGTTTAGCAAAAACCTTCGACAGTTTTTGATGACTGTCATAATCAGGAAACGGGGAGAAAGCGGAGTCTACGCGCATAAAGAATAGTTCACTATCTCCATCCCAAACAGGAACATCAATATCTAAAATTGGACCTGACATTCTAACAATCTTACGGGATCTTTAAAGCATAAATTTATAAGCAATATGAAAATATATAAATATACTTTAACGAAACGCTTACCCACAAAACAGCTTCCACAGTTGAATGAGCGCAGAACAAAAGCACGTCACAGTAACTTCTTCCAAAAATCCGCAATTGAGCCTGTCGAGTACGTACGGTGCCGTTTTGTACGTAGGAAAGATGAACAGAGGCCCCGTTGGCCTTTGATGCCAATGTATTATTATTATATCCCCCCCAAAAAAATTCAACACAAATCCACGAATATACACCCAACAAAATTCCCAGAAGACCACGATTAGGGTAAAGAAAACGCAAATGTTAATCTATTTTATCCCAAATAAATGAAAAAGGAAGTCAATTTTATTTATACCAAAAAAATCAGAACAATAATCAATATCCTGGCGCGGTCGCCAATTTTGTAAACGCCCCGGCTTCAAGTAAATGCCGTACGACGTTACAAACTCGGTTAAGGTGCTCTGAATAGAGATTTGTTACTGATAGGGGGGCCCTTAAGAGGGCCTGGATGTTGAATCCTCCGCCTTATATAAAATGACTTTGAATGATAAATTTAAGCCACCATAGCTGATTGTAACAACTTTATTTAAAAAGAATTTTTTCTTTTTATTTTCCAGAACATTCTTTGTTTAAAGACTTGATTTTTATAATTGTGCGCTATTTTCAGTTTTTGAGTATCGTGCTTCCGAGCTGGTTGTAGATTTTCGTTTGCTGCGTTTTTAAACATTTCTCTCCATAATAAACAATTACAACATTGCACAATATAAACTTTTCAACACTTGCCTTGTGTTCTGATATAATATAACACTGAGGAGGAGTCTTGGAACAGGTAATTTATTTATTATTGTGGGTCACGTACACATCAAAGCAGATTATTGCTGAAGATATAGCTTTCCAACTTTCACCTTCCAAACGGATAAAATAATTGTCAATTTGAGTACCATAATTCTTGATCATGAATGCCGATATTAAATTAGAAGATGTATTTCATTTAGGGCAGGACCTAATGGATTTAAATCTTATTGACACAGATAACAATGTAGGCAAAACAGACTCTACTGTGAATGTTAGGACTTCTAGCGAACTGGCATCTATGGGGCTTACAAATACCAATAGGTTTGGGACCTCAACAAAATTTGGCGACCGCGCCAGTCCAAGTATATTTAGTCTACCACAGTATAAGTCAGAGAAGCATGCAAGTTGGGTAGGAGATGCCCAAATGATATTTGAGGCTTATTGTATTGTGAACCCTATGGAGAAATTTGTTGCAGCATGGATGGCATTGCCTGAGAATTTCCGAAATGCTTTGGAAAATTTCAGAGACAGAACTGTGAAGGAAAAGCCGTACAACGCATTTGAGTTATTAATGGCAGAAATTCAACAGAGATATCAGCCTGGAAGAACAGCGCAAATGTGCGAATTATTACGCTTAGAAAAAATGGGACGTCAGTTACCGTCCGAATTTTATGAACGCCTTTGCACGAAAGCTTCCAGGTTGAATATATCTAGTGATGTAGTCAACTCCATTTTTACAGCTGAGTTACCAGTTAGGCTCAGAACAACAATGGAAGTGTTTGACACAATGAACATAGATTGGCCGACAAAACTCAGAGGGTTAGACGGAGTGTATAAACAGCAAGAACCACAAGTACATGCTGTAATGGCAGATTCTGTAACGATGCAGCCAGTCAGGACAGATACCGAAAACCACCTGACCACACAAGAAAGTTTGCGTTTCTTATGTAGGGAAGTTGCTAGCTTGCGTAGTGATGTCGCACAACTTCAGAGTCAGGTCCAGTATATTAGACGCCGAAGGAGTCACTCGCGTCAACGCTTCAAAGGGCCACGCGGATGGGGTAAGGCACAGGGCGAATATGGACGCAGTGCGAAGTGCCAAGATGAAAATTATAATTACCGGCGATTAGGTGGACCCAAATGGAAAGGAAGCACAAAACCGGTTGAGAGAAATCCGTCACCGGGAAAAGGGAAAAACCCCTACTAGTAGGAGCCGTAGGGGGGGTTCCATTGCAAAGGCTCCCAGATATGCCTTTAAAAGGCATACTCAAAGCAAAAGAGGCGACTAGTATAAATAGCACCCAGATAAAAGGCAAAAGAGTCCGATTCTCACTAAGCGGGGATCTCGAAAACATTGCCGGAGTGTCCAGCAACAAGTTCATTATTAAGGATGAATTATCTGGATTAGAATTTCTTATAGACACGGGTGCAGAGGTAAGCATAGTTAGGTCAGACGTGGTGGAAGCAGATTGCCCCACATTTGATTATCAACTATGGGCCGCGAATGGTAGTCCAATTGAAGTAAAAGGGATGAAAGAAATGTCTGTAAAATTAGGCCAGAAATCTTCTTTCCTATGGAATTTTCTAGTAGCCGATGTCAAGGACCATATCATTGGCATGGATTTCTTGACACATTTCAAGCTGGCATTAGACCCCAAGGCTAGGACTATCACAGAAGGCGTAGGGACATCAATAAATAATGAGTCTAACGTGTCGGCAGTTAGAACAGTCCTCTTACCTCGTCCAACAGTCGCACATGACTTTGCTGATATAATCGAGAAGCACCTAGCAGTGTTTCAACCTTTTAGTGCCAAAAGAATAGGTTTGAAAATAGGAGTAGAACACCAGATAGAATTGGTAGCTCCGTTACCTTGTTCACCAAAGGCTCAACCATTGGCACAACACAAGCAACAAGTAGCTGTGTCAGAATTTCATCAATTGCGCGAAGAGGGGATTTGTAGAAGGTCAAATTCCAATTTTGCTTCCCCAATAGTGGTAGTTCCCAAACCTGAACCGGGTCAATGGAGGGTTTGTGGGAATTATCGTCTATTAAACTCAGTGACAAAGGGTGATTCTTATCCTCTCCCTAACCAGAGTACTTTGCTCCGAGATATAATGGGATATGAGGTTTATTCAACTTTAGATCTCCAGAAAGCGTACTATCAAGTACCAATGGAAGAAAGTTCGATACCACTCACCGCAGTCAGATTTCCAGGAGGGGGATCGCATGAATTTCTTCGAATGCCTTTTGGTTTGAAAAACGCCAGTCAGACATTCCAGCGTTTGGCTGAAGAAATCCTTCAGAATTGTCCATTTGCGAGAGTATATATTGATGACATAATAATTTTTAGTAGTTCACGAGACGAACATCGTACGCATTTGGAAACGGTTTTGACCAGGCTGGAACAATATGGATTAGTGGTCAAACCTAATAAGAGTAATATTGGTTGCTCTTCAGTTAAATACCTTGGTCATATACTTTCCAAAGACGGAATTAAGCCTTTGGAAGATAAGGTCCAAGCCATTAAGGACGTAACTGAACCCAGAACAGTACGCCAGTTGCGAAGGTTCTTGGGCATGATCAGCTATTATCGTCGATTCATTCCAGGTCTAGCCGGAATTCTTGGATCGTTAACAAGACATCTCACTCTTGAAAAGAGCACGATCAAGAAGTCTTGGCCTATCATCTTGAGTCAAGAAGACCGAGAAAATTTCCAAAAGGCCAAGGATATGTTAAGTGACGTAACCACATTAGCACCTGTAGATTGGGAAAAACCTTTCGAACTAATCACTGATGCATCAGATGTTGCATTAGGAGCAGTGCTACAGCAAAGAGATCGGGACGTAGTAAAACCGATTGGGTTTTATAGCCGTAAGCTTACTGATCGAGAAAAACGGTATGATACGTTTGGCAAAGAGCTTCTAGCCGTGTATGCCGCAGTGTTACACTTCGAGCATTACTTAGATGGTCACAAGTTTAAGTTATTGACCGATCATAAGCCATTGATCAGCATACTTGGTAAGACAGCTAGGCTTAATTACTCTCGTAGAGTAAATTCCCAAATAACACGGTTAGCAGAGTTTGATTTCACTGTATTTCATATTGCTGGTAAAGAGAATGTGGTTGCAGATGCACTAAGCCGACCGAATGAAGCTGATGTCGATACGATATTTCAAGGTCCTTTGAAAAGTTTAGAAGAATCAATGCACGATTTCGTTAGTCAAATCGAAGAAGCGCAAGGACTGGATCCCTTTACATTGGTATTGTCCAAAAGACCAGGATATGTGCGTAAGCTCATAAATGGCAAGTGGTTGTTATGCGAAACATCTAGAAGTCAACCACGACCATATGTGCCATTGGAGTTACGGGCCAAGATTATCCAAGTATTGCATAACATGGGTCATCCATCCATTAAAGCCACCATACGATTAATCAACGACAGATACGTATGGCCACATATGTCTAAAGATATACGGGTATGGGTAAGAGCCTGTACCAAGTGTCAAACGTGTAAGGTGTGGAGACATACCAGGACCGATATAAAGAACATTGGAATACCAAATGGACGGTTCAGACACGTACACATAGACATTGTTGAGATGCCTGAAGTAAACGGAAACAAATACTTGCTGACTATGGTAGATAGATTTAGTCGTCAATTTGAAGTGGCGATTTTAAAAGACATGACAGCACAAGAAGTTTTGTTCGCGTTTCTACATAATTGGATATCGCGTTATGGTGTTCCGGAAAAGGTCACTAGTGATCGCGGTAGTCAATTTATGTCAGAGCTTTTCGTAAGATCTCTCAACGTCATGGGAATCACTATAATTCATACTAGCGCGTATAACCCACGAGCAAATGGGATGGTAGAAAGGCTACATCGTGAACTGAAAGCTGCATTAAGGTGTACTAGTGGAACAAGCTGGATACACGATCTTCCTATAGTACTACTCGCCATGCGCAACAGATATAGGGCACAATTAGGAACTTCCATTGCAGAATTGGTTTATGGAGAACCATTAAGGTTGCCTGGAGATCTTCTAATTGAAACTCCAAGTAGTCTTGATTGGGCTTCTAGTTATGTAGATTGGTTTGTAGGAGCACTTAGAGACAAGATGTGTCGTTTGGCCCCAACCAAAACTAGAAAACCTAAAACTAAATGCTATGTGTCCTCTGATTTAAAATCGGCATCGCATGTTTATATTACTAATGAGAATAGGAAAAACTGCCTAACACCATTTTACAAAGGACCATACAAGGTCAAGAGGATGACTGATAAGAATGTCATCATAGAAATAAATGGCATTGAGGATTGTGTTACGTTGGATCGCTGTATTCCCCAGTTTATCTGGATTGATGGTGTGACCGAATTAAAAGATGCGTTGAATGACCGTTCCATGGGCGAATCTGAGGTGTGCAATCCCATCTTGCAGACACATAATGAAATGCAGCAATTTGAAAAACCGTTGTCCAACTTATCAAAATCTTATTCTACTGAATCACAGCATGAAAATTATTTGTCGACACCAGATGACATTGAAGAACCAGCGAATGTTATATCGGGCGAGATGACGACGTCAGGGGCGCCAGTATGCACAAAACGATCTGGAAGAATACTACGTCAGCCGAAGAACGATGATTACATCTACTATTAGTCGTTCCTCTCTTTTTTTTGAGAAGGTGGTGTGTGTAGAGGATGTTGAATCCTCCGCCTTTTATAAAATGACCTTGAATGATAAATTTAAACCACCATAGCTGATTGTAACAACTTTATTTAAAAAGAATTTTTTCTTTTTATTTTCCAGAACATTCTTTGTTTAAAGACTTGATTTTTATAATTGTGCGCTATTTTCAGTTTTTGAGTATCGTGCTTCCGAGCTGGTTGTAGATTTTCGTTTGCTGCATTTTTAACATTTCTCTCCATAATAAAACGATTACAACATTGCGATACTAAACACCTTTCACACTTGCCTTGTGTTCTGATATAATGCAAAAACACGGAGGAGGAGTCTTGGAACAAAGGTAATTTAGACATTGATGCATTGCTAAGGGTCACGTACACATCAAAGCAGATTATTGCTGAAGATATAGCTTTCCAACTTTCACCTTCCAAACGGATAAAATAATTGTCAATTTGAGTACCATAATTCTTGATCATGAATGCTGATATTAATTAATAGAAGATGTATTTCATTTAGGGCAGGACCTAATGGATTTTAAATCTGAGCTTTAGACACAGATAACAATGTAGGCAAAACAGACCCTACTGTGAATGTTAGGACTTCTAGCGAACTGGCATCTATGTGGGGCTTACAAATAATAGTTTGGGGCCCTCAACAGTTCTCCTGAATTGTTCAGAGTGTGAAGATGTTCTAGAGCCTTGGGTGGACTCTGGTTTTTGTTGTTCTTCTTGTAGAGTTGTAATCACGATGTGGATAACGTCGTTCAGGTTCTGCAATTAATTGGCTCGTCTCGCTGGTTATACCGCAACAAGATGAGTCACGGATGTAGCCAATTGTTGGTGAAACTATCAAATCACCAGCGTAGGTATTGACAGCCGACAGAACGCACACGCGTAACGCAAAGCAGAATGCAAATGCGACAACTGACTTGCATGGTAAATTGCCGTGCTTAAATAGCATGCCATGCCTACTTGCACACTATTGGTTAAACGGCAAGTTTCGCTTTTTTCTCATTGGTGCAACGTAAATAAAATTGAATTTAATTTACGCAATATGTCGGCCATTAATTTGTGTCGTTACACAGGAATTTCTACATCGGACTTACTAAAGACTCTCTCTGTTCTGCACTGTAATGTAAACTGTTGCACTGTTTATCTCTGGGATGCCTTTTATCGAATAAAATTTGTTGACATATTATAGAATTATCATGAAAAGTTTAATTCACTTGAAAATAATTTCTTCGTTGAAATTTTATGCCGCTACTTTGATTATTTGCCGTACTCTTTAAATCATTTTTATTTATTGTATTAATGAGCCTAGTCGATTTTGTATTTGTGTTTAACAATATGCTTACAGTGGTGATTATTGCCTTATTTTGCGTTTGAAATGAAATCTGTTGTTTTTTCTCACATTAATGCTAATGACCAGCCTAAAAATGGTAAGCTTTACAGTTGATTACTTAAGACATTGATACCAATGAGCAAATTAATTTGTCCACGGTAAGTTTTATTTTGAGTATTTGGCACAATCATATTCAAGTTTAAAGCAACATAATCTTCTTTCTAGAATAATTGCGTCGGCACAGCTGATTTTGTGGAAGAAGTGTCCGCGCCGAATGACGAAGGAGTTAATGTTAGATGTAAAAACTCCACCGAAACTAAATTTAACAACTCCCCTGTTCTTAACATTAGCTCTGCAAATAAGGCAGATCCAAATGTATGCCTGCCAATGAGCACAAAAATTTTAATTGATCAAGAGGCTATGCTGAAAGTTGAACATGTCAAAGATAATGTTGTAACCAAAAGAAATGCTTGGAATAAACTTTTTTGTAGTTGTTGTGCCTCCCGTAACAGATCAGTAGCGCATACTGGTGTGACGATTCAAAAAATGTTTGGTGACGAAAATCGTAATCCATATTCAGTGGTTAAAAACATACCATCCTCAGCCTTATTTGCAGATTTAAATTCACAACCAATAGAAAACAGAAAAGTTTCAGAAATTACTCAACCGCAACGGACAGCCAGATCTTGTTGGCCACGAATTCATAAGAGGAGAAAGGAATCTAAAATTAAACCCCGATGCTTGGGAAAGGAAACTGAAAAAAAAAATTCTGCTCTACATATTTCCAATGATTCTGACGTCAATAAAGCACAGCCAGATGCAACTGATCAACCACCCGAAGTTAACTCAGATACGGCAATAATACCTGCTGTAGATCATGAAAAGGTTGGCGTATATTATTTAAATCTGATTAATTTGTAAACTGTTGTGCATCGTTTAATTACAAATACACTTTTAAGACATTATTAATGCTAACCTGTAAGATAAGTTACAAGTAAAGACATTTTACTATATATGTGAACTGATAGCAGCATTAAGTAGCTAAAAATACGAAAGCAATAGAAAATTAGAAACATTTCTTGTATTATAACAGCTGACCTGTTGATCTGAAGGCCTGATTTCTAATTTTTCTAAACAAATTATGAGTGTGTATGCTAAAAGTATCGTATAATTAGTAATACATTTTATTCGACAAGGTGACCCGACTCGACAATTAAAAAGACCAAGGTACAGATCATAAGCAGGATTATATATAAGTGAGGGAAATAGTAACAAGTAATGGGGCTGTTACAAAAATAAAGATGTCTTTGACTAGGATGTTGAATAGAGTCGGTTACGAACTGACAGGCGTAGAATATGGGATACAGGACGTAGGATTTGAATGTGGCAAGTCTCAGGTAAGGTTGTGTCTTGAAGTATATTGAATGAACGAATTTGAAGAGCTTATGTGTGACTTGGTTGAAGTTCAGTGAGAAGTCTTGTGACTTAGATAAAGTGATGCATAAGTGTTTGAAATAATGGGTAGTCTCTCTACCTAGAGATAGATTGGTAGACGTCAAGGGATTGATAGAGTTGGTGTCAGGCTACATTAAGCGAGTTTTTCATCCTGGTTGAGTTTTAGGCCAACTTTACGAAGTTGAGCTTGCACAAGTATAGCAGCTGAGCGATTGATGATACGAGAGAATTGTGTTGGTAGAGCAGCTAAACACTACTACTATGTCATTGGTGTATTTAAAAAGTTTGAATTCGTTTCCCTCAACCGAAATTTGTGAAGGTGATAGGTTGAAAAGTAAAGGACCGAGTACTGATACCTGCGGAACGCCAGAACAGATAATGACTGATCACAAGTGACCATTATCGCTTCGTACAGACTTTGATCGGTTTCGGAAATAGTGACTAATAAGCTTAAATGCGCAACCTCATATGCAACCGCTGAGAAACGTTGAGAAGGAGATGGTGCCGAATTCCTTGGAATTATCGGGGAGAGTGCATCCGTGTCCTTGTTAGATGGATAAATATCAGTGATTTAGTATGCTAGCCACATTAATGGAGGAAGAGCGCCCATTCACAGATCCATATTGATCACCCAAAAGAGTGAAATTGGTTCCTTATTTAATGAAGGGGAATTTATGTTGGAGAATTCCCTCTAGAACTAGTAAATTTCGAGCTGATGGAAATGGGACGCAAGTGCCTAAAAGAGGAGATTGCCGAAGTGCTGCTGATTGGACTGGGCGATATTGTCGACTTCAGTAATTCCGGAGATAAATTGTTAATTAAAATACATTTTTAAGGACTACCAGAAAAAAAATTTTACAGCCCAAGAGGTCAATCATACCAAATGAGATTCCATACTGGATTTAATTTCCATCGTAGCGTACGGTGCATCGTGATCGATATGACGCTATACAGTGAAAACCGCAAGCTCTGCTGCCGATGTTATCTTGATTTAAAGTTGACTTGATCATAACCGTGTTGTATACATCTTTAATTTGTCACAATTATGTGTGTTATCTTGGGAAATATACTCATATTAATTGGATCATCCCCCTCACAAATGTCTCTCACATAATAATTTGTTTGCATAAATTATCATTTTTGTCATTATTATTACTTTTTTCGAAGATTTTTCTTGTTTTTGGTATTTTATATTTATATGGAAGTGAAACATCAGTGACTGTCTTTTTTTATTAATGTGCACGATGATGATGGTGGTTGTATTAATAATGGTTTCGTTAGTAGTGGTGTTCTCCGGGACAATTGCTTTATCCTTTCCTCGGTCCTAGCCATCGATCGTAGTGGTTACGGTTAATTGACCAGCAGATCTGTAAGTATCGTTTTTATTAGCAGAAAACTGCGTTGACCAAATAAATGCAATTAGCCATACTCTTGAGTTGCAAACCGGTATTAGCGGTCTGCTATCGTTGCTTTACTAGTTTATGTAACAAGCTATACTAAATGATGGCGTCTACAGAGTGGAGACAAATGATGGGGGTTGGTTTACTAACAGCGAGTTTTCTGTCAAGTCTGTTTTGGTGGTTAAATAGTCATATGAGCTTTAGGGAAAATGTAATTTGCTCAAAAAGTGTATGTGGTTCGGTACGAGGCGACATGTCTCTAAAACGGTTCATTTAAATTACCAACTGTTACCAGCCATCAATGCATTCGTTTATCTAGAATTTCTCACAACAGCATACTGCCGATTCTCCCTTATGTTGCGAAAGCTGTTCACGCATTATATATACCAGCGTATGGACAGTTTGGCATATCGATGCATTTGCTGTTTGAATTAGGTCATTGCCTGATCTTCATCACGTGGTAAAAGACAAGACAAAATTTTACGCTCTGATAAGTTTATTTCGTTCGTTTTTAACGGACGATTACCATTCAAACTTTCCTTAGTTGGGGCCCTTTTGCGCAAGCTAGTTACGCGTTGTCCGTCCAGCTACAGAGGCAATACCGAAGAATGACTTGTAACAAAAAAGGGAGAGACCAGCAATTTCGTGGCCGGAAAATATTATTCGCGACTTTAGTCACCTGATCACACTGCATCATACCCTCACTAGCCAGGTGACACATGGATTTCCAAAAATTAACAAATGTGGATGTTGCGCTTTTGCAGTTTACCTGTTGAAAACGACTAACTAGCTTACCAGACACAAGCTCGCACATCTTCAGAGACATTGCGTAGAGTATCCATTGTACAGCGGTACACTTAAAAAAAACGAAAACAGCCAAATGTTTCGGTGTGTTCCACTCTAGCATATAGAAGGTAGCGTGACAAGTCCTTATTCCACTTAGAATTCCTTCTAATGAATATAGCTTCATGATTTCTATTATCGAAACAGGGACACATCAGGACCTAATTGACGTCTATTTGAAGGTTCCAAGTCAGCGCCGTATTTATTTACTCTTCGATGAATAAGGGATGTTTTGTTTCATTTCTATAATTGAAAAAGTAGATTTGTACTCTGAGTCAAGAATTCAAGGCTCACATGTAGTTGTTTAAATTTGTTCAACCACCCTGAATTACTAATTTGGCCGACACAGAATAATTATTTGTTGCGCTGTTCATGATTATCTTTTGGCTATAAATGAACGCCATGTTGCTCATCCAATGTAAGGATTGGTGGTTTGTATTCAGTCATCCTCAGATGACCCGCCATCGAGAGCTGACTAACACCATCTAGCATGCGGTCTATATCTAGAGTTCTTTGTTAGATGGTCAGTCACACAAGTATAACCAAAACTATCACACAATATGTGTTTGTTAATGTACTAGAACACTTTTCACTGAATTCCTGTTAGTCGAAGCAGACGCGCCATGTGTAGGCCAAAGGCTTTAAATTGACATCAAACTTGTATATATGTTAAGCTTTCCGCACTTCTGCATCTTACCTTTGTAAATTTGATCGTCCCTCTCATAAATCACTCCGAACATTTTTTGCCTAACTTATCATTTTTGTCATTATTATTTTTTTCTAAGATTTTTCATGTTTTTGATCTTTAGCACAAGTATGACGAAAGCTTTCCAAGAGTATTTGTTTGTTAAGCCACAAAAAACTTTCCACTCAACTCCTGTTAGAAGAAGCAAACACGCCACATGTAGGCGAAGGGCTCAAAATGGACTATCAGAAGCTATTGGAGAAGCTTGGCATAAGTGTATTTACGGTATCGTGTGTAATTTTTTTATATCAGTTTGTCACTCACGCCTCTAAATTAAATAGCTTGGACAGGTAGTGCACATCAGTCTTTGGCAGCAGGCCGTCTTAGGGATATATATATATATATATATATATATATATATATATATATATATATATATATATATATATAGTTTCTAATTTCATCATTTTTTAAAAATGTAGAACAAAACAACGTACTCAATGGAATAACATTTATTAATAAATCTTATTTCTACCAGTATCTACAGCCATTGTTCTGGATTCGTTAGTATATTCGTTCATCCAATCCCACTGTACATGTGTTGTAACCAATCCAACACATGTACAGTGGGATGATGAGCGAATACTAGCGAGCAAATTCAATGATAATACTGTAGAAATAAGATTTATTAATAAATGTTATTCCGACGTTGTTTATTCTTATATATATATATATATATATATATATATATATATGTAAGAAAGTTTTAATTCCTAATAGGATTGGACGATCTTTTATAGACCTCATAATCATGAATAATAAAGTTTTGAAATACATTCTACGTCGCATCATCTGACGCGCATTGGCGACATGTTCACTCAATCTACTTAGGTATGCGAAGTTGATAACCAAAATCATGCTATTGAGAATCAGTCTAAAATTGCTATTCATTGGTTCTTTGAATGCGAACGCCTTTGTCGTATTAGCTGGTCAATTAATATTGCTGGCTATCCGCACATACGCGGGAACCTGAATTGTCTCTAACACACTACAAGTTCTCGAATAGAGACATTTATACCACCGTCCAACAATAGCCGTCTTTCTAGACTTCAAGGGTGCATTTGATTCGGTGGATCGCAATGTTTTATTCCTTATCTTGTCGAAAAGCGGTGTGCCCACAAAATTTGTTAATATTATACGAGCTCTCTACACAAATACTTCTGGTCGCGTTAAGGTCTACAACGAATTAACGCATAACTTTACAACCAGCAGTGGTGTTCGTCAAGGTTGTCCACTTTCCCCATTTTTGTTTAATTTTGTAATCGATGCTATTATGAACAACACTCTCCCACACATTCAGGATGCTGGAGTTGAAGTTCTCCCGGGCGATAAACTAGTCGATCTTGACTATGCGGACGATATCGTACTATTATTCGACAATCAGGATGCTGCCCAGGCCACCTTGAATAGATTAACAGACGTTGTTCCGTCTTTCGGTATGAAATTCGCACCCTCTAAATGTAAGATACTGTTACAGGATCACCCACCACTCACTCCAACGTTGCGACTGCAGAATGAAGATCTTGACATAGTCGACAGGTTTACATATCTTGGGAGCTCTATCAATAACGTAGGCAATATGTCCGACGAGGTGAGAATACGGATCGCGAAAGCTAGAGTAGCTTTCTCGAACCTTCGTCATTTATGGAGAAACGCGAATATTTCACTTTGCCTTAAAGGTCGTGTTTACAATGCATCTGTACGCGCAGTCTTACTATACGCTGGTGAAACTTGGCCTCTTACAGTCGATGATTTGAGACGCTTTACAAGCATTCGATCATGATTGTTTGAGAAGTATAGCACATGTTGGTTACTAACAACGAATAACTAACATTGACATCCGTAGACGTATTTTCGGATCTGACAATAAGTGCTCGTCGTTAGATAAACAAATAAGGCTCCATCAACTTCGTTGGCTCGGTCACGTTTTGTGTATGCCATCATCATGGCAGAAACAATTGAAGTCACTTAAATTCATTATAGGACCCACTCGTCTGCCAGGATGGGGTCCTCGTGCGCATCATAGTTCTTGGTTAGAAACCCTTAGCGATATGGCATCGAATCGAGCTCAGTGGCGATCTTGTTGCAGATGTCTATTAGAATCATCTTCGTAACCTTCTTTTCTTAGTAGGGCAAAGTTAGCTGCGAGGTTTGGCTTGTTTATTGCGTGATATAGTGAAATCCGCAAGGAAGCTGTATTGCTGTTGTCTCATAGCCCGAATGCTAACTTGGTCATAATGGTGTTGTGGATAGGTTTAGTTTGCCTGATAAATTTACTCATAGTAGCAATGTATTCCTTCTCTCTCTGTCTCTCTCTCTCGTAAATGTTTAATAATTTGTCTACATTCACTTATATACTTTTTCACTCCTTATGGTTATATGGCAGTGAAACATTAGTCACTTTTGACTTTTGTATGGCTGGACATGATGATGATGATGATGATGATGATGATGAGTTGAATCTTTCGAGCCTAGCACATGACCAACTAGATTCTTCTTCCTTCTCAATGCGAAAGTATTCCATCCAACGTCAGTGTAGCCTTTCTTCAATTTAGTTTTGTTTGTTAGGCGCACGCAACCTGGCTTTGGGGGGTCATTAGCAGGTATGCGAAACCAATTTGTCTTTTAATGAGAACTTTACATTTTCTGCAATTCTAGCCAATTTATACTCTGGTCTTGAGTGGCTTTCGTATATCTGGTTGATTGCCAGTGACAGCAATACCAAACTAGACCAAAACTACGCGAGTAACAGCTATAGGAAGACTTAAGGTTTACAACGAATTAACGCATAACTTTACAACCAGCAGTGGTATTCGTCAAGGTTGTCCACTTTCCCCATTTTTGTTTAATTTTGTAATCGATGCTATTATGAACAACACTCTCTCACACATTCAGGACGCTGGAGTTGAAGTTCTCCCGGGAGATAAACTAGTCGATCTTGACTATGCGGACGATATCGTACTATTATTCGACAATCAGCATGCTGCCCAGACCACCTTAAATAGATTAGCAAACGTTGTTCCGTCTTTCGGTATGAAATTCGCACCCTCTAAATGTAAGATACTGTTACAGGATCACCCACCACTCACTCCAACGTTGCGACTGCAGAATGAAGATCTTGACATAGTCGACAGGTTTACATATCTTGGGAGCTCTATCAATAACGTAGGCAATATGTCCGACGAGGTGAGAATACGGATCGCGAAAGCTAGAGTAGCTTTCTCGAACCTTCGTCATTTATGGAGAAACGCGAATATTTCACTTTGCCTTAAAGGTCGTGTTTACAATGCATCTGTACGCGCAGTCTTACTATACGCTAGTGAAACTTGGCCTCTTAGAGTTGATGATCTGAGACGCTTACAGGCATTCGATCATCGTTGTTTGAGAAGTATAGCACATGTTGGTTACCAACAACGAATAACTAACGTTGACATCCGTAGACGTATTTTTGGATCTGACAATAAGTGCTCGTCTTTAGAAAAGCAAATAAGGCTCCATCAACTTCGTTGGCTCGGTCACGTTTTGCGTATGCCCTCATTTCGATTGCCCAATAGAGCTCTGTTCTCTCATCCAGCACCAAATTGGCGTAAGAAACAAGGTGGGCAGATTTTGACATGGCAGAAACAATTAAAGTCACTTACATCCAAATTGGGTAGTATAGGATCCACTCGTCTGCCGGGATGGGGTCCTCGTGCACATCACAGTTCTTGGTTAGAAACCCTTAGCGATATGGCAGCGAATCGAGCTCAGTGGCGATCTTGTTGCAAATGTATAGTAGAATCATCTTCGTAACTTTCTTTTCTTAGTAGGGCAAAGTTAGCTGCGAGGTTCGGTTTGTTTATGACGTGATACGGTGAAATCCGCAAGGAAGCTGTGTTGCTGATGTTGCCTTGCCAGAATGCTAACTTGGCCTTAATGGTGTTGTGGAGAGGTTTAGTTTGCCTCATTTCTGTGAGTTATCCTGATAAATTTACTCATAGTAGCAAGGTTTTCCTTCTCTCTCTACCCCTCTCCCTCTCTCGTAAATCTCAATAATAATTTATCTAAATTTACTTATATACTTTTTTTCACTCCTTATGGTTATATGGCAGTGAAACATTAGTCACTTGACTTTTGTGTGGCTGGAAAGAATGATAGGAAGACTGATACTAACTGAAAGGAGTCGTGTCAACGGAATCGGGCTCGCATTTTACAATTAATATAATTTGCCCATCGGTTGCTCTACCTTCCTGTAACCTAGATTAAACATTTCTTTACGGCCTACCTATTTGGGTGAAACAGGAAAATGTGATACTTAGTTATGAATATTACAGGTTCCAGAAGACTCGACTTCCGTGAAAAATACGACCATGCACGGTGATTGCTCTACTTGTAATAAACGGCTCTGATCAGTGCTTTAGCCGCTAGAATCATAGCGTAATCAGGCTCTATTTTCCCGCCTGTATTCCATATGAAAAATCGGAAACTTCTAACAGACACATTGTGAAAGGACCGTGCTTTCTGACCGCCTGCTGCTGCAGCCGAAAATGAACCAAACATCATTTGGATCGGTATGATGAGAAACCTTAAACAAGCCCAGGCGTGTTTATTGATTCTTAAACTCGAGCAAAAATTTGTTGTCCCTCAAAAATGTTACTCCTTGAGTACTTTCAAACTCTCAATCCCGATGTTTGTGGTTAATGCAGATTTTGCTGTGCGAGATTGATGCTGATAGTGAGCTAGGTGAACCTCGAATACGTTCACGATTATGTTGTTTGCGGAAAGGTAAGACGAATTCCAGTTTGCCATCAGATGTTATCATGAAGTGATTATCGGGTGCACCTCGCGGCTAAGTGCCCCTATAACGGCCGGTATAATCATTTTTTGAGATACGTATGATCGTTATGAACAGGATTTATTGCCAGTCATCAACGAATTCGCCTACTTATGATACCTGGGATTATGTGATGGATCGTTTCGATATATATATATATATATATATATATATGAGAGTATATATATATATATATATATATATAAGAACAAAACAATGTACTCCATGGAATAACATTTATTAATAAATCTTATTTCTACCAGTATCTAGCAGTACAAAAGTAGTGGTCTAAATTGCGCAAAACAAAAGCTAGAATAACGAAGAGGAGATTGGTTACAACACATGTACAGTGGGATTGAATGAACGAATATACTAACGAATCCAGAATAATGGCTGTAGATACTGGTAGAAATAAGATTTATTAATAAATGTTATTCCATGGAGTACGTTGTTTTGTTCTTACATTTAAAAAATGGTGAAATTAGAAACTATCAATATATATATATATATATATATATATATATATATATATATATATATATATATATATATATATATATATTTGGACATATTAGATTTGCTGCACCTGTCTTTTGCAGGTTATGCAAACTGTTCTAGAATCACTTTTCTATTTCTATTACTCTAACCGATGTCCAGGATCATTGTATGGTGTGGCGTCTTTTATCCCGATGAGACGGGAAATGGACGTATATAACTGATACGGTTTCTGTAGTTTTGTAAATCCATGTATTTGTTTTCTATGGGTAAGATCATTGTCGGCTTAGCCTAATGAGGGATTTATTACAAAAAATTTTTTGGCCGACTGATTTTATCCGGTGGTTTTTGTTTCATCACTTTCGCATCTAGTTCATGAATGCCTATTGCACTAGTTAAAACACTGTTTTTTGAAGACCACCCGCGCCTCTACTGGCCAGGTAACGGTAGCAACAACAAGAGCGGCCTAGAGTTAAAAACCGTGTAGAAAAGTTAATTCGTGACCTACTGTTTTTCACAATATCGATCTCTTGATCACGCTATGTCGAACATTTTCTGGTCAAACACAGTCGAATGATCGAAAACCTAGAAATCTGGCGATAAATGAGTCTGGTTATGTGGCCTTGTGAATTCCATCCTCTGAATATATTTTCTACTTTAACCCGTCGCGCAGGAAAACAATAAATACATTTTAATTAGGGTGTTTCATTGAAAGTAACTTAGTGCATTCAGTGTCAAATTGATTTTTGAGTTTATCAACTATATCCTATAAAATTTCATTTCCAACGAAGTTACACGCGAAAAGGCGTCCTCAAATTTTGATGCAATCAAGTCCAACTTTATTGGACTGGTGAACTTACTATCACTCTGTGTATGATTCAAACTTTTTAAAATATGCATTCAGCGTAAGTCTAGACTGGAAACATATTACTTTGTATATATACTTGAATAAAGTGGTATGTTTCGTATTCAAAGTTAATTCTATACCTTTTATGTACAGGATATTAATAACGAGTTTGATAAGAATGATTAAATAATGGTATGGAAGATAGGTCGTTTGTACCTTTTTATGCAGAGCTTTTGTTGCAAGAGTAGTACATTCTTGTATAAAATTTTGCCACTACTAAAGTACAATTTTAGTTTTAATCAACTGGTATGATTATATAACCTACAATGAAAAACCGTCGCTGGATAATTGTCATTTCTGTTTGTTATCATTTATGAGTAGCAACTAGCCAAAATGCACCATATAAAACTAGTTCCATAAATCTTGCTTATCTTGCAGCGTTTGAGATTTGCTCTTCGCTTACAAATCAAATGGTCGTAAATTCGATCCTCGCCATTGTTACTGATTATATTTGCAATCTCATAAAATACTTCAGTTGTCTAGTAAGTGGATTGCCTGTATTTAATCAAATTCCCGCCTTCTTATGTAGACTAGGCATTAAGTTGAATTTCATCATATTTATATTATTTAAATTTTATTATCTGTGAATTATCTTGGATTTTTCTAAAATCTTTTTAGGAGGAATTCAGTCTTCTGGGGCCCGTTAATGATGCGGATAAGTCAAAAAAGTGCTTTATTATCGATTTAGACGAAACGTTAGTTCACAGCTCATTTAAAGTAAGTATTACTGTGTATTATTCTAACTATAACATTAATGAGATACAGGTATAATATTTACTCCATTACAAGCCTTGAAGTAGATATTAATTATAATACGTTTATTAAGATCAGATCGACATTGATGCAAAATCGTTCAGAATTACATGCATTATTTATGATTGACTTGTGTACTGAACTTTTTCATATTTTTTTTACTTGGTCGTACAATGTTCGCAGATATTTTTCTTTGTCTGCTCTTAATAGAGTTTTTGTTTTGTTTGCATAACGGGTTTCTTTTTCATTATTCAACTGCGCCTACGGTAAGAAAACCCATAATCGAGATTCTTACCCATAAATTAATGTTTGCTTTAAGTATCGTTGCCGTGAAAGTCTGTGCTGTAGTGCAGTGAAACATTACATTGACTCTCTTGCATAAGGTTTTTTTTCTATTTCTACTGTGGGGAACTATTATAATTCGTTATACTCGAGTAAATATAATTCACTTTGGTTGGACAAAATATCGCGTTCTTCGTTCACTAATAGCAATCTAATTAAAGAACACAAGAACTTGTTGCTTAAATGACCATTTAAGTATGTATTAGGTGTTGCGAACCTAGTAATAAATTAGTTCATTTGTGACCAGAAGGATAAACCAAAGGCAGCATGAACGGAAAGTATAATCTCATGCAAATTCGTTTCGTGCTTACTGGCGACTCATCAGTAGGAGCCGGTATTACGCCCTTTAACCACTATATATTTGGTCAAAGAATGTGGAATAATAGGACGGTACAATCTCCTAACCGAAATTGAGAATTACAACAATTTCTGAACACCTGTTACTCCAGTAAATCCATACACTCTGGCCTTGATCGATATCAGTTATCACATTTCGCGGTAAGCATGACATCATTCAATTCAATATATTACCGTTAAATACTGTTTGTTGCGAAGTTAGCATTGAAGTCGTATTGTCGTTGACTTCAGATTATGTTAGCTTCACTATTACAGGTTTACACATTCGTCTAGGAGATTGTACTGTCCTATTATTCCACATTCTTCTACCAAATATATAGTGGTTAAAGGGCGTAATACTGGCTCCTACTGATGAGTCGCCAGTAAGCACAAACGAATGTGCATGAGATTATACTTTCCGTTCATGCTGCCTTTGGTTTATCCTTCTGGTCACAACTGAACTAATTTGTTACTAGGTTCGCAAAACCTAATACATACTTGCATATATATTAGCCCTTCGCAACAAACAGTATTTAACTGTAAATGACCATTTGTTGCGCGATGGTAATAACAATTATTTAAATCAACGGTGCGATCTTGAAGGAAGCACCAGTCCTACTATATACATATATTTGTTAGTATAAACTAAGCTTTTTTAATGTAAAAAATTAAGTTGTCTAGTAGACCGGGTTTGTCCTTATTTGGAACTTTTCAAATACTGGTCATATTTTTTTCGTGATCTGGGCTCGAACCTACATTATTCAATGCCTAGTTTATACCGACAGACCTATGAATAATATATGAAATCTTGGCACATCTGCTGCGGAATCGGTTGCTCTAACCACTAAGCCGCTCTGCCGAAACCGGCCAGCGATTTTCAGTTGTATACTAATCAATTTTTCTTTGTTAGCCTTTCCTATTATATGGAGCTTATACGACAGCTCTTTAGACGTACAGTTTCAAGAAACCACCGCCAATCTGTCATAATAGAAAAGATATCACGCTACACGAGGTAGTGGAATTAAATTGAAAATTTCTATAATTAAATCATTGATAACGATTATTTAAATCAATATTCATATCTTGATGCAAGCGCGTCCCATTATGTACATACATTAGCCAGTATAAGCTCAACACTGTCGAAAAGGATATTCATCCAGTAGACCGCTGTTATCTTTTTTGGGAACTTTTCACATACTTTCCAGAATTATCTGCTCCATATGGTTTATCCTTCTGCTAATATTTTAACTAATTTGTTACTAGGTACGCAAATGCATATATTCTAATTATCACCCACAAAATGTATGTAACCTATTGGAGGAATTGCCTTTTTAACATTATACAATGCTAATTTTATATTGACAAATGTACGTATGCATGTATGTATGTATGCATACATGCATACATGCATACATGCACACATACATACATACATGCATACGTACATTTGTCAATATAAAATTAGCATTGTATAATGTTAAAAAGGCAATTCCTCCAGTATGCATGTATGCATGTATGCATGTATGCATGTATGCATGTATGCATGTATGCATGTATGCATGTATGCATATATGCATGTATGCATGTATGCATGTATGCATGTATGCATGTATGCATGTATGCATGTGTGCATGTATGCATGTGTGCATGTATGCATGTGTGCATGTATGCATGTGTGCATTTATGAATGTATACATGTATGCATACATGCATACTGGAGGAATTGCCTTTTTAACATTATACAATGCTAATTTTATATTGACAAATGTACGTATGAATGTATGTATGTATGCATACATGCATACATGTATGCATACATACATACATGCATATGTACATTTGTCAATATAAAATTAGCATTGTATAATGTTAACCAGTCGTCGAACGACATAGCTAAACTACCGCTAGTCGAAACGCACTCACGCGTTTCGACCTTCCATGATCATCATCAGAGTACGATGGCAAACTGACCAGCGAGGATCAAACCTCATTATATATAATATATATATATATATATATATATATATATATATATATGTTCGAGTGGTGAGGGGACACCACTTGTACCAAATTCCCAAGAAACTCCATGAAATGTGGAGCCGGCTTATCCTCCAAAAGGAGTCAGCCGCAGTAAAGTAAAGTAAAGTAGGTTGTCTATAATTAAATAGCATCCTCACGTATCGTTGGTCTTCATTAGTTTTCTGAATCAAATATGCGCCACTGTTTTTTTGTATATTGTACAGATTTGGACGTGTTGGTTTTGCGACAGCTGCTGTTGTTGTTGCGTCATGATAAGCACCAGAATGCGTAAGTAGTGGAGAAAACATTTTGAAACAGCTAATTGCTGTGCGATTACAAAATCGGATGATTTTTTAAGGCGCACAACGCAGACTTGATTTCGCGGTGAATATTACTCCTAAGTCATGTGACATGTATTGATATTGTTAAGCATGTTTTCATGGTTTATCGTACAGTATACACCAGATGGAAATACGACGTTGATGTTCTCAGTCACTTCTACAGTTTTCATCATACAAAGTCCACTAGTAACTAATGTTTCACTGCCATATAACCATAAGAATCGAAACAAAAAACTAGAAAATATTTATAAATAACGATAAAAATAATAATTTAGGTACACAAATTAATAGTGAGATTTAATAGAGATAGAGTACCTTTTTATTATGAGTATATTATCTAGATAAATAACAGAATTGAGGCAAACTAAGTCTCTACATAACATCATTATGGCAAAGTCAGCTCTAAGGCAAAGAAACAGTCGAAAACCTTTCAAACGCGCGCACACACACACACCCATATATATATATATATATATATATATATATATAATACTTCGAAAAGAATGTTCAGTTTTTTCCAGATTTAGCTACACGCGGACTACAGAAAATCATTCAATTGTATCGAAATTTGAACCAAACGGTAGCTATATCCTAAACATTGTTGCTAAGTTTGAATGCACCTTCGTGGGCGTTCACGCGCGATGTTCTATTTTTGCTGAAAGGCGTCGGAGAAAAAAATTACACAGCGCATGAACTGTGTATTGTGTAAATTTTGTCGACGATTGATTGAGATTTAACACGACACATGCAATGTATATTCAAGATTGTCACATTTAACGACGAGGCTTGTGGGATGTTTCTTATCTCAAATAAGAAAAATATTCTCCGGTATGAATTTTAAAAACTTATTTTATTTTGCATAGCACTTATTCTCCGTATTATTAACTGATTTACAGGAGAAATAGAATACATAGATTAATTTTGTTTGAATAGAAATTAATGAGAAACATAAGTAAGCACAATATCGCATTTAGTTGATCAAAAACCGAGGCATACTCTTTGTAACAAACAAACCGATCCAAACAAGTTTTTCATTTATTTATCGAAGAAACTTCTTTATAATGAGACTTTCACCTGTGGTTTCCATTCGTGGTAGAGAATAGTATATAGTAACTGAAGCTGAGTTTTACTCATCTTTCAATCATTTATGTGGCTTAAAGTGAAGTTTGCCGATAAATAATACCACTGTCAAGATTGGTCATAATCAACGAAATATTTCAGTACAGCACATGGCAGCGTTACGAGAATTGGCGAAAGACTGTAGTACCGTTTTTCTTTCACTCGAAGAATGATCTAGCTTGTACGTCATGGATCGCGATGATTTTTTTTCCTCAGGAATACGCTTTGTCTTCTATTCCGAGATATGAAATTGATACTAAGCATGATGCATATGAAAAGTCAGACTCATTTCAATTGTCATCTGAATCCGGTTGGAACACAGGCAGAGAAATTGTATTTTAAAGGCCAAATATGCCGGTAACGAGATGAGCTCTGCTTTGTCTTCGATACTGGCTAGTGTTTATGTTGAAATGAAAGAACTCGGAGCTATTAAACTTGAGTTACGTTGATGATGTATTTTTGATTTAAGAATGCCGCGTGGCAATCATTATGTCAAGTGGTAAATATAGTTTAAACTTTTTCATTTATACTTATTGGTAGATCTCTTAAGCATAATTGTCTTTTTCACTAGTCGTATGTATGTCTCTGCATGTGTACACTCATCGAAATGAAATTAGCATGAACCTTGCCGGGTCTAAAGGGACACAGCCATCATCTCGTTTCATGTGAAGCCTCGAATTAGGTCGAACTGCGCAATAACATTTATTGTTAACTGTGTACTGACGGAATGAGTGTGCGCGTGCCAGACGCGAAGTGTAGGTTTCGGTGGCTAAAGGTAACATTGGCCACTGGCATCTAAGCAGATGGTGCTCATCAGCCTTGGGTGGCCGACTATCTAGAAGATGGAAAACTCCGAACATAAGTCATCCTCACTAGGAATGAGCGACCTAGTGTTCTTTTAAAGTCCACATTTAACCATGAACAATACGAATTACAATGTTTGCTTCTTATGGCTATATAGCAGTGAAACATTGTGCAATTTTGGCTTTTTATAGGCTGTGCATGATGATGATGATGGTGATGATATATTTGAGTGAGGAATGTGTACCGCCCGATTGTCCTACATTCATCACCCAAATATCTAGTGGATATAGGACGTTATACAGGTTCCTACTGATAATTCGCTTGTAAGCACGAAAAAAATGTGCACATAAGATCATACTTTCCGTTCTTGCCGACTTTTATTTATCCTTCTGGTCATATCTAAACTAATTAATTAATAGTTGCGTAACGCCTAATACATAATTAATGTGCAAAACTGCTCCGTTCTTTCCAAATGAAAAGCTCAATTCATGTTATTGCTGTTCGGTAAATTACTATATGATGGAGCGAAAGAACTTTTGCACATGGTGTTGTTTAAATTCACATTTGTGAATAATTTTTCCTCTTGCAGGATTAGGAGGTGATCTTATTGAGCATTGAAGAAATGTTCGACACAATGTCAATTTTAATATAAAGTTTCTGAAAGTTTACGTTAATGTTAGGATTCAAATCCATATCAGGCGTAATTATAAATAGATCTAAATGTAGTTTCTTTCAGTCAAGCGATATATCGAATTCCAAATTTGTTATTAGAATTTTAATTATAGATAACACAAACGTGTTGCTCGACAGATTATTAAATTTATTTATTCATTGAAATATTGAATAAAATATAAAGTTACCCTCTATGTTGTTTTGCAAAGTGTATTTGGTATGTCAATAAACTAGTACATCAATGAAGAGTAAAATGAGCAAACACCAAATTAGATGATCAGTTATTTATGAACAACCGGTATGCAAAAACGGTATATTACTACGTAGAACATTTCTAACCGAATCTGAACATCGCGAACGATTCCGAAGCCACATATTTCGCTTTTATCTAGATCATGTTGAATGGTGTGCCAATATTTTGAGGTTGGCGATATTACATTAAATGGACGATAATTGCTGATTTGTATAAAAATAAATATATGTGGCAAATAACGGGTTACAGCCGAGTTTTATTTAAAATAGTGTAACTACAAGTAAAATTTTTAATCAAAATACATGTGAAGAATCAACTATTAAAAATCAAATCTAAAAGCTAGATTGTTTAAGTTTTATCTTTCAATTAAATAAGTAATTTATGGATGACATAAAAGACAGCAATTATAGCAGTAACAGTGCGGTTATATAAAGCACTGTCTGACGAGTTTTATTTGTGCTTAAAGATAGTTTGGTGATATTTTATTTATCAATTAATTACGTAATTAATAAATTACATATTAGGAGCAATTATAATTGTAGCAGAGCGGCTACGTATAGCACTATCTGTCGTTTAATTAGTGCCTAAATATAGATTGGTGATATTTGATTTATTAAATAGCACTTAAATAAACTACTATGCATAGTTCTAGTACGGATTTTAAACGTATAAATGAGATGAAAAATTGCAGAACGTAACAAATCTGTGACTTGTCTTATTGCCTTTTATTTCTTGATATTTTTGTCATTTATACTTTTTCTACTGTGCACATTTTAACGGTAGACTTTATTTCATGTCTGTATTTGTGTTGCGATAACATTCCGTAGGTCGCCATTACTGATAGAAGATTTGCACACATACAAGCCTCAGTTTTTAGATGATCAAGAACACAAATGCGTTGCTCTATTGTATGATGTATCCAATATAATTTGTTTTCTTTTCATGAAACAGAACCTATTATATTATATTTTGTTTGAAGCTTTCGTCTTTGTCAGACCACGAAAATTTCATCACATTATTAGTGATAGCGTTTCACGTCTCTTATTTGCTCTGAACGTCAAATTTGGCGTATTTATAAAATAATTTGCCACGGTTAGAGTTAAATCATGCCATTTCAAGACCATATATTTGTTTTTATTGTTTAACATTATTATCAAGAATATTCTCTGAGTACTACCAACTCACAATGTAGGTAAATAACATCTCAACAAAAGCATTCATTCCCAAGGACTTGTAACGTTATAGTTTCTTACACGAAAAATCATCTCTTAGACAGCTTTGTCATTTTCGTTGCGAAGAACTAAAATTTATTTATACGATTTATTTAAATTATGTATGTCATATTTTGTAAATTGTGACAAGTTAATCATGATTGAACCAGAAGAGTTTCCAAATCATAAACAAAATGTGTACTTTCATGTAATCCTGTGTTTCGTGCTTGCTGGCAACTCATAAGCAGGAGCCGACATTACGCCTCGATAATTTTTGGACAGTTGGACGATGCAATCCACTGAACGCATGCGTATTATTGCAATAAGTGCATTTAACTTTATATAGTTTTAATGCGCTTACATTTGGATTATTGCATCATTCAATATTTGGAATATCCTTCTGGTCCTATTTAAATTGACTTATTCTTATTTACGCAAAATACAATACAAAAATTTGTATTAAACCATCTTTAAACACTTACTTTATTATTTAAATTACTCATTTTTTTATGTATTAGGTGTTACGCACCTAGTAACCACTTAGTTCAAAAATGACCAGAAGGATAAACCAAAGACAGCATATCTGTTTCGTGCTTACTGGCGACTCATCAATAGTGGCCGTTATTACGCCATTTACTCACAATATATTTGGTTGAGGAATGTGAAGCTAACGTCATATAAAGTCTTCGAAAACTCGACTTCAAGCTAACTCACTATAAATAATATATATCGTGTCTGTAAAGAGTACCAACACAACATTGTAGTACCGAAAAGATACATGTTACTTGCCGAGTCGGTACATGATAAAAACATGGTTTTCATTGTGTGCTAAAGTTCACCAAAATTGAGAATTACAATTATTTCTGAACACTTGTTACTACAATAAATCATTACACTCTGGCCTTGATCGATAACTGATGTAATATACAATTGTCTGTTGTATATTTTTGTATGTGCGATTTTTTGTTTTCAAAATATACATTAAAAACGGTAGACGAGAGAACTACGTATAATTTATTTATTAAAATATCTGCTATTATTGATTCCATTTGTGTACTGAAAATAGATTTAATGAACACGGTCATCTGTTATATACAGGTAAATGTGCAAGCTTCACTGTAGATGAACTAAACACAGTACTAGTGTTCACTGTACATACATGTAGCTAATTAAATGGTAAATATATTTATAGTCGCCTAAGCTAGATGTGAATATGTTAGAAAAGTATAATCATACTTTAATTGTACTTAACTGTGCATTAAATCTAAATAAATTCAGCGATTTATGTTGACAGAAAATGTTATTGCTTGCATAGTGATGTGACTTATTAAGATGATTCAGGTGGTCCAGGAGGTAACTGCTAACACTAACCAATCTAAATAACATGAGAGTATAGCTACTTTTGTCATATTTACGCGTCTTAGCCTACCATGCCATGCTAATTGCTTTGGGCGTGGTACCGTCTGAACAGGCTTCGTATATTTCCTGATCGCCAGGCTTCCGCAACACCTAGTTTGGCTTATATTAATACTCGTTTCTCCATTTGACGCCAATTTAAGTGAAGTCTGAAAACCGACTTTACTTACTTTACTTTACTTTACTGCGGCTGACTCCTTTTGGAGGATAAGCTGGCTCCACATTTCATGGAGTTTCTTGGGAATTTGGTACAAGTGGTGTCCCCTCACCACTCGGTTTTTTGATCGAGGACGCATCTCTAGCCTTTGCACATCCAAGCGCAGTCTGCAAGACAGCAGTAAGTTGTATGGTTGCCGGTGGCTGTTGAGAGCTCATTCGCCATTCTGAAGTACGGGGTACTGTCCAGGAGTCCATGTAATCCTGTGGCTGTTGTCCCCTTTTGTGGCAGGGAACACACGCCGAGTCATGGTGCCGTCGTCGGGCTCATGTGGTATTTTATATGAGATCCGATTGCCGGTCGGAAATCCACCACGCCCTGGTGACAACACCGCCATAGCCCCGTTAGCCCATGTACGATCGGCCATCGAGACATGGTTGACACCGTCGTACCACGTTGAGAAGGGGATGGACTTTACGACGGAAAACCGACTTTAAATCTTAATGATCTAAAAAGGGTGTAGAGGTAGAAGAAGCTTGTGCACCCGGAAACAGACTAAGTTTATCTCAACCTATTCGCTTACTTTTAATAAAATTCGCAGCCAACAATGCAATATTTGGCCGTGAAAATAATCATATGACCGATAAGATGTATCGCCTTGTTTGGTGGGCAGACGATTTTAAAAAAAACCGTTCTCCTTGTCGTCCCTATCAGTCCCGACCAGATGATTGGTTGTGGAGACTACTGGTTGCTTTTGACCAGTTGGCCTTCTGATACTTAACTGCGCATAACTATAAAATTCTTATTCATGGATGTAAATGATACTAGTTTGTCAATTCCTAATGATGGGTTGAGACTTTGTTAGTCTAGCCTCATTTACTTGCCTTTTACCGACACAGAGTTGCAAATAGCCTGGCCCAACCTGGTGCAAAGTAACACTAATGGACCTATCCTTTGCTATAGCATTGTAGTTCATGTAGTAGTTACCGTGGTATCATTGCGATTCCAGTCAGTCTAGATTTATCGCTGTCGCTACATAGTAACGTCTTAACATTTCACATGGGTAAAGGAGCTGTTTCTAAAGGTGTATGGTTCGTATTTTTACGTGAATGCAGTTAATTGGCAAGCGAACTTTTGATCGCTTTACCTCGATAGTTATCTTGCTAGACATAGATGGTAAATTGGACTCAGATCAACAAAGTGTATTACTGTATATTATAATAAAATTAGTACATCCACAGAATTTATATGTTGTTTTTGCACAATCGCTTATAGTCACGCAGGGTGTTCCTGGGATTATCACACTTTTTAGTTGCTTCGAACACGAATTTTTGATTTCTCAATTTTCATTTAATTTTATAATATTCGCCATTATGAACCGTACTTAACCAGACACTCATGATGATGTTGTTTAAGTTCTGCTTTATTACACATACGATATCGTTTTATTATTCGAAATAGATGTCCTTCCCCGATTACCTTGGATAGATTAACAGTCGTCTTTTAGTTGTTTGATATTAAGTTTTCTCCTTTAAAGTATACGCTACCACTTGAGAATCACATGTAGATAATTTCAAACCTGTGGATTTAATATAACCAACTGGAACGGATTTTCATTTTAACTAGTGTAGGTCATTTTCTCAATAACTCAGGCGACGTGGGATACAGTCGTGTGTACACTTCAAGTATTGATGCATGGGTTTCTACGTTATATAGATGTTGGCGTTTAGAGATGAACATATTAGATTTTTGCAGATATTCGATCGCTGCTAAGAAGCATAAATCATATATGTTATGAAAAAGTCATAAACAATACTGGCATCCGTGGTTGTATTTTTGGATCTGAATTCAGTTGAGATATATATTTGTTACTATGGATCTTGTGCAGTCGATATTCCTGTTGGATCCTGGTAACAGGAAATAGCTGTAGGTGGTTGCTAAAGGTCAGTTTCTACAATGTTCACTGGACGTTGACCTTAACTGATGATGCTGTTAGTTGTATATCCTGATTAATCACTGGGGTATGCAGGTGATGCGACACTCACTAGGAATTGGCATCCGTTTTTCTTTAAGAAACCATCGTATAACATTAATGATTATGCGATATTAAAGCGTCGGTTTGCTTTATGATTGAATTCGATTGATGATGAGAATGAGACTGAGGTTGATGATAGTGAGAATGAGGACGGTGATGATAATGATGAGTGTGAGGATGTGAATGCTGTATTCCGTTTGGTATTCCGTTTAGTCGGATTTTATTCCGTTCTAAGAATTGATCCAAGTAGTCCAAGACGTACCAGGTTGTGAAACTGAAAGTATTCATTAAACAATGGTGGATTTGTTAATTCATATTACTTGTACTTTAGGTCAAAAAATATTCACAGAGTTTCTGTGTCATAGATTTACAAAATGTAAAAATGAAAGTGATGTTTCTTGTGGTTCGTTAATACGTATCGAAAATATAGTGTTAATCTAATATTTTTTCGTTTTTTTCTATTTCTAGGTTGTTGATAGAGCTGATTTCCGTGTAGGCGTCGAGATTGATGGTCAAATTCATCAAGTCTATGTCTTAAAACGCCCACATGTTGATGCATTCCTACGTGCAATGGTTCCGCACTATGAATGTGTCTTGTTTACTGCAAGTCTTGCTAAGGTTTGTAAAATGAAGATATAATTTAAAGGCTATGCTTTGCTTATGAAATATTATTTTGTGTGAAGAAGGATGGTTATTGAACGTCTGATACTTTTCCTACAAAACTAGAAAGTAGATTAGGAAGATACAATATGATATCTAACTGGAATTGCCTTTTGGGAAGCATGTGTTCGTTAGAGCTAGTATTGAATTTTATACATATTATTTCATGCTTTCTATCTGTCTTAATGAGTTCTCTGTTGCAACTGGTGATTTTTTAAATTTCACTGATATATATATATATATATATATATATATATATATATATATAAACATATTTGCGTACCTTCATACATAAACGGAGCTTTCGGCTTCTCGCGAATGCTTTTGAGCTGCCTCAGACGTTCGGTCTGATACAACTTAAAACAGTAATTATTTTAATTAATTAATTAATTTAATTATTGAATTGCCTAGTCCTGCTAATTATGTGCACTTCATATTTCTTATTTGACCTAATATGTTTACCTAAGCGTATGAGTAGGTTCCGATTTAGGGTGCACTTCAAAGATGTTATTAAATTAAATAAATGCTTGCTGTGCCCAGCTGTCTGATCCTGCATCATGTATATTTCGCCTGTTATCTTTACAGCGGATCGTGACTATCATTATGCTGTACACAATTACAATAAAGGCAAATCCGACAAATTCTGTATACGAGCTTGAAGTAAACACCGTAGAAACGCGTCAGTACGCTTGACTGACTGGTTTATTACAATGGGATTGATCGTACTTCAAGCTCGGAAAATTGATTTAAAGAACTGTTACCACCACCCGCGCAATCATTGATTTTTAAATTTTTAGTATAAAGCACGCATTTGCCTAATACAAATTTGCTTACGCTATATATATATATATATATATATATATATATATATATATATATATATATATATATATATATATATATATATATATGCGCCTACATAATTGGAATTCGGGGACTTCCGTACATTGGATTTCAGAGGAGCCTATGCCCATTTTGCTGTATTAACTAGGCTTCTGATGGTTAGTCAGGGTACCGTACACTTTCTTTAATATCGTGAACAATGGAATCGTGCGTTTCAAACCTTCGTTAAGTTCCCTTGGTAGATCGGGCATTATACTTCGTCATTGATCCAAAATAGGACTAAGAAAACGTAATTAGTGTTCTGTTACAGAGCTTGATTGTGATGGTACATCAAAGAGCTGTTGAATGGATCTGACAAACGTCTTACTTTTCTTTTGAATACATAAATTAGCTAAACTGCCCAAACTCTGTAATATTAGCATCATCAACACCGACAGCATACAACGTCCTTTAACAACTGAAGCTTCCTTGTCATAGACCAATGAGGCAGAAATGTTTTTTTTAATTAATATAAAAATAACGTTGTTTCTCTTATTTATAAAAGCCAAAACTAATAATTTGAAGCATACAAAAATTTGTTAATGGGGAGTTATTTATGATGAGAAGGATCTTTTTCAAATGCAAATACTTCTCTAGCTAACTTATCAATCAGGCAACCAAGATTTCCGCTACCACCATTATGGCTTTAAGATAAAATCGGCAGTACTGCTTTCTTGTGGTTTTCACTGTATCGTTGTATAAAAGACGACAGAGCCCCGCAGATAATTCTGACCTACTAAGTAAATAGTTACAAAGATGATACCACTATAAATCTGCGACATAATCGCTACTGAGCCCGTTTATATGACATATCGTGCAGGACTTCCAAACATGAAATATGCTGGGCACATGGACCTCATCCTGGTAGATGAACGGGTCTAATACTACCTAAATTGGCGGTAGTTGACTTGAATTGTCTCTGCTAAGTAAAAATCTATCCACCTTATTTTTCACGCCATTCTATCTGAGGAAATAATTCTATACTACGAAATTGAAATGCAGGCACACGTGAAACGTTCCCAGGGAAGAGCAGTTGATGGAGCCGAATATGATTATAAGCGTTTATGTATAGGACAAGTATAATGTAGTAGGCATACCATTTTCAATAGGATTTTGAGTAGAAAATTGCGGTCCCTCTAATCAAGTGTACCCTTAAAGTCTAGAATGGTAGCTATTCTTGGACGGCGCTATTCATTTGTCTGTTCGAATACTATGCTTAAGATAAAAATATTATCTATATAAACACGTCCTTTTCGGAATCCGGTTTGTTCTTCTATTCAATGGGATTCACAAGAAGCACTGAGACAGCGTAAGATAATTGAGGCAGATAACCTAGAAACGACTAGACTCACATTTATGCTACGATGGCTTTTGCAGGAATTGCGTTTATTTGTTTAACGATAATATTGATCGTCGACTTACTCCAGGCAACCAGCACGATCACTTCATTCAAATTATATACCCACTATCCTTAAATACGGCCGGAAGCAGTTCTTTGGGGACAGCAGCTTTTCGAAGATTTAGATATAAAATTGCATTGAGCATATCTAACTAGTGTTTGTTGTAGATAAGCGTTTCATGTTCTACATTTAGGCATACTTTTAGGATAGGGACGGATGGGCCCAGGAAAATTTATATTTTCATTCTTCAGCCCACCTATCAAGACGACATTCTGTCTTCTTTAAGATATTTATTGTTTTGCTAACGTTTATTTTTCTTCGACTTGTTACATGAATAATTTATACCAAATATGAGCTGTTACCCGGAAATTATATTTGGTTATATATCAAGTATCCGCAGTTTAAAAAGGGATTAAAGTAATGCTTGACGTGGTAGCCTTGGGTTTGATACTTGGTAAAATAAACGGTCAATTTTGGAGTGGTTTGCATAATTTTCCATAGACAGCTACAGCCTGGTATAGATCTAAAATTCTCTGCAGAGACCAGTCCGTTTGGCGCGATCTCTGAATCTGGATTAAAGTAGGTCCTAGTGACTGTCGAACACCTTGATCAGTCGCATATGATTCAGAAAACCTTTACTGGGGCAAATCCAAAAGATGAGTTAATAAAGCAAACTTGAATTTGTCGAAAATGTTTTCATTATTACTGTCTTTAAGCATAAATTTTGCGCGACACCGAATGGAATGTTGCTGAGTAATTTTGATAAGCAATGGTGGTTCACAGCAGAATGCATATTTTAAGAATACACTATACATGGAAGAAGAATGAATATAACAGAATAGTATCAGAATCTTCTCATAGAAGTAGGACATTATCTCAAAATCTGTATCTTAGGCATAGCAATTGTCACTACAACGCACGATTAACAACTAAACTGTGCCTTTATAACTTCGCTCGGTGACTTATACTCTTTCTTCGTATTACATAACATATTACATTTAGTGATTTCGTTTATTACGTTTATTGCTTGTGAATCAAGTCTTCTAATATGCTATTGGACTATTTTGCTTGATGCTTTCAATTGTTTTCTGTTTAATTTAGTTCCTAGATCTATCTAGGATATTACACTGACTACATTCATTACCATGTTATATTACGATATAAGGCCTGAATTTTATTTTTCTGATTATATATTTCTCTTTCGTATAATGTAGTATGCCGATCCAGTCGCCAATTTTTTGGACCCTATGAAAGTGTTTCGATACCGCTTATTTCGAGAATCCTGTGTGTTTCATCGAGGAAACTATGTTAAAGATCTGAGCATGCTCGGACGTGATTTGAGCCAGGTTGTGATTCTTGACAACTCGCCAACTAGCTACCTTTTTCACCTGGAAAATGCTGTACAGATAACCTCATGGTTTGACGATCCAAACGACCAAGCTCTCCTTGATTTGATTCCGTACTTTGAAGAATTGGCTAAACAGCCCAGTGTTACTGAGTTTCTCAAGTCCAAGGCACCACCTACGTCTGCGGCAGCTGTAGGCACCGTTGGGCTGTATGGACCAACTGCGCCTTTGGTGTGTATGTCTGCACCTCGTACTATGCAGAACACAATGCCTGTGTTTACATCAGGTTCTTCCAATCCAATAACTAGTGTTTCCCCACCGGTTTATCCGTCAGATTCTGGTGGTGCTCAGGTTGTCCCGAAGAATACGGTAAACGTTGGTCCAGATGCTGCTTCCAAGGTAAACAAACTACGCTTCAGCATTCTTTGCTTGCAAGGGCTGATTTAGTTTATTTGATTACAATACTATACACTAAATTTTCATTTATGTGGTATTTTTTCTATATATTGCTAAGAAATGAATGGCGAAATGTGCAAATATGCCTTGTATACTATACGCTACTTAATAATTTAATACTTTACAATTAGATTGATGTTTATTCTTATTTATTTGTTATTATTATTATTATTATTGGTGTTCATTTTGTTGTTGTTGCTGTTACTAATATCCAGTTTGTCGAATGGGATCTTTTTGGCAGTTGAATTCTTGTTGCTTCTGTCAGATATTTCACTCACATCGCTTAATTTCGAAACATGATGAAAACTAATATTTCGATATTAATTTTGATAAAAATAAACAGTATTTTTCATTATCATCATCATGACCTGAACCACCATTATCATCCTCATCTGAACCATCATCGTAATTACCATCATTATCACGATCATCATCTTCATTATCATCATCATCATCAGAATCATTATCAACATCATCATCATTAATATTAACAACATTATCGTCATCTCCACCATCATCATCATTTTTACGTTCATCATCATCATCGAAATCACCATCAACATTATCACCACCACCATCATCAGCATCACATCCAAAATCATAATCATTATCAACATTATCGTCATCTTCACTATCATCATCACCAACAACATTATCGTCCTCGCCATTATCTTTGTCATCACCTTCACCATTATCTCCGTCATAATCATCACCCTCAACCAGTATCGTCATCACCACCATCGCCATTATCATAATCATTAACGGCATCATCGTCGTCAACATATTCACCATCAGAATCCTTATCATTATCGTCACCATCATAAAATTTGTCGTCATCTTAACCAACTTCTCATCATCACAAAATTTATCATCTTCCTCACTATCATCATCACTACTACCATCATCGTCATCTTCACAATCAGCAATATTATCGTAATTATCATCACCGTTAGCGTCAGAATCATCATTAACTTCACCATCAGAATTGACATCATTATCAAAATTATCGTCATCATCATTAACCTAATCAAGAACAGTCATGAAATGTTGTTAGTTACTGTCATATAACCACGAGAAGAATGTTTTTAAGTTTAGAAACAATATTTTTTTAAAGAAAACCAAGCTAGAATTCCAAACAACACCATAATGGTCTATTCAGCTTTAAAGTAAATCAACATTGGCAATTTATTTATGAATATTAATACGGTCATTATCAAACTTAATCGTTTCTTCTACCATGTACTTGAGTTGTATGCCACTATATAATGTCTATACAAACGTGAAGTTATTTTTCCTCCATACAAAATTATGCATTAATGTAGCATAATTTAAAAAAATAGACCTATGTGATGATTGCAAAGTTGAGGAAAGCATCATCCATACATTTGATTCAGGGTTTGATATGCATACATACATATATATACAGACATACATAAAAACGCACATTCATACATACATGAACAGATCTAGATTTTTGGTATGATGTATTTTATAAGGGTAGAATTAACTAGGTTTCTGCACCGAACTCTTCTTGCCGCTGGACTTCCACACACTCAAGTATCTCCTAGTTTAATTGGGTACGATGCGGTGCATTGACAGTCATCGAAAATAATACTATGCGGTCCAAAATATAGTTCATGTTACATCACAAGGTTCGATGTGGTTGGAACATCGAAGTGTATCCGTATTGAACCTTTCAACTCGTAGATTTTATTCTTTGTTAATTCCTGCAGAAAATCAGTTAACAATGATCTAAGCCAAACTGTGTTACCACATCAATTTACGAAGCTCTCTAGGCGCTGAACGGTATAGTATCTACCAAGTCCCCACGGAAGGAAGGATTTCCGGCAGCATGCATGTATTAAAGGACTCAAACTTGGTGATTCGTGGTAGCTCCATCGATACTATTAAGTCCTTAAATCTCTGCAGAAGCCAATTTGTTTTGTGTCACGAGAGATATTGTGACGAAATAATCCTTAACTACTGACAACAGTGCGCCGTTTGACTCGATCTTAGGCTGAAGATCATAATTGGTCATAACGACAGATTTCTATTCATTTAGCTTCAGGCTTTTCCTCATGGCCACTTCTGAAACTCGCAGTTAATGGCTCTTTGCAATTCTACTTCCCTTTCTGTCATGAGAAAAATATTTTAAGTGTATTTGAAGTTAATAATACGATTACGGCCGATAATCTATACTCTGATGAATTTGACGGTGGCTTCAGCAAAAGCGGCATCGACAGTATTGTTAAAAAGTGTGTGAGAGTAACTATCCTTGTCGAACGCCGAATGCAGTCGCAAAATTTTGTAGAGGCCATTTCTAGGGTGAATACAGGCCTATAACAAGCTTCGATATGTATAGGTATTTTAAGTGGTAGGCAATTATTGAGTAGCTAGGTATTCTAGAAAATCAAGGTGTTGGCCTCTGATATCGGTAGCGTAGCTCAAGAATACGGCGGTGTGGACGAATTTGGTTGAAGCATATCATTCCTATTCGAACACCTAACTAGGTTGGCCTAGTTAACTTCCCTCGATCTTGTAAATCCTGAGAATAATTGCAGTGACATTTTTGTTACAGCGTAGATCAGACTGATTCCACGGTATCTGGGATGAACAATAATATATCTTTTACGTACTATTTGTAGAGTGCGCAATGATCAAGTGTTTTGCAGGATCGTTTGTTCTAGATGGTTATATATATATTTTTAAAATTTTTTTCAGATTTGTATATTGATTCATATACTTCACAGTTCTGAACAATTATAATATAATGTTTGTCGAACTTACTTGTTTTATCTTGTTTTTTAAACCAGATTTAGTTTCTTTGTCTTTTTAGAACATATTTTTACACATCTAAAATTATCACACCTTTAAATGGTCGCCTCCTTATGATACTTATGGTTGATTAACAATGTGCCGATGACGAGAGCTCGTAACTCACCTCCCATGCCATAGAATGCCCATACCTTGGTTTTCGCTCCGTGAAGTGTATTTCGGATCGCTTGCGGCCGCAATTTTCTATAACGTAAAATTATAAATATATAAATAAAATTGAAGACTAAGGATGAGGTTCACCTAGCCGAAAAGAAAAGGCAAAGAGAGAAAGAAGTCCGTCTAGACCTCGGTGGAACACGGGCACTATTCAAATTAAGCGTTAAGAAAGCGGCAGTTTGGATAAATAGACCATAATCTGACGTAAACTTTTATTTATTCTTTTAATGCAAACACGTCCGCAGCTGCCAGACTTGCAGGAAATATTTTCAAATAAAAAAATATTCACGATAATATAAATTGATAATTGCATCTGAGTTTTGCGTACCGCACGGTAGATCTATGAGGCATTCTTTCATACCTGTAGACGTTCTGCTCGGATATCCTACTTAAATCTAATTTCTGTTTAATGTTATTGTCGCATTTGGAGTGCTTATCTTATCGGTTGGTTTAAAATTGTAGCATATATCAACCACTCGTGGTCTCTTACATCCAAATTGAGTAGTATAGGACATACTCGTCTGCAGGGATTGGGTCCTCGTGCGCATCACAGTTCTTGGTTAGAAACCCTTAGCGATATGGCATCGAATCGAGCTCAGTGGCGATCTTGTTGCAGATGTAAAGCAGGGGCCACAATAAATGAGCATTGTTTGTACGAATTTTCAGTTAAAAGGATTGATCTACCATAGCATACCAGATTTAACAACGAAAGACTTACAACATTAGTAAACTGCAGTATTAAGACCACACAAGCAGGCAACAGACAAGCACCAAGTCATGCTGTTACGCAAAAACCTACGACAATTTAACATACAGACGGAATTCGATCATTGTGTACCTATCACTCGTCTGCCAGGATGGGGTCATCGTGCGCATCATAGTTCTTGGTTAGAAACCCTTAGCGATATGGCATCGAATCGATCTCAGTGGCGATCTTGTTGCAGATGTCTAGTAGAATCATCTTCGTAACTTTCTTTTCTTAGTAGGGCAAAATTAGCTGCGAGGTTTGGTTTGTTTATAACGTGATACAGTGAAATCCGCAAGGAAGCTGTATTGCTGATGTCTCCTTGCCTGAATGCTACCTTCGTCATAATGGTGTTGTAAAGAGGTTTAGTTTGCCTCATTTCTGTGAGTTATCCTGATAAATTTACTCATAGTAGCAAGGTATTCCTTCTATCTCTACCCCCCTCTCTCTCGTAAATCTCACTAATAATTTGTCTAAATTCACTTATATACTTTTTTCACTCCGTATGGTTATATGGCAGTGAAACATTAGTCGCTTGACTTTTGTGTGGCTGGACATGATGATGATGACGTGGTGCAGCCAAGCCCAATGTTGCTGATTTTCGCCTGTTTGGTAGCTCGCGAAAGAACTAGTAATACGTTTACTTTGTGTTGATTTCACAGCCTTGTGCAATTGCAGAACGACAATTTTCTATCTATCTTTTATTTTTTTCTACACACTGCTAGACTGGTGTTGGTCGATTTCCTACGGTTTCTGGATTACCTGATACCTCCAACAAAAAAGCAGATTTAACTGATACACCCTCGACAGAAAAAGGTAACTAACTACAACAATTTTCATTTATAAATGAAGAATCATTTTCTCCTATTAATTTACAGCCTTGACGCAGAGAAGGTTGTGTCGTTCGGGAAAATTTAATAAACAGGTTAAAATTGAAAGAAAGATTTTGAAACTTTCACAAAATTTTTTTTTGAGACTCATTGATGTTTTGTGTCCATTCGAGTTAGAAACATTACTTGCGCAGTTGACGTTAAATGTTATTAAATGTCAACTAGGCCTTCCTTTGTCATCGAGAGGGGACGACAGTAATTGTACCAACTGGAATGAAACAGAAATGTATGCACAATGCTTTGGTAGACCAATATGCGAATCTTACTTTTACTAGCCTCGCACATTTTGTAATTGCCTGAATTATTTGCTGCAAAATTTATATTTATTAAGGAGCACAACTTTTTTAGCTATCAATGAATTTGTGTAAGTTCAATTTAGCATTCCGTAATTGCACAGCTGTTGACAACATTTATTGAAATCAAGTTTGCGAATTAAAAACCTGTGACTCTTCCATTTTTGTCCAGTTGATAAATTAACATAACGAACGTAAGTTTTACGCACTAACGCATTTCGATATTGTTTATTAATTATTTTCGCACAACGGGAAACTGCCTAATTTGAGAAAAAAATGTACTGTATATACATTTTGGAAAGCAGAAATGCGGTTATCACCTGTGGAAGTTTCATTTTAATTTATTCCGTCATGATCTCATAATGATTGGTAATACAACAGTATTATGAGAACCGTTGCTTTCTTGCTGTAATAATAACAAAAATAAAAATGTAAAACAAAATTCTACACAGACGACCAGAGTAATGATTTTGGACTTGGTAGGTAATAGGCGAAGTTTAAATATTATACTAAGTTAATATTGATAAAATGTTGATCATCATCATCTTCACAAAATGCAACACAGCATAATGTAAATACAGTGAGGAGATGTCATTTATATAACAATGATAATAATAAAGAATCTAATCATTTGGAGTAAAACGATGCAGAGTTTTATAAAGTAATAAATGGCGGATTTAGTCTAGCATGAAAGACTTGCCTAAACGACACAAAGACGAGGCCACTTAGAGCTCTATTCAACGCATACGCTAGGTTGAGTAAATAACTAAACAGCGTGACATCGGCCATACACCAAATATTCCTTTAAAATTGTATCGCTTCAATATCGCGACTATATATCGTGGTTAACTATCAACCTATCACAAGACGGCCGAGAAAAAGATTCGGATGGAAATGTATTGAAAGATTGCAATTGAGCCTAATATTGTGGTTGACTTCAATCGATTTTGTCTTTTCTAGGTGTGCTGAGTTTGTATCTTACGCCAGTCTAGCCGTGGTTAAAAACTAGTGCTCTACTTGGCAAATATAACCTAGCTAAAGCAATTTATAAGTCCATTTTTCCGGTCTAACGATAAGTATGTCGAAGTATGTCCACGTCGCTTATTCGTTGTTGATAACTTACGTGGGCAACGTTGGTCTAATGCCTGAAAGCCTATAGGAATTTTAATTATAAATAATCAAGTGTCGTTAGCGTATAAAGAATGAATGTATAGCTGCAAAGCACATGTGAGATACTCTCACTTCTCCACAAATGATGATTGTTGTTAAGGGTTACTTTATTTTTTTCGATTCACGTGGTCTCCTCGTCACTCATACTGCCTGAGTTATTGATACACTTACAAACGTAACTATACTAGTTAACTTATGCTACGTTTCCATTTGAAAGCAGCGGAATATTAGACAATCATGTAGAGGTATCTTACATTTTTAGGATTTTAATTTCATACCGATAATCAGAAGAACGACCGTTAAACTAGTCAAGATGGGCTGGGCAGGATCTCGGCCGTCGAGTAATAATACAAAATTGTCTGCATAGTAAGAATCAACTGGTCCATCGCTTAGGAGATTTTCTACGCCTGGGTCCTGGATGTATAGATGCATATTGTTCGTGGCAAACTAAATGAAATTAAAGCGTAAATACTTGTTAGAAGCTACTGGTGTTAGTAAAGTTGTGCAACAATTTATTGTAGACACTGTTTATACCATATGTGCTTGTGTAAAGAGCTTGTGTACAAATTAAGCGGGCATACCATTTATGGACAGGATTACGAATAGATCGTTACGAACTATAGATTCAATATTTACCTAACTGTCGAGAAAGACTGCTGTTGTGGTGTATATGACGCTGCTCAAATACTTGTCTTAAGGTAAAAAATCATATATATAGCCATGTACTAGTCGGAACCTAACCTGTTCTCCCAATACATGATCCACGTAAAGCACTGAGACGCCGAAAATAATCTATACGAATAATCTCGATCCGACTGCAGTTACGCTTAAACCACAATAAGATTCTTGGCGACACGCCTTCAGCAACCGGCATGTTCTCATTACGTACTGTTGAATATCATATTGTGTCATATATGTTTTGTGTATTCGAAGACTAGCTATACTACTAGCATTTTCGTTAAGTGTGATAAAATCTTATGATCAATAAGCAAGACCAAAACACCTCAGTACATGCTAATTTTAAAAATCATAGCCAGTTGTGATTTTTATGCTTAAGGGAAAACTGAATTATGAACATTTGAAATCGATTTTAAAAGTAGTCTTTGTTTTTTGCTATTGATCACCTGTGGCACTTTTTAACAAGCAAACCATTATTTGTAAAGACTTCATGTTAATAATTTTCAATAACTAGCCCTCGATCAATAGAGCAGCTGCTTAATTGATTTCTTGCAATTTGGTTTTCTTTATGGTAGTTATGTAAAAAAAAGTATTTCAAGTCTTGATGTAATTAATTTGCAGAACTCAAATTGAATCTTTTGCAGCATATTCAACCATTATTTAAAATTACATTATTGTACCTTTAAACGTAATGTTCATTTAGAATTTCGTAACTTCTAGACGGCATCTATCGATTAATCAAGTGTTTCAATTTTATTTGCAAATCGAACTGTACCATTATCTCGCTAATTATGAGGCACTTCGATTAATGCTTAAAGACTTTCGCCATTTCTCGTTTTTAGATATATATATACATCACCTTCCCCATAACTTTTTTTAATTTGACATAGGCGTCAATAAATATATAAATGAAGATGACGCAGAAACATGTGCACGTGTATCTGATTACATTTTGCAGTGCAAATGTACATAGTTTTTTATTAGAGAAACCATTACGAAGAATATGTAAATAATCCTGAAACAAGCATACACGCTCTTGCATTTCGAATTGTCACTATTTAGGATATTGCAATATGGATAGCTGGACTGTAGAAGATTTGCAAACATGTTGGTCAAAGAGTTTTTTGAGTCACAAATAATTAATTATGCGGACGGGTCTTTATACTTTTGCCTTTTTTAAGGACTCAAACGATTATAATATATCCACCACTGTCTTTTCTGGTAAATTTTTACACTATGAATGCGTGATTCAATGTTATTTTACAACCCATACATGCTATGAATATTTTCAGGATTATGCGACTGTAATACTCTTCGGATGCTCCCTCAACTCCACAGTTCATCATATCAAATCGAGTCAAACTAACGAAGCTAAGGTGAAATTTCGTTTAACCCGCTTCATTTATTCTTGCTATTAACGTTTCAGAAGATGAGCGTGTATCATGTATTTGTGTGTTTGTCTATAACTGCTTTCTATTCAGTTAAATATAATTACATACACGTCTTCATTAATCGAAGCTAACCTACATTGACTGAATTTAAATTTGCTCTTTACACGCGCCAGACCAATTGTTATATTACATGAGTAGCTGTGCATAACAAAGTTTTTGCGTCCTATGCACACATTGATTTCGAATGTTTCGAGACCGTTTAAAAGTTATTTGTCAATGATACACTCATCGCACCAATAATCGACCTTTAAAAGAACAAATGTTAAGTTACGTTTGAACGGTTTTATGTATACTTACTGGCAGATTACTGACATTTAACTGGATGAGCGGGTGTCATTTTTGGGTTTGTGTCTACATAACGTTGAAGCATTTGGTTAGGTATAATTTCTTGCATGTTTCATAATGACCTGATCTTTAAGTTCCACGAAGGCTCCTGTATTCTCATCAATGTTTTTGTTCCTTATTTATTAAAGGTTGGTTTATAATTGTTTCGTTCTATATTGGATCTAAGTTAGTAGATACATTGGGATAACATGAAATAAAGGTTTAGATTAAAAAGTAATCCAAAATTTAATTAATTGATCGTTAATTCTTCCCTGTTGTCTTTCAACTAATCTTAATCTGGCGTTCTTACCCTCCTACTGGAGTGAGTTTCCGATTTTGTTTTGTGTAATTCTCGCTTCCTACCAGTATTTAATTCTGCGTTCCAAACCGAGTGATTTTTCCATCGCTGTTTATTTCATTATGACATCACTCACTTTAATTTGAGTAAATTCGCCACACAATCTAGTCGATCTCTTTCGACTACATATAAATAATCGTCAATAGGCCCGCCAATTAAGTTGTTTGAAAGGAGTATTTTGCAGCCGACATTTCCTATCAAATACAGTGTATGCGAAACTACTAGAGGTGAGAGCCAAATATCTAATTTTGCCTTCCGGTTTGATCCTCGCTGGACAGTTTATCGTCGTACTCTGACAATGATCATGGAAGGTTGAAAAGCGTCCGTGTGTGAGACGTGGTAGTTTCGCTATGTTCCACGACTGGTTAAATAAAACTGGATTGGTGTTTCTAGCTCGAAAATTTGATTTAAAGAATTGTTACTTTGTGTGACGGTAACTGTTAACATGATTTCATTGCATGTTAGTTATGCTTGATTCCTATATATTTTTTAAAAAGGAATGTTGTGCGCGGAAACATGCTTAAAAGTTACCAAACTTAACTTTCCATAAAGGTTGATTAAATTCCACCAATGCTTCTGTTCCTTATAGGATCAAAAACATGGCAATTCTCTCAAGCAAAGAGATACAGTTGCATCCATTGTGTATGGTGTAGTGAATTTGTAAAGACCAGGCAACCTGTTAAAAATTGTTGAGGTCAAACACAGTTCACATATAAAATGTTTATCTTTCTAGGTTAGATAGTAGTAAAATATCAAAACTTCGTATGATCTGGTTCCGATTGTCGATGAATATGAGCTAAATGAAAGTGATAGATTGGAAAAACTGTAACGGAATATACCGGTAACAGAAGCACCGTAATGTTTTCGGCATTATATTGTTGATTACAATTTAATTTTAGAAGAAAGTTATCTGTCGATTAGATATATAATGCAGATTAGGAATTCATGTGTGGCATCTATCTATTTTATGTGTAAAATGGAACTTCATAAACACATTTTTGGAGTTCCAGTTGAACAGCCATTGTCGATTCCGATTGCAAACACCATGATGCATTTCTTGGAAAAATCATTCGGATAGGACGTGACTGAAACCCAAATTATATGCACGAGTCTTGGATGGCACATTTATCATTCATAGTCATGGAGAGGATTTCAGAGAATTCATACATGAAATGGGGTTATTGAGTAAATTACCGTTTCTGCATGTCAATTTAATAATGATTAATCCAACATTATAAAAAGGTTTTTATGGAACGCATAATTTGACACCCTTCTTAATTACAAGTCAAGTTATTCGTACGGAATAACAAATGGCATCTTAAAACCAATGAGATTTAGGAGCCTTGGGCTAACAGGCATAAAACAGGAAGGTCAAGATTTTTAGACTACGTGAAATATGTAACGCTAGTGAGTGCCCTCTTACGTTAATTGAAATATCGATACGCGGCTCTTACCTCACAACCTATTTGTCCACGCAGAACCTAGCATAGGCCGCACGAATGTTAATATCTTTAAACCGAGAAAATAGAAAAAAGTCAACACAAAACCTTGATCTTCGCTGTTCCAGGTTCGAGTGAGACTAAATGTGGGAAAGTGGAAACATTAGTTTTTAAATACAATATAAGGACCGTTTTAAAACAGTCCCTTACACTTGGCACTATACTCCTTAACCAAAAAGAAAAGACTGAACCCTTAGAAACATCAGGAGTGTATGAGATCCCATGCAATGATTGTAGTCTCAAGTATGTTGGTGAGACCACGCGCTCAATCAAAGTAAGAAGAGCTGAACATAAAACTAGACATACTATCAACTTGGAGGAATGCAAACGCATAGCAATATGTAGTCGTAATAGGGTGACGAAATTGATTAGGGAAACTTTAGAAATTAAATCTAGAAATAAGATTATGAATGAAACAGCTTCAAAAAATCTTTAAGTCAGATTTGAAATACCGCATTAGCTAATGGCAGGAAAAGGCGATTGCATGAATTGGAAAATGAAGCTGTCTCCAGTAAAAGATTAGAACATCAGATTAAGATTGACTAATTAGTGGGCTTATTTTTCAAGTAATGAATAATCAATTATTAGGAATATAGTCTTTCAAAATTTCATCTCTAACTATTCGTTTGAATTGAAAACTCTTAGTGATTTCAACCCCAATTTTCTGTTTTGCACCCCCACCCTACCTATTGAGATTATTCTAATAATAATTTGTCTGATGCGGGCAAAGCGTAAATTAACATCTATTGACTGCACTTTCATTTAGATGTACGTACATGTGTATCAATTATATTTTAACGACGTTTTGTAGTTATGCATACACATACACATGCACATGCGTGGCGTGCGCCTGTTTAATAGTATGCCAATAACTGTTATTAACTTGTCTATTTTGAGTGCAACCCTAGTGGTTTGAATTGAAATTTAACATGTGCATTGGTCTTTCGGACTTCTAGTTTTATCACTCATGGCATGTTTTTATGACGAGTGTTTCTGAATTATGGGTCTCCCCCACCTGAAAGTGGGAGCCATCTCAGTTACGTCAATTACATTGAGTGTGTAAAACAAATAGTTAATGCATGAAATTGATAAATTATTATTCAGCCACTGATCTAAATTAGTTAGATGAAAGCAACAGTTATGAAAATGAACACACACATGTGACACGCAAATATCTAATGAAAGGTCAGTCTGAAGTATAAATATTATTGCTAGAGGAAATAACGCGCTTGCTTCATTAGTTTCGTTTGTTAAACTTGTGAGGCATATTGCAATTGATGAAGGCTATCGATAAGTTTAGCTGAAATACTTTATCAATAGAAAACTTCTGGAACAATGAAAGCTGCGTTAGTCAAAACGCAGATCAGGTAATTTTAATTAATCCAGGTTCGCAAAAGCAATCTTCATTTAAGTGTGGAAAGATTGAATTGTTTGTTTTCTCCTTAATGCAAGTCATGTTGACACTGAGTCCGTGGAACTCGCTAATTACTAAAGATTGACTACCTCGCCATCCAAGAAACAGTAAATGGACTAATTTTGGGTGGTACTCGAGAACGAGCAATGCCTTTTTAAGCCTTTCGTGTATCTTTTATGTATATTCTGCAATAGTGCAAAGGGGGGTTGTGTCGCGGTTCGTTTCTCTCCCACCTTACCTATGAAATTGATTCATATAAGCACGGCTTATCACTTCTACTGCCAGGACAAGGAGGCACATCATGTACTTATAATTCAAGGTATTAAGTTAACGTATTTATTTACTTTTCCACAATTTCGCAACGATATTGGTTATTCTGCGAAATCAGATGACAGGCCTTCCGCCCTGAGGGTACACATTTCAGATTCACCTGCAGTAGCATTTGTTTATTTAACCCACAAATTCAACATATAGTGAGATACCTTCTATACTGAAGTGCCATCCGAAGAACTGTGGAATCATTATTTTTTGTATAAATAATGGTTATCTGTGGGCTATAAGTGAACACCCAGTTACTCACTAATAGAAGGGTGGATATTTTTTATTCTGCCTTCTTTCTGTGTGATGATCTGCTTCCATCCATCCGGACGACCCAGTTTAGTTTGGGTTTTCCAGTAAGTTTGAATCTCTGATCTAGATGGATTTCCTTTCAATTGAAAAATCTCTGATGAATGATATTTTTTAGCAACTGATGTACTCATGCAGGTGAATTGATTAAGGACAATTAATGTTACCAAGAGATATAAGATATTAGGATTTTGCTTTTCAACTTTGAACAACACAGGAAATCTAAATTGATACATTAACTTACTATCTTATATTGTTTTCACAATTAAAAATATTTAAACAAATTTATGTGTACGCTAGATCAATGTGAGTGGGAACAGAATGGCAATAGAGCAACGCAACATCATTTCACAACTGTGCTTTAATGCCGCGTGACCTCAAAACTCATAGTTTTGTGTGAGCTGTAAAAGAACACTTGAGACCCATTCCTATCGTAGATTGATGATTTAGTTTAAATTTTCTTTCTCTTGATCTATCTTGCCGTATAAAGCTGACGAGCACCATCTGCCCAGATTATTTAATGTTTTGTTATCTAGGAACTGGTTTCTTTCAATAGCCGAAAATTACCCAGTGCGTTGTGCACACTTGCTATAATTCCATCACTACCTAGCTGGCATTAATTGTTAACTGCGTAGACGAATCGAATGCGAAGTTTTACATGTGCACCGATGTGACCGGTGTGACTCATTAAACAGTTAAATACTGTTTGTTGCGAAGACCTAATATATATGCAAGTATGTATTAGGTTTTGCGAACCTAGTAACAAATTAGTTCAGTTGTGACCAGAAGGATAAACCAAAGGCAGCATGAACGGAAAGTATAATCTCATGCACATTCGTTTCGTGCTTACTGGCGACTCATCAGTAGGAGCCGGTATTACGCCCTTTAACCACTATATATTTGGTAGAAGAATGTGGAATAATAGGACGGTACAATCTCCTAGACGAATGTGTAAACCTGTAATAGTGAAGCTAACATAATCTAAAGTCAACGACAATATGACTTCAATGCTAACTCACACTATATAATATATATACCGAGTCTGTAAAGGATACTAACACTATGGCTATTGTGTTAGTAACTGATACCTTTTTGAAATCGATGAGTACCGGATACTAACACTATGGTTTCCGAGTCTGTACATGATACCAACCTGATGGATATAAATTTATGCTAAAGTTCACCCAAATTGAGAATTACAACAATTTCCGAACACCTGTTACTCCAGTTAAACCATACACTCTGGCCTTCATCGATATCAGTTATCACATTTCGCGGTAAGCATGACATCATTCAATTCAATATATTACAGTTAAATACTGTTTGTTGCGAAGAACTAATATATATGCAAGTATGTATTAGGTTTTGCGAACCTAGTAACAAATTAGTTCAGTTGTGACCAGAAGGATAAACCAAAGGCAGCATGAACGGAAAGTATAATCTCATGCACATTATTTTATATTATTTATATTTTATCGTTGACTTTAGAATTATGTTAGCTTCACTATTACAGGTTTACACATCTGTCTAGAGATTGTACCGTCCTAATATTCCACACATTCTTCTACCAAATATTAGTGGTTAAAGGAGGTAATACCGGCTCCTACCGATGAGTCGCCAGTAAGCACGAAACGAATGTGCATGAGATTATACTTTCCGTCTGCGCTGCTTTCTTTGGTTTATCCTTCTGGTCAAAACTGAACTAATTTGTTACTAGGTTCGCAAAACCTAATACATACTTGCATATATTAGTTCTTCGCAACAAACAGTATTTAACTGTAATATATTGAATTGAATGATGTCATGCTTATCGCGGAATGTGATAACTGATACGATGAAGGCCAGAGTGTATGGTTTAACTGAGTAATAACAGGTGTTCGGAAATTGTTGTAATTCTCAATTTGGGTGAACTTTACAATTTATATCCATCAGTTATATCATGTACCGGTTCGGAAACCATAGTGTTAGTATCCGGTACTCATCGATTTCAAAAAATGTATCAGTTACTAATACAATGGCCATAGTGTTAGGTATCCTTTGATAGACTTATATATATATTATAGTGTGAGTTAGCATTGAAGTCGTATTGTCGTTGACTTCAGATTCGTGTTAGTCAATTAATACAGTTTGCCACATTCGTCTAGGAGATTGTACCGTCCTATTATTCCACATTCTTCTACCAAATATATAGTGGTTAGTGGAGTAATACTGGCCTCTACTGATGAGGTCGCCAGTGGCGCACGAAACGAATGTACGATTATACTTTCCGTTCATGCTGCCTTTGGTTTATCCTTCTGGTCAAAACTGAACTAATTTGTTACTAGGTTCATTAAACCGTTGTCGGCACAACCACTCTAGGCCCGTCACTGGTCAGTATGGCAATACAGTCGGTAAAACCAACCCATGATTTTTTTTTAAATTTCAAATCTACAGTATCATTATTATTATCATATAGTGCTTCATTTTTTCTGTTGGTTTGTAAACAGATGGTAAATCATGCACCGATACTACGGAAAGTCACAAATTTTCAGATATCAAAACCGTGATGATGCCTAGGAGTGGCGTGTCTATTCAAGTCAATAAGCAAACTGTCAAGCCAGTGCAATTGACGCCTGTTTGTGAGACTCAAAATAAACTGTAAGTTGATCTGTTTTATGTTCTTTTTAAATCGCTGTGCGTATAGTTGCATTAATTGGAAAGAGGCTATCGTCTGTTTACATAGCAGCTGCTGTCTATCCAAGAGGGGTGTGATGTCATGTACTTTATTTGAACAACAATACTTTTTTGTGTGAGTTGTGCAACAGTATCACTTCATAGCTATTTGACGGTGACTGCGAAAGTGAAAATATTCAGCAGTCTATATTGTCTCTCAGGTTTTTCGGAAAAAACAATCCGTTTATGCTCTTAGCATGAATTATGTGTTCTATAGTTTCAAGTGCATTATTTCACACTTTTTTTATCGGTATCAAGAGAACTAGGAAACTAAACCTTCAGTTGAGATGGTAATTATTGCTAAAAATGTTTATTGTTAGCTGATGTACTGTTATTGGTCTTTGGTTGGAAAAAGATCAATGTTTGCTCTTGATTGAATTGTTAGACGATTCTAAGAATCTCCATGCCTATTTGTGATGGCTTATGTTTACCGCGCTATTGTTCTGCGCCGTAGCTATATACACCGTCGGTCTGACGACTACCGCACCCTAGCGAATCGTGCTAGCAACGTTAGCATGCACTGTGCCCATAATGTAGGGATACAGCCATCGTGATTAAAATCGAAATTGCTCATATAAATTAAGCATAGCACGAAGTTCAAAGTTCAACTCATATATTAGACTGGATTCTGCATTATCAAGCATCATGTAGTAGTAGCCAGAATATTTTCACCTAGTTATCGATTCTGAGAGCTTTCGGTTTAAAGTGAAAAAACTGCCATATAAAGGGTCTTCGGATTGGTTCGTGGACCATGTGTTTAGGTGCTTGTTATAAGCAAAAAACTCCGAGGTATTGAGTAAAGTGAAACAATAAATATTTTTGGTCTGATTTAGCCGCGTGTGAATCGAATGATTACTTAATACATTCAATGCATGGCTTCCGAATATGCAATTTACATTTGAAAACGAAGAGTATATTCAAGCTTTTATATGGCATTGCGTATTTGTTCGCCTGATTGTTTTTAGACTGAGTTGGATGGTTTGCGTAGCGTTCTTATCATTAACGGTTACCCACAACATCTTATAGATTAGTATACATACGATTTTATAACAAAACCTATTGCGAATGTTCACAACGTTGATAGATAGGTTGTATATATTCAATTACAATTTAAAGGTGAAGAGGCAATCAAACACGTAAAAAATAGAATGCTTTTTGCATTCGCGTTCACCGTTTTAGCAGCTAACTTAGTTTTTATTATTTTCTCCAGTAAACCTCCTCTAAATAGTGTTAACAATAAAATTCTACCGCAATCGGAATCTAACGTCATCTAAAATTAGAATTGTGCTTATGGTCAATCATATCTAGGCAGATTTAGCACAAGGTTTTAATCATGCTTCTCGGAGCACATAAAAACTTGTTGTGTGCAATACAAGGTTAGTTTAGCAAGTATTTATATAACTAAAAATGTTTTATTCATTGCAAATGTAACATTCCAACTAAACGCCTTTGTATTATAACTATTTTAGTGGACTTCCCAGAAAAATATCGCAATAAACAGATGTTGTCTATAATTGTGCAAACAAATGCGATTTATTTTCTGGCTTTTGAAGCCCCATGTGATTCTGTGATTAGTTGTATTTTTCTATTTTAAGTTTCCGAATTAATATTTATATATTTAGTGTACTTCTTATGTGGACCCTTATTGTTTACACAAAATTAATTGTTGTATTCTATTGCTCTAGTAATTTAGTTGATAAGATGGATCTAAATCTCGACTGTAACGTAGTGAAGTATTTTTCATTCAACCCTGGGAATAAATGTATTTTGTATTTAAATATATCTTCCATTACAACTTTATAGCTGTGTGTTATATGCGTTTCTCAGTTTATTTCATATCGAGTCATTTAGATTTCGGCCTTTTGTAACGGAAAATGATTCTAGAATAATTTTTATAATCTATAAGCTCCTGTTTTGACGTTAGCTGTTATATAAATTGGTATTCAAATTCTCGAGCTCCATGGATAGATGGGAGGAACCAGTCTTCAAACGCATTACACACGCCAAAATGCACATGATTAAATTATAGTAGCCTATGTTGGTTCTCATGTACAGTGTAAATCTAAGAATATTTTATTCCTTTGGCTCGGAATTTGAGGCTCTTGCAACGAAAACTTGTCAGTCTTTTGTGGCAGGTGAAACGCACCAGCGGAGAATAAACATTTGTCTCCCGGAGACCGAGAATGCTACGAGCACTCCACAATTTGTCTTGTTTTGACCTAACACACTATATAACAGCTCTCCTCTGGTAAAATTTTGGGATTGATTTAGACAATTACTTTGTTGCCTTTCAGATATCCAGTGTTGCAGCAAAATTTTGACTTGAATAGTTTATGCTCTCGTTTACTCCGTGCATTCAGACTAATCTGTAGTATCCCGTTTTCGTCCACACGCCCTATTAACATCACCAGAAGAGGCGAGCATAAGGAGGGGTTTGTGAGTTACCAAGCCAAATGGATGGCGAATTTTGTTAGCCTGCTCTTATGGAATGCTGCTCTGGTGACTACTTGAACTATAGGAGGGAACGATCAGTCATTGCAACAAAATGCTATTATTCGTGTTATCGTTCTCATAATTAAGTCACATCGCACCCTCAATAACCAAGAAACATTTGAATGACAAAAACCCTGTGCAGTTTTTCAGTAAGTATGTATTAGGTTAAACGAACAGTGGTTGCGCGGGTGGTGATAACAATTATAATAATCAAGGTTGCGGTATTGATATAAACACCTGACCCATTAATTACATATGTCAGTATAAACTAAGAATTGTATAGTGTAGAAAAGGCAATTCATCCAGTAGACCGGTTTCGTCCTTATTGGGAACTCATGTACTGGCCAGAATTTGCCGCGGACGGGACTCGAACCTGGGCACGTGTGCTTCGGAACCTGGTGCTCTAACCCTGAGCCATCCTGCCGCACACTAAACTGCACACAATTTTCAGTTATATACTAACTAATTTTTTTTCCTTTTGGTGGAGTTCATATGGCGTCGATTTAGATCCAAAGTTTCAACTAACCATCCACGATCAGTCAGTATAAACTAAGAAGCAGACGTGCCCAGGTTCGAGTCCTGTCCGCGGCATATTCTGGCCAGTACATGATGAGTTCCCAATAAAGGACGAAACCGGTCACTGTGATGAATGCCTTTCTACACTATAAAATTCTAGTTTATACTACATGCTGTAAGTAATTAATGGGTCAGGTGTTTATATCGACCGCAACCACTGCATTATAATAATTGTTATCACCACCCGCACAACCAATAGTTCGTTTAATTATATAAACGTTCATTTCAATACCACTACCCATGTAGTGTGGTGTCTGTTCAGTAATGACAGATTTTGGGTGGTTAGTTGAAACTTAGGGTCTAAATGGATGCCATATGAGCTCCTCCAAAAGGAAAAATAGACTAACCAGATTACATTAGTTAGTATATAACTGAAAATGTGCAGTTTAGTGTGCGGCAGGATGGCTCAGTGGTTAGAGCACCAGGTTCCGAAGCAGACGTTCCCAGGTTCGAGTCCTGTCCGCGGCAAATTCTGGCCAGTACATGATGAGTTCCAAATAAGGACGAAATCGGTCTACTATACAATTCTTAGTTTATACTGACATATGTAAGTAATTAATGGGTCAGGTGTTTATATCAAGACCGCAACCTTGATTATAATAAGTATGTATTAGGTGTTGCGAACCTAGTAACAAATTAGTTCAGTTGTGGCCAGAAGGATAAACCAAAGACAGCATGAACAGAAAGTATAATCTCATGCACATTCTTTTCGTGCTTACTTGCGACTCATCTGTAGGAGCCGGTATTACGCCTTTTAACCACTATATATTTGGGTGAGGAATGTGGGATAATAGGACGGTACCATGTTAGGTACATGGTAGTATCATGTACCTTTTCGGTACTATAATGTTGGTATCGGTTACTAACACAATAGCCATAGTGTTAGTATCTTTTACTGACTCGGTATATATATTATATAGAGCGAGTTAGCGTGGAAATCGTATTTTCGAGACTTTATATTATGTTAGCTTCACTAATATAGGTTTACACATTCGTTTAGTAGATTGCACCGTCCTATTATTCCACATTCTTCTACCAAATATATAGTGGTTAAAGGGCGTAATACCGGCTCTTACTGATGAGTCGCAAGTAAGCACGAAACGAATGTGCATGAGATTATACTCTCCGTTCATGCTGTCTTTGGTTTATCCTTCTGGCCACAACTGAACTATTTTTTTAACTATATTCGCAACACCTAATACATCCTTGCATATATATTAGTTCTCCGCAACAAACAGTATTTAAAAGTTTTCCAGTAAGTTGGGTCAACTGATGAGATATTGTTAATTCTGTCTTATGGAATAGGCTAATGTGGAAACCACGATGCGGGCCACTATCTATGCTATTATATGTTTGTATTAATACATTCTTGTATATATTTATAAATCCACTTGGACTGAATGCAAATCTATCTCATATGTCGTAGCTAATACAATTATGTTTCTAAGGTTAGTGCTGATTACCTCTATTGACCAACTGCTCTCTTGAGAGGCCTACATTCTGGCCACTGCACAGACACGTCAACTTTTAAAGTATGCTGGATTAGGAGGAATGAAGCGATTGATATTTCAAGCCTAATCGCATAACCAAGTATGTGTTGAAATTGTAGCTCACATCAACATTGGGGAGGCTGGCATTTGGATAGATCCTCTCGACGCTGTCCTTTGCCGGTTGTTACCGAAGTAAAATACATATCTCTAAGAATTTATCTAGGGACTACTATCTCATTGTTCGTTATTTGTGTTGCCGACAACGTCACTTGAAATAATATGGCATTATTATATGAAAATTGTGTTTGGTTTTCTCTCCAAGTAGATACGAATTTAAGTTTCCAAAAGCACACATTATGGACTATACAATTTTAGCGATTTGGTGCGAATTATGACGAAGTACACAAATGTATATAAGAAATACAACAGAAATAAACGAAAATCAACGAGCTTTTAGATCAAAAGACGCTCTACACGCAACCGTAAACAAGGAGTTACAGCTAGAAGCCTGTGAGAGGAAGGTTATCCCAATTGCAGAAATCGTCGAGAAATTAGAGAAAACGGAATAAAATATTTTCGTAATGAAAGTGAAATTACTGACAGACCTCATCCGAAAGAATGAATTAATGGTGCCAAGTTGAAACCTGGAGAGACTGCCTAAAACTATTTCCTAATAATAATGAAACACTCATTTTCATTTAAATAGTTATTGAACAATCCGAACAGTAAATTGAAGTTCTCATGTGGGGATACTTACTTTACTTTATTTTACTGCGGCTGACTCCTTTTAGAGGATAAGCCGGCTCCATTGATATCCCGGATTAAGCCTCTCCATGCCGGGCGGTTGGCAGCCATTTCGGCACATAAAGAGGGCCAATGACGCTCCCAGTGACGCGGACCATAAACATTGCGTAAACCTAGGAGTTCCATGTCCGATTTGATTGTTGCAAGCCATGTCTTCAGTTGCCCACCTCGGCGGCGGCGCCAGTTTGCACATTGACCTGGGTTCATCACCTGCCGTACCAGTTCGTCTGCGGGTTTGCGTAGTACGTGCCCGAACCATTGAAGTCGACGATGTTGGATCCAGACGGATAGTTGCATGATGTCCCCGCATTGGTGACGAACAGATGCGTTCGACACCCGGTCCATCCATTTTGTCTTTGTGATGTACCTAAGGCACCAATGGTCGAATACTTCAAGCTTTTTGGAGTCCTCAGAACGTAATGGCCAAGTCTCACAGCCATACAGTAGCACAGGGCGAACAGTAGCCTGGTAGACTCGGATTTTCGTTTTGAGGCTGATTTCACTTCTTCTCCAAAGTGAGTTCTTCAATTGTAAGAAAGCAAGTCTGGCACGGTCGATGCGTGTTCGGACTTCATTTTTTGCTTGACCAGTTGGCAGTATTTTTGAGCCAAGGTACGTAAAATCGTCGACTGTTTAGATTGGGCTGTCGTATACCGTGAGCTGCTCATCAGATGAAGATACACCGATGGCGAAGGCTTTCGTTTTGTCGGCATTGATTTCCAGACCAACGGCTGATGAAAACTGGGCCACTTGATCCAAAACGGTTTGCATGCTCCCAAAGCTGTCAGCAAGGAGAACAACATCGTCTGCGTAATCAACATCCGTCAGCCATAGGTTATTTGATACTTGAACGCCTCGGAACTCAGTTAGCGCGTTGCTCAGAATCCAGTCAACCGCATAATTGAACAATATGGGTGACAAGGGACATCCTTGTCGAACCCCTGTGTGCAGACTGAATTCATCCGATTCTTCTCCGTAAACACGTACTCTGGCTTTGGTGGCTGCATAGTAGGCCTTGATCAGATTGACGAGTTTTATGGGCATTCCGTCGAGCAGCATGATGTTCCATAGGGAGTCGCGATCAACAGAGTCAAAAGCAGCTCGGAAATCAATAAAACAAGCGACGGTTGGTTGTTGAAATTCGTTGCGATGTTCCAAAACTCGCCGTAATGTAAAGATCTGATCAACACAGCCTTTTCCTGGGCGGAATCCACCCTGATTGGGACGGGTACGGACATGCCGCTCATTACAGAAGCGGTTCAATAGAATCGACGCCAACAGCTTGGATGCCGTGTTGAGAAGACTGATACCACGGTAGTTTTCGCACCTTGATCTATCACCCTTTTAGGGAAATGGTAGCAGGATTGACATTCCGAAGTCTGACGGGCATGCTTCTTGTTCCCAGATAGAAGAGAACAGTCGATGGATTGATGGCAGTAGTGTGCCTATACAGGCCTTGTAGATCTCTGCAGGTATTCCATCTTCACCAGGGGATTTCTTGTTCTTCATGCGCTGGATGGTCGTAGCGATCTCAACCTCAGTTGGGGAAGAGCAGTCCACGTCGTAGCTGGGTGTAGATGTTGTAGGTGGTTGCGGTGGGGAGCGGCCACTGTATGGTCGGTTCAATAACTGCGAAAAATGTTCAACCCATCTTGCGATTTTGCCATTGACATCAGAAATCAAGTCTCCTGTTGCGCTGCGTAGAATTGTCTCTGCATTGCGCTTACCGGATGCTTTACGTATAAGACGGAAGAGACCCCCGAAATCACCGACGTTTGCAGCCGATTCCATGGCGGAAGCCATTTCATCCCAGTACTGCTTACGGTCAGCCCGAGCAGACCTCGTGGTTTCACGTCTCAGGTGGCGATAATTAGGCGCGTTATTCATCCGGGCATCTCTTGCTTTTTGTGACGCCCGCATCGTGCGTTCAGAGATCCAGTCTTTATGGTGACTTTGATGGTTCCAAGCGTTTCAAGCGCAGCTTGCTGAGTAGAGAGTTTCAAGTTATTCCATTGATGCTCCACATTGGTTTTATCTACGGCATGAGTTCCACCGTCAGCGGCAGTCAACTTTGCAGTGATTGAGGCAGATAGCGCTGTACAACGGGATGGGTCCGTTAGGTTTGCAACATTCAAGCGTCTCGTAGGTTGACGGCGCCGTCGGGACTTGAGATGAAGCCTAAATTTGGCACGTACTAGAGTGTGGTCGGACCCTCCTCGGTTGCCAGTTTCAGCTCCTCGGTATGACCTGCAATCTTCGACGGAAGACATCCAACGCGACCGTACCAGAATGTAGTCGATCTGATTAGCTGTGTGACCATCGTTTGAATACCAGGTGAGCAAATGCTTCCGAGGGTGTTGGAAACGCGTATTGGTAACGCACATATGGTTGACATCTGCAAAGCTGATAAGTCGTGCTCCGTTCTCGCAGCGTTCACCTAGACCAAACTTTCCCAGTATGGTCTGGTGGATGAGTCAGAAGGTCCTGTTCGTGCGTTCCAGTCACCAGCGACAAACAGTATGTCGCCTCTGGAAATTCCGTTGATAGTCTCTTGCAGTTGGTCGTAGAACTCATCTTTCACATCTGAATCAGCTGCGAAGGTTGGTGCGTAAACGGCTACCACTGTGATGTTGAAAGGTTTCCCTCTCAGTCGGACCGTTGCGATCCTCGATGATACAGGATTCCAAGCCAGCATGGCTCTCTGCGCCGTAGGACCAAGTAGAATGGCTACACCGTGTTGTCCGGACCCGTCAACTGGTCCGCTGTGATGCATCAAGTACGTTGATTCTGCAGACGGTACTTTTATCTTCGTTGATCCCGTGCCGGGCAGTCGGACTTCAGACAGGCATGCAACTTCAATCTGGTAGTCATATAGAGATTTGGCCGTGATTGCTTGGCTGCCGATATCAAGCAGCGTTCGAACATTCCAACACCCGAAATAAATAGGTGTTTTCGCGCTGATAAAACCAGATAGCTTTTCACTTGACACCTAGCTCTGGGAGCACAGAGCGTCGCTTACCGGGGACGCCGTAGCATGAACGGTATTCATAGATTGTGACATTTCATGGAGTTTCTTAGGAATTTGGTACAAGTGGTGTCCCCTCACCACTCGGCTTTTTGATCGAGGACGCACCTCTAGCCTTTGCACATTCAAGCGCAGTCTGCAAGGCAGCAGTAAGTTGTATGGTTGCCGGTGGCTGTTGAGAGCTCATTCGCCATTCGGAAGTACGGGGTACTGGTATTTTATAGGAGATCCGATTGCCGGTCGGAAATCCACCACGCCCTGGTGACACCACCGCCATAGCCCCGTTAGCCCATGCACAATCGGCCATCGAAACATGGTTGACACCGTCGTACCACGTTGAGGAGGAGATGGTCTTTACGAATTATGACGAAGTACACAAATGTATATAAGAAATACAATAGAAATAAACGAAAGCCAACGAGCTTTTAGATCAAAAGACGTTCTACACGCAACCGTAAACAAGGAGTTACAGCTAGAAGCCTGTGAGAGGAAGGTTATCCCAATTGCATAAATCGTCGAGAAATTAGAGAAAACGGAATAAAATATTTTCGTAATGAAAGTGAAATTACTGACAGACCTCATCCGAAAGAATGAATTAATGGTGCCAAATTGAAACCTGGAGAGACTGCCTAAAACTATTTCCTAATAATAATGAAACACTCATTTTCATTTAAATAGTTATTGAACAATCCGAACAGTAAATTGAAGTTCTCATGTGGGGATAGATTTCCTATTACACAAAAGAGCCTCGAAAATCGGGATTCATTTTAATTCAGTGCCTCAGAAGAATGTTTTTACCAACACATTATAACGTATTATTCACAAAATATTTTTAATTATGTAGAATTCAAAGCAAAGAGTATTAGTGTTAATGAAAACTATCGAAAACGTCTCACATGGGAATCAACTTAATATAAACAGGGAATAATTGCAGAAATTAATAAAGAACAATAGCCTACACCCCGTGACAACAGACTAAGGTTTAAGAATAGAAATTCTTCGGAAGGAAGACTATTCTAAGGCAGTGCATCTGTTAAGAGATGATCCGTCTAACTTCTAAGACGACAACAAAATTATGGCTATTTTCATGCGCAGGAGAAAATAATTGTAAGTTCACGCCAAATCGCAACTAACATCAGGGAATTATGCGTTGATGAAAAGACGTTTCTATTAGTAACCAATAGGCATGCATACTTCACTTCTATATGGAAAGTTAAAGAGCAGCTAAACTGGAAAATTTCACTACTGCTTCCTATTATGTCAGTATCGATAGCACCAGTGAAGCTGATCTGCAAACTCTTGCAACTTATTATGGCCATTGTTGGTGAAAACAGTAAGAAGCTCGAGTAAACTGGTAGACACTTGTAAAATCTTTAAAATTTTCAATTTAAAACTAGTTTTAACTGGTGTGCCCTTATTCTGCACTGACATCCTTCTAAATCGACATCACAACTGGTGCGTGACACAGTTATGAATGAGTGTCCTATTTGCCCAATACAGATAATAAATCTCAGAAACCTAACCAAATACTTCCAATTCAAATGCAAGTGGGGGTATTTCTGCAAATTCAAAGGTATTTCCATGGAAATTTGTATCGATTCCCCCTGGGAAAATACATGCATGCATCACCTGGACGGGTAGAGCATTGCATGGTCTAATGCAAATGATTCTATAACAATTGTTTCACGCAAATATATGGTTGTAAATAATAGTATAGTTCAATTGCCGTGAACACATACAATTTATTCGGAATTATTGTCTCCAAGATTTAAAAACATAAACTATATAGGCGAAGACTAATTTGCTATTAACTCTTAATTCTATTAAAACGATTACTTTTGACTTTTGACGGATTGTTGAGTAATGTGTTCATCAAAAGTTGATTTACAACAGTTGTCTTTGATGCACCCTTGGTATTTTTTTTGCTTCTTCATGCTAAGTCGGGAAGAAGTCGCTCTAGCCAAATTAAATGAACTGTGCTGCAGAAAAATAGACTAACTTATAGATATCAGACTTTAAAGTCGAGTCAGTTGAATATATGATTAAGCAGTATTTTGTGGCTCAATAGGCATTGAACACTACATAGGCGCTCAATGCTGACGACAAAAACGGATGCTTCATTTTCTTGGTACTTGAAACCAGATCGAGACCAGAGTGTATGGAACTGCTGGAGTAACAGGTGTCATGCTGTAATTCTGGATTTGCGTGAAATTTAGCATTTCTAGAAGTCCATTGTATTAGAAACGGTACAGACTAGGTATTTGAAAACAATTATATTTGTATCGTGTACAAGCTCGGCATTTGGAAAACCTTTGCGTTGGTACCTTTTACAAGCTCGTTATACAATATGTATAGTGAGTTTCCTTTTAATTAACGTTTTCGAAGTCGATTGCTTTTGAATATACATTCATATAATATTTACACACCAATTTTCGACAAAATATCGAATAGAAATTTGCGATCGACAGAGTCAAATGCTTCCTTGAAGTCTAGAAAGACAGCTATTGTGGGATGACACTATACATGTGACTATTTTTAACTGATTGCTACATTAGATATTTTAATCTTCCGTTGTCCGTGGGCTGGAGGACTTCATGCGGCGCAACGTCCTAAAATACGTCTGAAGTGTGTGCTACTTAAGTATAATATGTTTCGTGCAGATATCCAACAGTCGCTCATAACTGTCGTTGCGCATCGAGCTTAAAGTTTATCTTACACCTAAATGAATTTCTGCTTTACTTAAGCGTCCAATGTGAACATTCATGTCATCCATAACCAAGATTATAATTTAACTTCTTGCATTACTAGTTTGGCTATGCCTAGTGCGTAAATGCAGTTATTTAAGTTCCCCGTAACATCAGTATTTAAGATCTGAGGCTGAATTGTTTCATGGCCATAAATTCTCCTAATTATTTATTAATTGCAAAAAAAGGCTTCGCCGCCCATTCTTTGTGAAGTTAGTAGGTACGCCACCCTATTTAAAAGAGGTATCGTGTAATCCTCAAGCTAACGGGACTTGAAAATGAATAGATTTTATTGAAATTGAAATTTCTGCAGGCGAAAAGCCAGAGAAAATATCCAGGCTGTGGCTAAAGTTATCTCTTGAGTGTGGATTTAACAACAGTAAATGCATCTGCCCTAAATATAAATGTGTTTATGTTATGTGTGTTTGTAATTTTATGTGCATTTATGCTTACGTATTGTTGTTGAATCATGTAAAGTAACCATTGCATATCCTTCTGGTCACAACTGAACTAATTTGTTACTAGGTTCGCAAAACCTAATACATACTTGCATATATATTAGCTCTTCGCAACAAACAGTATTTAACCATTGCATTATCACTGAATTTATTATATAAGCAACTACTGTTTTCTTTTAATAAGATCTTTAGAAAGCATTGCCTCTTTAACTTTATCGCATAAGTATTCTCATATCATAAAATTGCGCTCCTATCTTACAAATGTATTTCGCTTTAAATTTCTTATAATTATTTAGCTAATATGATCGTGTTGTTCACCTTGTCAACCGTCAATATTTTTTCTTCCATGTTAGGAAGCGGTGCAGAAAAATTTATGGAATCTAAGATGATTTATTTGGCTTTTAGTGTCAAATAGTTTATTAATCAAACTGTTTGGTTTCCATTGCTCTTGTGAACTATTAATTCGCATTTTACTAATAAGTCATTAACTATGTGGCCTCAATCAACGATATTGCAGATTTCTAAATTAATTGCGGTTATATTGGACATTTTTAGTTTGTACATCTACAAATATTTTGGTCTGAATAGTTTAGATAGGTTTTCTATGTTCTCATATTATGCTAGGAGTCCGCCCATGATGAGACTGAACTCATCAATCACCAAGGACCAAACTATGGAGTCTCCTTCAGACGTCGCATTAAACACCACTCCTAGCGGTTCTCACACTAACGACGATTCTGTGAAAATTAATTTGCAATCGACTCCCAATGAGGTGTCGACCTCTGGTGGTTTAGTTCCGGTACCGAAAGCAAGCACAGGTGGCCCAGCCCTTTCGAAAAGCACACACCACACGCCACTTCCACAAGCAAGGTCCTGTAGTGCGAGAAATAGTATGAATCATTCAATTAAATTGGAAAATTCTGGTTCAGGTGCGTCTGATACACATGCATCAGTAACCGTGAAGACTTTGAACAGCACAACAGAGACAAAGTAATTGCCACCTTTTTCATTTAGGTGAGTTCTGAGTGCTTTTTAACTGATTTTTGTCGTTGATTTTTTTTATATCCTGATGCAGTTTTATTCATTAGTAAGCTTTCAACAAACAGTTCTATTCTTTTAATCATGCTTTTGAGCTTTAAGTAAACACATTGTAAAATAAATAATTTAATCAGTCGTCGACCAACATAATAAATCGACCGCCAGTCGCAACGCACTGATGCAAGACTACTAGAGGTGAGAGCCGCATACCTAATTTTGCTTTCCATATATATGCAATGCGGATTGGCCCTCGCTAGTCAGTTTGCCGTCGTACTCTCATGATCATCATGGAATGTCAAAACGCGTCAGTGCGTGCGACTGGCGGTAGTTTTGTCATGTTATTCGACGACTGGTTAAACTGTTTTATTGTTTGGTTTGTTAGCAGCCATATTTCAAAAGAAAGCCATGTTATATTCCAGCAGAATCACAAGCTCGTGCAGAGTCTGTAGTAAGTCTGTTGTAAACCGGAAAAACTTTATATACTTGATTGCCGAGAACTAATATATGCAGTTGTGTATAAGGTATTGCGTGCCTTGTAACTAATTAGTTCGAATAGGACCAGAAGGATATTGCACCGCCATTGGGAACAAATAGCATTATCGCATGTGCAGAGTGTCTTGTGTTTATTGGCGACTCATCAGTACGTATTCTTTAAATGCAAAAAACACTTATAACTCGATATATGTTTTAGAATGCATTTAAATTTTCACAGTAGCGCGTTCGCTCCATTATATCATTTGTTTTACTGGAGAAAAAAAACAAAATATAAATTTTGCTTAAATATTAAAAATAGTTAGCCTAAAAATTATATATATATATATAATGTTAAAAAACGTAACTGAACAGTTTTTTGTGGGGCCGTTATAAAATCGAGACCAGAGTATGATGCTTCGCTGATGTAGCAGGTGTTCAGAAGGTTTGTTATCAATGTTGATGAATTTGTTGATATCCTTTGCAGATTGTGTATATTGTGAGTTGGCTTCGAGCTAGGAGATTGCACCATCCAACAGTCCCACATGTAGGCAGTTATATATATAGTAATGTAAGCATCTGACCCTTTTTGTACATGCCATTCTTAGCTTATACTGAAAAATGTATGTACATAATGGGTCAGGTGCTTACACCATGATCGCAATATTGATTAAAAGTAATTGTTATCACCGTCCGCGCAACCAATATTCATTTAATTATATAAAGATACAGTGAGTTTAAGGCGTAGTGTCGACTCCTACTGATCCGTCGTCAGTAAGCACATAACTAATGTATGTATTCGATTAAACTTTTTTGTCATGCTTGTTTCAGCATTTTATTCTGGTCTTTTTTTGTTTTAATGTTTTGGCGCAACTATACTCAACGTTTTTTCATGACATCTTAATTATCACCATCGATGTGGACTGGACATAATGTTTCTTTGATTGATTGTGTGTCTTGTTGAATAGTTTGTCTATAATGCTGGTTAAAAAGCACAGATAGAGTTTATCATAACTGACTGACCCATTGTATTCGCTCGTTTGAGTCGGGCCCCGCATTTCGTCAATGTTGACAATGAGTTTCATCTAGACGAGACTTTATGTTTACTAACGCCATGGATAGTGTATTCATATTTTTCGCTAAATTACGAACCTTCTCCAAACTATAAATAGGTTTACAAACTCTATTGAAGCAATTTATATGTATGTCTTCTCGCAAAAAGCGCGTCATTTTCGTAAAACAAATTATGTAATAAATTCATTGTTTATTAGCAGTACCTGAATCTCGGCTGCTGTTTCCCACATACTCTGTTAAGAAAGTCTCTATTTTTCATGGAAGCCTTAAATAGACGCATTGACGTATTCTCGGTGTGAAAGGCTACCTTTACAATAAGGCCAAGTAAGGAAGGTCAGACAAATACATTTTCAATCTCCACTAGGAACAGATTACCTAGTGTTCATTTACAGCCCACCTAAATACAAATTTCATGACTATGCGGTAGTGTTGAACTAGTATTTTTTATACTGATTTTATACCGCCATTGAGGAACAATTGGTAGTCAATAACGGAATGAAGCCAATTGATGATAGTGCTGCGCAAAATAAAACTTACTTTAAAATATTCTTATGTATTTTATACTGTTTTATTGCTGTGTATTAATAGTGGTGTTTGTTTCAGATTTCATTTCATATATTCTCTCATCATCATTGACCATATAATGCTCTACCCCAGCATTTACAAATGTTATTGAACTGTCATGAAACCAAACGTAACCTGAAAACAACATAAATGCGGCCACCTAAGCTAGAAGCAAATAAACTTGGTGACGTCGGTAATGTCGTTCCATCTTTGTCACTGTGCCGCTTCATTAAACGACCACATCACTTTTTGTGCTTTCTAAAAACAAGAAAACCGTTTACAAGATGAAGTATTTTAAAAACCACGAATTTTAATAAGCATGTAGACTCCATCCTGGTAGACATGACGATTAGTTAATTTAATTTTCACATGTCAAAATCGGCCGCCTACATGATACACCATTAAATCGCTGACTGAGAATATATATATATATATATATATATATATATATATATATATATATATATATCACTTGACTTGAAATTTCGGCTGCACTATTTCCATGCAGTCACCAACGTTAAAATTTTGCAGATTTCACCGCATACACATTGGTAATACAATTAAAAAATCATTGATTGCTCAGATGGTGATAACAATTCTTTAAAACAACTCCAATCTCATTGTATTTAACCAGTCGTCGAACAACAACAAAACTACCGTCAGTCACGTGTACTGACGTGTCTCAACTTCCCATGCTCATCATCAGAGTACGACGGCAAACTGACTTTTGAGGATCAAGCCGCAATAGATATATATGGAAAGAAAAATTATATATGCGCCTCTCACCACTAGTGGTCCCGCATACGTTGTACTTGACTGTAAATGTCGCCTGTACAATATCCGTGCAGTCATGAATGGTAACCTTTTGAAGATTTCACCACATATGCATATGTAATACAATTAAACAATTACTGATTGCGTGTGTGGTGATAATAATTGCTTGAACGAAGTTTGCGAGCTCCAGAGGAATTTTTGCAATTTCGTGCGACTGGCTAAACACAATTGAATTAGTGCTAGTTGCATTTGAGTTTCAGATCACGTCAGAGTAGGAATACTGTTAGGCTTCTAAAGATGGAACAGGCTTTAGGATAAACCATCGATGAATAGCGAAACCTTCTGCTGCATCGGCTAAAATGCAGATCTTCAATTGGTTTATAACTTTATTTCATTTATACACACTTTAATAGTAAAAAAATAGAGTAACTTTATTCAGCTGTCGCTATTTATGGAGAAATGCGAATATTTCACTCTACCTTAAGGATCTTGTTTGCCTTGCATCGTTTCGCGCATGTTTATTATACAATTGTGAAATTTTGCTCCATAATATTGATGATTTTAGATGCATAGTACATATAGGTTATCAACAACAAATATCCAACGCTGAATTCCGTAGAAGTATTTATGGATCGGCCAGCAAGTGCTCTTAGTTAGAAAAACAAATAAGGCTCCATCTAATACGTTGGCTCGGTCACGTTTTGCATATGCCCTCAGTTCGATTGTCCAGTAGAGTACTGTTCTCTCACCCAGCGCCAGATTGTCGTAAGAAACAAAGTGGGTAAATTTTGACATGGCAGAAACAGTTTAAGTCAACTGCATATAAATTTAGCATAGGAACCAGTCGTCCGCCAAAATGGGGTCGACGTGCACATCATTGTTCTTGGTTTTAGACCCTGTGCGATATGGCATCGATTCGTACTCTGGCGATGTTTTTGCAGATTTCTTGTATAGGGATCTTCATAACTTTATTTTCTTAGTTGGGCAGACTTGACCGCGAGATTTGGTTTTGTTTATGACGTGACGCAGGGAAAATCGCAAGAAAGGTGTATTGTCAATGTTGCATTGCCTTAAAGCTAACTTGACCATAATAGTGTTGCGTAGAGGTTTAGTTTGCTTCATTTCTGAGTGTTATCCAGGTAAATATACTCGTAGTAACTAGGTTCTCTCCCTCATAAATCTCTAGTAATTTTTGCGCCTAAATTATGATTTGTTTTTATTAAAAATGTTTTTGTTTTTTGTTATTGCTATAATTATATGGCATTGAAAAATTAGTTACTAATAGCTTTTGTAGGATGATGATGATACACACCTGATGATCTATAATCGATATTTTTCGGATAACGGGAATCAAAAGGCTGTAAGTGCCTTAAATATCTAGCTCTACGAATTGAAATGGACAAAAAGTTTGTTCATTATCGACAAATGATCACATTGCTATGATTTTGATCGGGCACTAGCATTGTCATAGGTCTTTTCTAGCACAAAGTCAAGTGATGCGTACTTTCGTTTCTCCTAATTAAACATGATAGACTAGTCATTCTCCTAATGTTTTCGAGCTTGAGATAAACGCCCATCTTATGTTATTTAACCAATCGCACAACAACTAAATTACCATCAATCGTACGTGATTACACGTGTAGATCTTCCATGAGCACGACGGCAAGCTAACCAACGAGAATCAAATCGCGAAGTTATTTAAAATCTAAGATGGAACTTTATCCTAGTAGTCTCGTATATATTGCGCATGACCATAATTGTCGAGTTTTGTTTTTTTAGTATATCACGCAAATGCCACTTTTATGCATTGTGTTTTCAATTTAGACTAAATTGGTTCTTACTATTTATTTCGATTAAATCATTTGAGAAGTGTCGCGAAAGCACTTCTGTACAATGCATTGTTTTTAAAATTCATACCCGTGAATAAATATTTTGTGTATTTGCAAACGAAAGTTATTGTTATTACATTTGCTAAAATTGCAAATCTTCTTTTATGCTAGATGCTGGTCATTTTATCTCGATAGCTCAAATTCTGTTTTTGTTGTGTTTTCAGTTAGATATTGTTCTCTGCTGCTGGTGTGGCTGATGACTTACGAGTTTATCGTTATCTCACTTAACATGTATCGGTGAATCCATTATTACGTTTTTTAGCTACCTACTGCATTTATGTCTATCAACTTCCTCCGCATTGTTAAAATTAAATAATCAATGGGGAAGCATATTTTTTATTTGCGTATATCTTTATCTATTAATCGGTTTTTGGAATATTTTAATTACCAACGCAAGTACATCAGTATTAACACTTTGTAGGACAATCTGTGTAAAACGTTTGAAACTTTTTACGTTGTGTTTCTTTAATTTTTTAACTATGCATTAATTTTTTTTTCATTTAGGAGTGTATTCCAGGTGCAGAATAACAAGCTAATTGACTGTTCAAAGTTATCATGGCTTAATATTAATAGTTCTGATTCTTCTGTTTCCTGTCTCGGTTTGTTTATTTTTTTTTACTTTATAAACCCAATTTCGAGTTATTCTTTCCTTAAACTCTTTCCTCTACAAATTTGCTTGTATAAACGCGAATTCATACCACTACTTCCTTTTCTTTAAATCAAGTTTGCGAGCTTGAAGTAAACAGCAATCCAATTGTTTTTAACCAGTCGTCGAACAACGTAACAAAACTACCACCAGCCGCAACGCACTGACGCGTTTCGACCTTCCATGATCATCATCAGAGTACGACGGCAAACTGCATTGAATATATATGGAAATCAAATTTAGATATGCGGCCCTCACCTCTAACAGTCTCGCATACATTGAACTTGACTGGAAATGTCGGCTGCACAATTTCAATGCAGTCACGAACATTAACTGTTTGCAGTTTTTGCCACATATACATATATAAGCTATACAATTTAACAATAATTGATTGCGCGGGAGGTGGTATCAATTCTTAAAATCAAATGTGCGAGCTTGAAGTAAACATCTATCCCATTTTATTTAACCAGTCGTCGAACAACGTAATATATATGGAATTCAAATATTTTCGACGACTGGTTAAAATCGATGGGATTGGTGTTTTGCCTGCAAACTTGATTTAAAGAATTGTTACCACCACCCGCGCAATCAATTATTGTTTTATTGCACTACTCTCACACAATTATATATACATATATATATATATATATATATATATATATATATATATGAACTGCTTCCATATTTGGAAGCCATTGCAATAAACAGAGGGTAGAATAACATCACTTGGGGAAGTGTGAAGCCAAGCTGAAATTGAAATGTGAAATAAAATTAGATAAGTGATAATTCATATGTATGACGTTTTAATTCACATCTATCCGCAATAGTCGCAAAAGGAGGGTAACTTAAAGCATCCCCGACAGGAGGCTTACGATTAGTGTCGGAACGGGATGTAGATCACGAAATTGTAAATCAGTTTGAGTGGCAATACCATGTAAACGCAAAAAATCATCGCCATGTTGTGGAAAAATTTAACGATTGAAGTAATAAGTCGTAAATATTAAGATAGACAACAGGCTCCTCGTTTCTGAGCACTCGCCTAACTAAAACACACATGAAAACTTCTTAACTCCTACTTTATTGTTGAGGCTCCGCGATTTGAGTTCGCGAATTTCCAAATACGCATCTGTTTTTTTTTCTTCGATCAGGCTGGGTTCGTATTCGTACCTGTCTTCCGAAGGCTTCAACAACAACTGGAAATGAGGTGCGATCTAACCTTCATTGGTTTATTGTAAGACGGAATTTGAAAAAGAGTATAGTCACAAATAAAAAGTGTACATAGAAAATCTAGACGAGAAACGTTCAACATCCGCAACAATTTGTAAGTCAGATAGCATTTGATGTTAATTTTAAATGTTACATTCAAAAGGTATCTGAGGTGGAGATCAGAAGAAATATATATTGGTTTTTGAATTGATAATAATGCTAGAAGTCTCATAATACAAGTATCTCCTCTGCAAAATTGAATTTTTAATTTATAATGCATAAAGGCCAATCATTTATACGGCATAATTATGTTTCAACAATAAGACGAAGTTTGTTCCAAAAATTGGACTATTTCGTAATACTTTCAGGAAGGCTGACAGGCGCTTCTCCCAGTGGCCGGTTGGACAGGCGATCTTCATGGAAGCATCGATATCTGAGGGTCGGTACCAAACACTTGCATCAGAATTTGGAAATACAACTGCTACAAATCTTAATCCTACATGGATGCTTTAATTTGCTCTCTTTTTGCGACTATTGCAGAAAGAGTTGTATTAAAAGGTCATATTGTTAATCATCACATTCTGAAGGATTTCGTTTTCGGTTCCCATTTCCTTTTGTGCTTGGCTCGATATTTCTCCCAAATAATGCTATTTCATTCTTAACTTTGGAAAAAGTCGTTGAATTCAATTTTTCTGATAAATAGACGTTTTCCAAAACTGCAAGCATAAACTATTTATTCGTGCACTAACATCACTATTGGGCGTTCCATGCCTCATGTGAAACGGTGTATAACTCTGTTTCTTCCATTTGGACCAATATATATTTGTGTATATCTTGTGTGGATTTCGTTTTTCTTCGATGAACGATAACTCGTGTTCTATATTTCAAGAAGTCAGGTTATGGGACGAAGCAAAAGTGTTTAGAGATAAGATATCATGTGTTCGTTTAAGTTAATAATCAGGAATAATTATTTCTTAAACATAAATTGATTGCGCGGGTGGTGGTAACAATTCTTTAAATCAAGTTTGCGAGCTTGTGAACACATTCTATTTTGCTTAACCAGTTCCTGAACAACATCATAGCGATTGAAAAGTAGTTTTGGTGTTCGAAGACTGATTAAATAAAATAGGATTGGTGTTTAATTCTAAATGTGTATACATATAGTTTAATTAGTTAAATTGAGAAACAAATAGCGTATTAAAATATAACTCAATTATAAATCAAGTCTGTACAGTACAGTTAAACCGGTCATATTTTACTGTGTTGTATAGACCTTTTAATACATAGCTTTTAATAGAGAATATATATAATGCCCATTACCTTCGAATTCTCAATTTTATATCATTTCACATATTCATAATGACATAATCACTAGGTCTTTATATATATATATATATATATATATATATATATATATATATATATATATATATATATATATATATATATATATATATATATATAGAAAGAGAGAGATGATATCTGAAGACATATGACGAAAGTTGCAAGAAATTGTGACTACATCATTATATTATGCGTAATGATTTTAAATTGTGAATTTTTGGTTGATTTATCCCTAGCAAATCCTCTTATCATCACATGATTTTGGCAATCTTTGTGTCATTGACTTGAGCCAAAACGTCGAATTCAACGTTGTTTCTGTGTTGTGCATATTGCAAAAAACTCGCCGTGGCCATATATTCATGAGGGCGGTAGTTTTGTTACGTTGTTCGAAGACTGGTTAAATACAATGGGTTTGGTGTTAACTTCAAGCTCGCAAACTTGATTTAAAGCATTCATGAGGGTGTTGGCGCCGCTGATTGAGTTGATGCTTTCACAAAGTCTTGAATTACTTTTATGGTACAAATTTAAAACGTACGTTATTTTTTTTTAATTATAGCACGTCCTCATGAACTCCTTAGAATAGAAGTGTGTTTTATGCTGAAATATGTGCCAAACTAATTTGCTGGTTTTTGATTTTCTCTAGTTGCTCGTTGAATTTCAGTCATTGGTACGCGATTAAGTTTGTTAAATACTGTTGGTTATTTTGAGTTTGTTATTGCTTGCTATTTTAGGTGTTCGGGTACTTCTCGATTAAGGGCATTGTGTGTTTATGATGTTAGCGCACAAACTTTGTGATTTTAAGCCACTTATTCGATTTTTTGTTGTGTTATAATTATGCCTCTAGAAATGGAAACGCGTCTAAAATGTCACTGACGGATATTTTATGGTACGGTAGATTACGGTTCATCTGTTTAAAACCCATTTCTTTCGATGTCTTAACATGTCTTCAAAATTAAATTTGATAATTTGTATATATCTCTATCTACTCTTACATTTCGAATATTTTTTTCTTAATACGCATGGTATCCTCTAGTTAAACATGATCGGTGAATAGTTTGAGCCGGGAAATATAGGCTGGATTAAGCACCTATGCAGCAAAAGCCCACATGTGCAGAAAAAATATATTCTCTTGCAATCAAGGAAGACTTCCTTCGAAGCCAGCCACTAGTTTTTTGGTTACTGTGCTGTAAGTATCACTTGCGTATGTAGTTTTATTAGAATATCAAATTGCTATTTTAGTTTACTTGTTGCTGCAGCTAGTACATTTTAATTTCACCGGGAAATATCATTTTATTTTTTGCTATCTAGGAAATAATTGTGATTTTATGAACAAATGACCAGTTCTAATAAACTGTTTTCGATTGCATATGTACACTGCGTTCATTGGGGCTATACTGTTATCCTGAATTCGTAGGAATTTCACGACGACAAGTCTCTCCGATGGAATGGGGCCAAATTCTGGGATTTTCGCTTCCCTTTTCTCTGCTTTAATTTGGCACAGAGGAAAGAAATTGCATTTGACCCATTCCTTTTGTTTAAAATGCTATTTAAACAATCAATTTGATTGAGATATCTATTGGCGTATCTGGTCTGGGGGTATTTAAAAGAATAAGAAGTTGTATTTCTTAAATTTTAACTTTTTGAAGAGCAATTTGCTATGTTTGTCGTATTGGAGTAGAAACTGATCGGGTTTGGCTCTTATGAAAAGCTAGTTTGAATGCATAAATGATCCATATTAAATATACACTTTTGTCAGTCCTATTTTCGAAGATGAATTCAAATTCTAACTGCAACAATTTTCAGAAATCTAGCAGCAGCCCTGATCCAATGGTGGAGACCAATTGTGTTATGCTTTATTCGTGTAGGCGCTTTTCGAGAACACTGCACAAAGGAACGAAGATATCCGTTTCATCCATTATTAGAATTAATTTTTTATACTACTTGTTTGTTGGTTGTTGTGAAAGTGTATGTGTTAAAGAAAATGAATTTAGCTCTTTTTACTTTAGTCGCTTTCTCTATTTGGATGCTCTCGTATAGTAAAAATCCGTATAAAATATTGAATTTTTAATTAAAATTAAAGCATAACTCAAATATACATTTAGTATAAATCAGGTGTGTACAAAACAGTTAAAACAGATCATTTTATTTTCTCCAGAGCTCAATGAGACTGTTATATCTGGTGCTTCATATAATCATTTAATCATTTTTGATTAAACACACATTATGCAACAAAAAACCAGGAATAAGGAAATGTGCCTGCTAAAGCATACAAACGCGTGTACACAAACAAAAAATTACGCATGTATTTTTTGAAATTTTGTTGCGGTGTGTACGCTTCAATCAATCCAATGCGTACGAGGGTAATAGCTGTACACGGGCAGTTACACAAAGATCCGATTGATCACACTTTCCGATTTTGTTTAGTCTTTGATCGGGTTGACTTCTTCTTTGTTCAACTGGAAATGCGGTTCTATCACATCTTTGTTTACTGGCGACGTTTCGGTGCCTACTTTCCAGCACCATCCTCAGGCAACACAACACTGGCCTTCTTTTCCCTCAATTTGGAAGCTAGTCTTCAGTTGCTTCTATCTGTCGTCTGTTGTATTTGCATTACACTAAGCTGCTGGGTCTCTGTTGCAGCATTACTGTTTTTGTTTCTTTTTAAATGTGGACGCGAGATTTTTTGTTCCTTTCTGCATTCCTGTATGGCCATGGTTTGTAATTTTATTATCAGTTATTATTAGTTTTCGCCACCAAACATCATCATCATCATCAAGCCAAAAGTGACTAATTTTTCACTGCCATTGAAATGATACAGTGTTCGCCACCAAGATTGCTAAAAAAATTCGTCTACTAGCATACAAACTAGTTAAGCAATCATTGATTGCGCGGGTGGTGATAACGTTTCTTTAAATTAAGTTTGCGAACTTGAATTAAGAACCAATCCCATTATAATTAACCAATCGAACAAAAGCAAAACCACCGTCAGTCACATGAACTGACACGTTTCGACCTTTAAGCTCGCAAACCTTATTTAACGAATTTGTAGTACGTGTCACTGGCGGTAGTCTTGCTATGTTGTTCTACGTTGTTTTGGATTAGTTATAATAATTTTAGAAAACTTCCAAAATTTGTTTTGATGTGAGAGGAACGGAACAACCGTTCACGATATACGGTCACATGATATTATCATCTCACTACACGTAGTGTTTTTAAAAGATATCTCAAGGCAGAACTAGCTCAAATAACTGATTCACAATTATATGCTATCAAACGCAAATTGTAATAAATTGTGCTCAACGATATATCGATTATTCTCCTGTTTGTTAATGCTTAAACGTACCATTTAGAATTTTTACCAACTTATTTAGAGCTACCAGAAGAAGGCTGCTCTTTATATTTCCAAATATCAAGACTAAACCAATTACAAGATTTTAAATAATACATCGATATATATATATATATATATATATATATATATATATATATATATATGCGTATATAACCTGTACAAAGTTGAAAACAATAACAGTCCTTTTTAAGTTCGCATATACGGTAATGCTCAATTCCTGGTTAACGTAATCCAATCAAAATAAATAGTATTACAGTACCAAGTTGTAATTTGAGGTAATTCAATTTAAAACTGAGAAGTACAAAATCGGTCTATGGGACAGATGATGTTCGTTCACTGGATATGATGTTGGTATATATATATATATATATATATATATATATATATACATATATATATATATATATATATGGGTGACCATTATTCGCGATCGACGGACATTATTAGTGTCAACAACGGGTTTAGCAGTTTCATAATTTTAGGTTTAATTATTTTGACATTTCTCTAATTATGATATATATACTTTTCGACAGTTTTCAATTTCATAACTTATTTGTATTAGTTGGGATTACGTAAGCAGGGAATTGAGTATTATTGTAAGTGAATTGAAAGATGCTCTTTGCAGCTAGCGGTAGTTTTCTTATGCTGTTCGACGACTGGTTATTTACAATGGGATTGGTGTTTACTTCATGCTCGCAAACTTGACTTAAATAATTGAAAGATTGCTTGATTCTAATATGTGCAGGATATATATGGTATTAATTACGTTAGGGTTGTATAAGAAGGAAAATGCAATCAACCTTCTATATCGTGATTATTTCGTAATTTGATAACTCCTCATTAATTGACAGGACTGCTTCTGATAGCAATTTGGTTAGAACCATAAAGATCATCTACTTCGTTGCGGCATATTCACGTTGAATATCTTTTCGAATTTTATTCTACGTGGTGTAGTGACTGAGCTATTCGGCTATAAACCAGATGATCTGGAGTTCGTTTCCTACTTGTTGTGCTCCTATTATTAATGTGAACAAGCTTCATTGTTGTGATAGACTTGCATGCATCAGTTTTAATATGTCAGTGTATTGCTCTCCATTATATTAATATTGACTGGGCAGTTCTTGCTTCTGTTGAGGTTTTCCTTTGTATGCATGAAACTCATATATACTAGGATTGTGCTTTATTTCTGAAACAATATTTAGGATAAACCCAAAATGTATGTATTATATACACAAAAATAATTTTTTTAAAGAAAGAACTTAATATTATCAGCAATTTATGTATTTTTCTTTAATCATGTACACCTTCAAGTTCATTATCTAATGCATTATATGCAATAGAATCTTGTGTGTAATGAATTGAAGATTTTAAGTTAAATAGACGCCTGATTGTCATGTTATATTTCTAAAGTGTTTATATACGCAACATATATTGTTAAAAGTTAAAATTAGCAAGGAGCCAAAGGGTGGAAAAAAATTTTCATTTACTTTTGTACTTTACCTTCGCCCTGGTAAGTTTTTAATTATTTTCATTCATCCTTATGTATTTTAATTTATTTGTAACGCTATTTTTGGACAAAATATTGACTTCTTTAAGTGAAACTTTTAAATTAATAATAGCTATATATTACCTGTTAGGTATTATCAAATTAGTTCAACTAGATCCAGAATCAAAATTCAGCGTGAACTAAATTTTTAATCTCATTTACACAAGTGTTTCGTGCTTCCTAGCCTTTGTCATTAGGAGCCCACGATATGCTGGTCAATTAACGTTGAGCAGTTTGCCGGTGTAGGTGTAAGTTGGCTCGACCAAATATGTAGTGGATTTCGAGCGTAGTTCCGGCTCCTCCTAGCGAGTGGCCATTAAGCACAAAACGCATGTGTACTTGGGACTGTAAATCTCGTTAATGCTAACTTTAGTTTATCGTACTGGTCCTGTTTGAACCAGTTTTTTACTAGATACGCAATACCTGATATGTAATAGCAAATAATGGAAATTCTAAAAATTACCTATTTTTAACTTTAAAATGCAATTGTGAGAATCATTAAATCTTTTTTCTATTGTATTAGGACAATCAATAAAAATGATATATTTTTAAAATATTACAGAAGCCAGCTTCATTTTTCTACTGAAAAACCAACAGATTTTTATTTCTTTCAACAGAGGAAAAATTATATAAATTTAAATTATATCAATATTTAAGGGAAAAACTATTGAACAGTTGAATATAGTTGTAACTTATCCTCCCACCTCCTAAGCAGAGCGTTAGAATTAACTTGCTTTGTATGTTCAAAACTATCATTTTGACGGTTCTTCACATAAAAATGACAGAATTTAGTAGTGTTTCCTCCCTAAACTTCACCGGGTTCATGCTGTTCCAATGTCTACAACCTTCCAAAAAGTATGCTATATATACAAAAATTGATAGTCTTGATCCGGAAAATTCGGTTCAAATTATACCGCATCTACTAAGGAGACCAATTGAAGGTGAGTCTTGATTTTGCCACGTTAGGTCACATGGAATTCTCCGCATAGTAGCACAGGTTTATTAACTCGAAACAGCTGACACATTTGTGCATGTGTTGGCGAACTTTAGTCTCTGTGGAGATGGTATCTTCCATCGCGCTGTCTGAAATTAATTTCTGTACGTTAAGCTGGCCATGTCTGTCAATTTAGGACATTAATTGGTAGTGTTTAATGGGCTGCTTTAAAATTAAAACAATTGCGTTCTCTGATATGCTTGTACTATAGCCTTTTCCTTCTATTTATCTCTTGGAAAGATGTGCACATTAAATCCATTACCATTGGCAAACAGTGATGGTTTATTCAATTTAACATTAAAGCAAATTTTTTGGTTTCACGTACCCTTAATTTTCAAATTTACACCAATATAACGACACTAATAGATTTGCATCTCTTATTTTTCAGGTTTACTGACTTTATGCATAACAATGTGATTCAAATAGCTGCTTCGACATACGATAAATTTATATCTAGGCGATGTGGTTATCACCACTATCGTGTAGGTCTACCAACTAAAATGCATTCAGCTCTTCTCTGGCTAACGTTAACAACATTTCAAAATCAGGATTGGTCTGTGCGACTATTTAGTGATCCAAAAGTTGCTCATTGTTTGAAAAAAATTTTATAATCTAAGCTTATTTTATTCATCGTTTTCATTTTAAGAACGGTGGTATTTATTCTTGTTTAGTTTGTAACTTACAGTTGTGCGAGATTTCCGCTCAAGGTATACGGCCTACTTTTTTATAACTGTAGCTTGCTTCCTATCAAGACCTTATTTTTACCGTTGATTTGTTTGCTTATTTTGTAATTAAAGGTGCAATAATAAATAAACGACAAAAGTTTCGTTTTTAGGTTACATTTAAATTGACTGCTGAGAAATTGTAACACTTCTCACCAAGATATTTGCCATAATATTTTTAAAGATTCCATTATACGCACATCTAGTCATGCGAGAATTATATCAGGTTTTCAATGAATTCCTGTCCAAGCTTCCAAAGGAAAGCGACACTTAGGGGAATTTTTGCTCTCCGAATCAAGATTGATCGGTTGCCATTCGTTTTAAAACTCTGTTTACTCTTCTTATATTGCAAAAAGAGAATTTTCTGCTTTGCACAGCTTTGATAAAATTTGCAGCAGTTGAGAGCCATCCATCTTGTTTACTTTTCTGACTTGTTATTGTAATTGTTTTTCAATAATCACAGTTTCCAATCTGTAGTCAATTATTCTAATTCTTTCTGCTTCTTTGAGCGACAGTTGTCCAGACTTGTATTAACATTCAATCATGGTAACTTTTTGGCAGCGCAGCTTCTTTGGAAGCTATTTCAATATTTCTTATATTGAAGCCCATTTATCTTGTTGCACAGAATACTTCCATCTTTAGTTTTTACAAGTTTCGTATAGGTTTTCACACTGTATGTTTTTTATATTTGTAGCAAAGTACATGATTGTTGTTTAAAATTTGGATACCAATAAGGAACAATAATTTACTCCAGACATATCATCTAGCACATTTTTACCATGACCAAATTTTGGTGTATTTATAGTAAACTAATTTACTCACAGGTTTATGATGTATATATATATATATATCTAATTAGGAAGATAAAAAAACATTAGTGACAAAGTGGATAATGGTCACATAATCAAATAAAAACCCAGAATGTATATAAATTGAAGATTGTAAAGTGAAGTTTAGTAGTCTCGAAATAAATGGCCATTATCTGCTGTGGTATTAATGTATATTTTCTTCCTAATTAAAAATATACTGTGTACTATTCAATGGCAGTGGACATAATAAAAATTATATTTATATATATTTTTATTATGTCCATTGCCATATATATATTACACAGTATATTTCTAATTAGGATGAAAAACATATATATATATATATATATATATATATATATCGCATGCAATTTTCGTGTCTCGTGTCGTTCAAATTGAATTGTGTTACTATGACTTATATTGCCGTTATTTTCACAGGGAGCATGGCTACTACTGAAACCTTGTCCAATTGGAATCTGAAATGTCGTCAAGCCCTTTAATTGTTTATATATATATATATATATATATATATATATATATATATATATATATATATATGCGAAAATGAATATTTGATAGAAAGTGATTTTGGACTTTTGCTAACTATGATAAATAAATCGTGCATTTATTCAGCATTTATATCTGATGCTATATTTCCGCATTTCTTTAAAAGTTTATTCTTTGTTATTTGTAATTTGCGGGTATTGAGACAATTAGCTTGTCGTGGGCCTACCTACTAATAGAAGCCATTAGTATATCCAAATGATACATAGTGGGCACAACAGAAAACATCCCAACCGAAGGAAAGGTTGTCTTGATTGCTAATAAATATGAATATATATATATATATATATATATATATATATATATATATATATATATATATATATATATATATATAGGAAGATTTTTCCGTTGCTACAAACATTTTGCTTCTGACATTCAGAACTTGTTATGTTATAAAATGGAAATTCACAATTTTATTTAATGAGATGCGTACAGCAGCACGGATTGCAGAGATCATTTGTGTGTTTTTACCACGAAAGTGAACCTCATCTACCTGGTCTTGCTCTTCATTTTATAGGATCACTTTCAAGAAATTTTCCACATCCTGTTTGTCTGACACAAAGTCGTATATTTAAATATGCTCGACATAGGTCTGCATCGTTAACCATCTATTGGCTATTTTTTCGTAATATACAAAGGCTCATTCTGCATCATGCGATGCGATGCTTTGCATAAATAGTTATTTTTGTATTTAGCTTCTTAATCAGTTCAATCGTTCTTTTTGTACAGTATTATTTTTGCTTTTATGCTTTGGTAATATATTTTGTTTGGGCTAGGGTGTGGACTGATTTTAAGCCGTTTAATCCGCCTCTTTTTTGCTTTATTTTTGTAACTCCTACCGAACGTAAATTATTGGGTTGTCTTTACATACATTTTTCGGTTTTGTGTCGAAGAGATGCAATCTCTTCATTAAAGCGAGCATCGGAACTGCTATTTTATACACAAATGCGATACATTAATATCTACCTCATTATGCCGATATTCCCCTGTATTTAGTAACATATATTTTTTGTTTTCTTTATTTTAAATCAGTTCTTTCGCTCCTTTTTATTCGCGAATTTTCGTTTTCATTCAATTGTAATTTTGTTTGATAAAGATCAAGTGAAGCCATAGGGATTCGACAGATTGACCTCAATACCTTCTGTCACAAAAGCTATCAAGCTGCATCTCTATTACATCTTTATTCAATAGTCTTTTTATAGTGCTATGCATCTATGATGTTTTGTATTTTCGTTTATTTCAGTGATTTCTAAAATTTAATATTTTGAGCAATAAGGCTTTTGAAACTTTGCACCGAATGACGAGAGAAAGGTATTTTCTGCGCGAATTTGAGATTGCAGTCCAGCTGCCTTTACGCGTTACATCTCTAATACTGTGCTTTATTTCAATAGCTTTAGTCAGCAAACGTTCTGATTTCACGCTCTTAGTCCTCTCCTCTGATAATTCGATTTGACTATTTTACTCATTATGAGATTTACCATTAATGGCAAAACTGTTGGCCTATGTGTATTCTCCTTTTATTCTTACTTTGTATCGCGCAGCATATTTGAATTGTCGCTATCTATGCTTTGAAACTGGCTTTTTAAAGTGCGTTTGATGTTGAATCTCGTGATGAGTACACTGGTCCATCTAAATTATTAAAGTCCTTAAGGATGTCCATCTCGCAAAGAAAAATGCTAAAAATTGGTGGGGTTTATGTTGGTAAAATTCGAAAATGCTATTACGTTTAAATTATTTCATTAATATTAGGTGAACTCTACTTTTCACCGACAAAATTACGATAAAAAACAAAATGTTTACAAAGTTAGCTGTCGGAAATTCGGTGTTCCTAGTCTGATCAGACAATCAGAAGTAATTTGAAGTGTCAACTAAATGCACATCTAAAGCAAAATTGTCGATATTTCTCGTTTTTTAAACATGGTTTTATCGTCGTTTGCTGAAGATTTGTTCTTTCAGAGCGGTGTAAGTTAGCGATATATGCGATTTATTGTCTTCATTTGGATGCGAAGCCTACAAGCGCTTGACCATCAACGTACCACATCGAAGAACACAAATAAGATGGATTATAGCTAAAGAGTCTGTGTAGCACATTTTTCAAGATTTACGTGACGACATTTCAGAAGTACCTGTTCTTATTGTGTCGAATAAAGGGGTTTTGTGCTTCTGCGAGCGTTAGAACTTTCATTTTGTATTTTGTCTATAATTTATACCATTGTCTTTACCGATGTTGTTTAAGTGTGCACAATTTAGTAGTAAATATTCGTCTATTACCTAAATGTCTGTTTCTCGTTATGACCATACACAAGCCGTTCCCTGTATGAGAGCAACAGCCATGGTGAGTGACATGTTCGTCATTACGCATAGGTTTACGTGCACAAACTCTTCATCCTTCATCTTGATGCGCTTGCCTGGTCTGCAGGAGTACGTCGGAGAGATTCTTTGATTCAAGAAGCATAGAAAACGTTTCCGGTTTAGTTGCTGAAACTTGATTTTAAATAATCATTTAAGTCCTCCAGCTAATTTTTCCTTCAACTCGTATCTCCGTCTGCCCTCCATCCGTAGTCATCTTAAAGATCATTTAAAAATTAAAGTTGTTGTTTTCAACATGAGTGAATCAAATGCGTACTAACAATTTTTGTTTTAATTAAAACGTGGGAAGCATATTGCTACACATATTTTTATGAATTTTCAAATTTGTCGATCTGATGGGAAGAAAGGCAGACCACGCACTAATTCATTAACATTCACGAATTAATGTTTCATTATAGCTATATGTGAGCTGTACATGAACCCTGGGTTACTAAATACTAGTGCGGAGTGGAAAATTTCGTGAATTTTCTTCTCACTTGATTTGTCACTCAAGTTTGACAAAAACTGTCTGCAGCGTTTGTTTCTGATGCGTCCTCCACGCCTGACACGTTTGCTCTCTTTGTGTCACACTCCATTTAATATTAAGTTCTAAATGCCTAGTAAAACCAGAAATTAAGGCTTTATATGAGATTGGATGGCTGTATCCCCATAGTATCGGCAAAACCAACTAAGATCTGTCGGTCGTCAGATCAGAAAATTATCTCCCTCTGATCAAACAATGCTAACTATGACTTCAGTAATGGATTATGTTGGGAGCGTTGTATAATCGGTAAAAGTGGAATTTGCTAGGCTGGAGGTATCTAGTAACAAGTTAATTCGTGTAAGACCATGAGGACCTAAGTGTCCAAATAATCAAAAAGCGTATATCCATTGACTCGAATGATTTTATTCTTACTGGCTGTTCGTCTGTAGAGGCTAATATCATAACTCAAAACCACTACATTTGTTGAAGTATTGTGAGCATGTGGTGTATTGTTGTCTCCTTGTAATGTGCAGCTGGTCTGCACAGAACACTAATCAATGGAATAGCGCATTCATTTATGTTTATGATATATTCCCCAGGTCCTATATAAACTACCTTTTTATTAGTTAAATCATGCGTCATGCACAGAGCAATTATATGAGTTTTGCAACCAATAATATGTAAATAATCGATAATCTAGTAGTGGTAATTGTTTTATGCCTAACTACCTCACCTTTTTACGGTTCATTATCTGTTAAATAATAATATATTGTCTATGCACGTTGTTCTTATCAATTTACTGTCTGGTTTGGAATAGCATATTTTCCCTGTGTGTTCTGGTTTACCACAGTATTGTTATTTGTTTTGCTTATTTTACAACCGCATGTTATTTCAGTTATTTAATTTAACTACAAATGAAAATTGATGGTTGTGTGGATTTCCTCCATCTGCGACTTTTCATTCCACCCAAAAACCTTCACTCTTCAAATAACATCCTTTTTATCCTTTTCAATTATCCGTGGCAGTGAATTATCTTCCTTCGGCATGTAAATATCCCGACATTTTTTGGTTAGTACATGGCACTTCACTACGATGAGGCCTGAAAGCATTCGTAAAATTCGACAGTTTTGAAAGTCTTTTGCTCTTCTGCTTCAGTCGCTTTCTCCTGTCTACTAAATTGTTTAGTTTATTTTTGTTAATCTTTTCACGTTAAATGTTAATAAATTTTCGATTGCCTTACTGCGTAATTTGGCTATTCTCTCGTATTTAAAAAAACTCAAATAATTTTGATTTCTTTTTGTGGCAGCTTGCCACCAAAATTATATTTTAGGCAAATGATGAATTTCCGAAAACACTATTTACGTGATGGACCGCATAGAAATGTACGTATTTATTATTTTCATTCCTATTCATATCGAAGTCCATTAACATTTGGCTGTGTAAACCAAGAATTGTATAGTGAAGGAGAGGATATTCATTTAGTAGGTGGGTTTCGCCCTTTTTCGGACAGGGCTCGAACTTGGGCACGTCTGCTTCGGAATCTGGTGCTCTAACCACTACGATATGGTGGTTCAGTGGTTAGGATACCAGTACTTAATGGATCAGCTGTTTATATCACGATGGAATCCATGATTATAGTAATTGTTCTCACCGCCTGTACAACTAATGTTCGCTTAATTTTATAAAAGGCATTATTATGTTTTTCTGCAACTAAATATATGCTCGTAAGTTTTGCAGCGAATGAAGATCAAAAGTGACCTAATGCAGTTAACAAATGTGAAGTAACGTAGTAGCTTTACGCTTTTGTAGGAAAATGACCACCAAGCGCCTCCAACGTATAAATCACGGATAGTAAATAGTGATTAAACCACTAACATACGTAGTTATTGCAAACCCGAACAACGTTTAATCTACTTTTTACGAATTAGCCGACTTCCAGTCTCATAGGTACCACAAAGCTACCGAAATCGTGTTCCCTATTTAAGAATTATTCAATGTCGAAGACGTGAATGTTTAACAGGGCTTGCAAACGCCGATTTCCGCGATTTGGCGAGATAAATCCTGCATTAAAATGAGTTTTGGCGCTTTCGTGCCCAACCATATGAAAGATGGCGCTGTCTATTAAGCTAACCGTTGTTGTGTCCATCTGCTTTGGGCTGTAATACACTTTCACAGCTATTACTATCAAAGTTTTGTAGAGTGACGAAACGCTATGGTTTGTGGTGTCTTTCTGGTTGTATTGTTTGAGCAACTAGAAAACTGCTATACTGAGTTATGTCTAAACAAATTACGATTGGCTCCAGCCGTTAACCACGTTCAGGAATTGCCAATCTGGTGCGGTCAAAATATAAACGCCTAAAAGGCGTAATATGTCCGTCTTCTAAGGAATTTCTGACCGGTGTGCCATAGTGACACGGGGTCGATTGATTTCTGCCGAGATGCGAAAATTAACCAGGTACCACAAGTCTGTTTATCTGGGTAATATATCCTAGATATTCAAGTAAGGTATAATGTCGGTTCTCTATAATGTCTCTTCCAATGCCTGAAGTGCTTTTTCGAACTGATACACCAGTTCGGTTTGGCTTAGGTCAATTTCAGCTAGCATAAAGCAAGACCAACACATATTAGTTGAAGAGTTCTATCTTACTGCCAATACTGATACCAATAAATTTAATTGCGGAAAAGGAAGGTCAGCTGGAGACAAATAGTAGAGATATCGGCTACTAGAAAACGTATCCCCCCTAACAATATCGCACCTAGCGGAGCAACTAAATCTCTGTATATATACTTGACAAACATTTATAGAAAAAACAAAACTTATACCTGACTTGCATTTAGCGATATAAACAGAAACTTGACAGTGACCAAAGTTAAATAAATTCACAAAAGCAGACAAGATTCTATTAAATTTTTGTCTTAAATTAGCAACAGACTCTATGTTGGCATTAGATATTATATCAGTTTGTGCTGCTTTTCTCATACATGTTGAACATGATTTTAATTTCCGGCTGTACTAAAGTTTAAGCAGGTCGGAATTGAATCTCAATTATGTTCAAATATGCAAAAGCACTTATATTATCAATCACAAGCCATGGCTTGTCAATACATGGACAAAAACTATCAAAAGCCCAAAAGTAATAGTTTTTGTGCTTAATCGATAAAAAACAAATATTAAATAAAATTAAAACAATATTACATTCGATTGTCACTAGAATAATGAACTAAAATGAAACTGTGTAAAAGTGTCAATTAAAATTAACAACACACAGAAAATATTTGTTCTTAAAAATGCGTAAGACAAACTTGACAAAACACATGTAAAGTCTGTAGGGGAATGTATTAAAGTATGAATTAGAAAATTAAATAAAACATCACAGAAAAGCGAAAAACAACATCGAATTAAAATAATTTTTTTCTTCGTGGAATGCATAAATTTTACACTTGGATAAAAATCGTGCCAGTTAGCAAGTTTTCCCTTCAAACCATTTAAAACGAGGACATTAAAACGTCTCTATGAGCCATGCTACTAAAAATAGCCAAACAAATAAAATTTAAACTATAATTCCCAGCTGAAAAGATGATACTTAACCAGCATTTCGCCAGTGGACGCAGTACTTAATGGGAAGTAATCATTTCCCCATGCCTGAATATCTTGATTTTCTGTTCGACCGCGCTTCTTCTTGAGACGACTGCTTTGGCTGCCTATTAAATCAACCGAGTTAAGCCCTACTCGCTGGCTATCCGAGTAGTTCGCATTCTTGCGATGAGCGCGCCCTGCAATCAACTTTTGTCTCGTCTTGGCATCAACTGTGTCTAATAGTTCAAATCTATCACTAAGCGCATCACCGCCCGCCATACTAGCCGCTGCCGTCAAACGTTGCAGTGGTTTTATTTGACCACCCTTAGACCTCCAACTTGAAGATGCCGCGGTTCCCACTGATTGATTGCAGGATAGGTCGCCTAAAACACTCAAATCGACGACAGGAAGACCGTTCGATTTGGAAGTTCCTCCAGTTAGACTGCTATTGTGGCCAGCGCCCTCGATAAGAAGTTGACGTTGGGCTCTGGATTTTAGCTCGAGCAACGGATTCAGGTGGAAAGGCAGTTGGCTCAATACACTGAAAAGAAATATGATTGAATTTTATGCAGGAAATAAAGAAGGAGTGTCTATTAAAGCCATCAATGATCGTGTATCAATTTTTTAGTACAACCGCCATTACCTCGGATACTCTACTTTATCATGCCTCGAAAAACTAAGTAAAACGACCTGAGCATTACGTGAAAGCGCCATTTTTATACCAAATAGAACCATGGATTCGTTTGTGGAAGATGTCATTTTTAAGGCAGAAAAAGGTAAGAGCCTTAAATAAAAACTCACTCAATACGATTTTCAGGTTTAAACGAAATGACCTTAATATTACCGGCTTCAGATAAGCATGAAGTTATTTTTTAACTAAATCATGGAATTTGTGCAGCCGAAACCGATGAAGTAAAAGTTATGCGCGAGCACCAGAACTGAAAGTCCACCGTCATTATCATCGTAAAAGAGCAAAACAACAACATTTAACAATTGTTGCCTCACAGAATCATAATTTTAAAGCACAACAAGGTAAGAAAGGAACGATTTGGGAAAAAGACATTGCAACGTTTAAACTTGAGACCGATAACTCGTCACAGCTCCCTCTAGTGCGAAGTTTAATGCCACAGGAGAGATTGAATTGCGCTTTATGCGAGCGAACCCCTAGTTATTTTAGACGTAATAAATTAATGTTGTTGAGAGTGGTATTGTAGCTTCGCAATCTTCTGTAGAAGAGCAGGTACGGATGGTAGCTGATCAAATAAATAACTTAGCTAATGTTTAAGCTCGGCTAGATGATGTGGTTATTGTGAATACCGAGGGAGTCCGCATAAGAGACTCATCTCAATTCTGCGAATACAGAATACATCTAGCCTAGGCGAAGAGCCCTTGCTAGAGAACACAAAAAAACGGGGCCATCAATACTGTACAAGACCATATAGAACAAAGCAAGTTTAGGATAAGATAACACTGGCAAAACAGCGCCTCGTAGTTTTACTATCTCGCTTCATACACCAGGCTAATCCCCGCAGTTAACACTGCTAAATAAAGCCAATAGAATTAAGAAGAACATGACTACTAGAATTCCTCAACAAGATCGCTACTGGGCACGATTATATAACATACCTGGCAGAGTTGAAAACCAAGAACTACGGTGCACACATGAAACCTGCCCTAGGAGACTAACCGTTTCTATGTAACAATCGTTTTCCATTCATTTTTACACTAATCTAACATTGGCTAAAAGGACTGTGTTTTACTGAACAATTGAACAGAAGGCATGTAAAATGTGATTAAGCCAGCGCAATCAATGGAATCTTATTTCTTTGACTAGAAATTCATCAATGTTAACGTCACTTGATCGTTGCTGGTAATCTAGAATGTGTTCACTGGCAAAAGATGTTCATCGAATGCTTGTAAGTGTCCACAATCATCGACTCTCGTTATCATACAACAGAACTGCAAGTACAGGTGCGTTCTGCACACTACTTTTCAGGTAAATTTAGGTACTCTGGTTTCTTCATAAACGACGAAGGCTGAGGAAGGATAGTCTAGCTCTCACTAATCTAGTATTGATTTTGTCATTTGGTTACTGAGTTGTTGACACAGCTATCAAAATATGTCAACTCATCACAATTGGGATTTTTCACCTGTATGTGATTCACTCGAAGCGCTGAGATGAAAAGATTTAGCTGGAATCAAACTTACACCACAATGGTTGACGAGAGAATTAAGTATTTTTGAAGATGGAAATGATGGCCGACTCGCATCAAGCAACCAGAATGAGATCCTCACTCGAGATGCCGCCACTAGCGTTAAATGAGTTCGACAGCAGATCACCTGACCTGCAGTTGTACGATGTTTTCCAGACATGAATGAAGCGTTCTGGATGTTTAACTTTGATAGTTGTCCGAGATTAGCATTCCCCACTTTTGACATGAACATATTTTCGGAAATGGGAAGGTGTCCCAGAAAATTGCTTTCAAATATTCTCTAGCCGACAAAGGCAGTCAATTTTAACGGCTCGGGTAATAGCTGTACACGGGCAGTTACACAAAGATCCGATTGCTCACAATTTCCAATCTTGTTTTGTCTTTGATCGGGTTGACTTGTTCTTCGTTCAACTGGAAATGCGGTTCTATCACATCATATTAGAGAACTAAAGTCAGGGTAGAAAGCGTCTTTGCTGCCTAATCTAGGTTTAATGAATAGTGATTGTGCAAATCACCATTTGTCTTAGTGATTTGTTTAACATCTATCGTGTTCATAGCATCTCTAAGGGTTTGACTAGATTGTAAATTTATATAATTAAACGAACATTGGTTGCGCGAGTGGTGATAACAATTATTATAATTAAGGTTGCGGTCTTGAAATAAACACCTGACCCATTAATAACTTACATATTTTAGTATAAACTAAGAATTGTATAGTGTAGAAGAGGCAATTCATCCAGTAGACCGGTTTCGTCCTTATTGGGAACTCATCATGTACTGGCCAGAATTTGCCGCGGACAGGACTCGAACCTGGGCACGTCTGCTTCGGAATCTGGTGCTCTAACCACTGAGCCATCCTGCTGCACACTACACTACACACAATTTTCAGTTATATACTAACTAATGTAACTTGGTTAGTCTATTTTTCCTTTAGGTGGAGCTCATATGGCATCCATTTAGACCCAAAGTTCCAACTAACCATCCACAATCTGTCATTACCGAACAGACACCACACTACATGGATAAGTGGTATTGAAATGAACATTTATATCATTAAGCGAACATTGGTTGCGCGGGTGGTGATAACAATTATTATAATCAAGGTTGCGGTCTTGATATAAACACCTGAAACATTAATTACTTACATATGTCAGTATAAACTAAGAATTGTATAGTGTAGGAAGGCAATTCATCCAGTAGACCGGTTTCGTCCTTATTGAGAATTCATCATGTACTGGCCAGGATTTGCCGCGGACAGGACTCGAACCTGGGCACGTCTGCTTCGGAACCTGGTGCTCTAACCACTGAGCCATCCTGCCGCACACTACACTGCACACAATTTTCAGTTATATAATAGCTAATGTAACGTATAAACTATACAATTCTTAGTTTATACTGACATATGTAAGTAATTAATGGGTCAGGTGTTTATATCAAGACCGCAACCTTGATTATAATAATTGTTATCACCACCCGCGCAACCAATGTTCGTTTAATTATATAAATGTTCATTTCAATACCACTTACCCATGTAATGTGGTGTCTGTTCAGTAATGACAGATTTTGGGTGGTTAGTTGAAACTTTGGGTCTAAATGGATGCCATATGAGCTCCACCAAAAGGAAAAATAGACTAACCAGATTACATTAGTTAGTATATAACTGAAAATTTGTGTGCAGTGTAGTGTGCGGCAGGATGGCTCAGTGGTTAGAGCACCAGGTTCCGTAGCAGACGTTCCCAGGTTCGAGTCCGGTCCGCGGCAAATTTTGGCCAGTACATGATGAGTTCCAAATAAGGACGAAATCGGTCTACTGGATGAATTGCCCTTTCTACACTATGCAATTCTTAGTTTATACTGACATATGTAAGTAATTAATGGGGCAGGTGTTTATATCAAGACCGCAACCTAGATGGGAAATTGCAGAAAATCGAAGCATGAGACAAATTTTAAAATAAACGTGCCCGCATTAGTTTGACTTTGCGTATTTACGCTGCACAAGTCAGAAGATCAGGCGACCATGTTCAACTTGTTCGGCCGACGATGCAGTATATCATCTTTCAAATCTTTAAATCAAGTTTGCGAGCTTAAAGTAAACACCAATCCCATTGTATTTAATCAGTCGTCGAACAACATAACAAAACTACCGTCAGTCGCAACGCACTTTATTGTTTGCGTTATTAATGGTTAGCTGCGGGATGTGACAGAACACTAGGTCAGCCATACGTAGTGGGGATGGTTTGTATTCCGATTTTCCTCCTCTTAGATAGTCTGCCAAACAAAGCTAATAAGCACTATCTTCCCGGACACCAGTGGCCAAAGCTTTTCTGAGCAATCAAAACGTCTTTCACAACTGGCACGCTCTATTTCTCATGCCGTAACTATTCTTCTAAAACTATGTGTTACATGTTTAGTAAAACCGAACTCGAGGATCTACATGAGACCGGATGTTGGCTATGTCTTGTTAGACTCGTAAAAAACATGTTACAAGTATGACTAACATACCTGCCTGTCGTAAGGGCGGAAATGCCAATGGCTACGGGCCATACCTTATACAGGCATTGCGATTTGATTCTCGTCAGTTTATCTTCGTGCTCTAATAATGACCATAGAAGGCCGATAAGCATCAGTGCGTACGATTGATTGTTGTGCGCCTGGTTGAACAAAATAAGATTGATGATAATCTGGTCCGTAAACTTGATTTAAAGAATTGGTATCATCACCTGAGGAATCAGTGATTATTTAGTTCAATAACTTGTACATTAGGCAATGGCCGTAATAATGCTATGTCCGTGGAGGCATACAGCCGACATTTCCAGTTCAGTACAGTGCATGAGAGACAATTAGAGGTTAAAGATTTATCTCTGGTTTTTCATACCGTATAAATGCATTCTCAATGACCAGGTTTGCAGTCGTGCTTGGATGATGAACATAAGAGTTCGAAACGCATTACTTGAAATTGACAACGATTCATTCTACATTATCGTTCAAATCAAAGTTGCGATCTGGATATGAACATGTGACCCTTTATGTACATACATTTGGCAATATAAACTAAGCATCTTATAGTGCTGAAAAGGCAACTCATCCAGTAGACCGGTTTCGTCCCCATTGGGAACTCATCACGTACTGTCCAAGGTTTCCCGTGGACAGAGCTCGCACGTGGGCAGGTACGCGTCGGAATCTAACAACCACTGTGCCACTGCCGCAGGCTACACACAATTTTTAGTTATATACTAAACAATGCTTTTTTTCTTACTCTTTTCTTTAGGCGGAGCCTATGCGGCATCTCTTTAGACCTAAAATCGGGACAGTACTTGATGAGTTCCCAATAAGGACGAAACGGTTTTTACTGGATGTAACTCCTTTTCTACATTATTAAATGCTTAGATTATGCTGGCAAATGTATACAATGGGATTGATGTCCATATCAAGATCGCAGCCTTGATTTTTTTAAATTGTTATCTCCACCCGCGCAATCAATGTTACCCTACACAAAATTCCATCAAAGAAATTAAATATCCGTTAGACAAGGCTAGTTGCCGAGCTTCGAAAATTGGGCAAAGTACAATGGTATGTCAGAATTTATTCCCTAGACACTGTCCAGTTTGTTGTACACATTTCCCTCGCTGAGATAGTTTTATTAGTCTGTCAAACTCTCACCAAGATAGTACAATCTTCTACTTTCTAGCTCCTTCCTAATCAGGTTCAATCTTTTAAATTATTCATCGTCAGCACTTAAGAATTCTGATTTATAATCGCAAACTAAGAGAAAATATTCGCAGTAATGTGTAAATATATAAAAATCATCAACCACTTCTAGAATCGTATAATAACCTTAATCACTGATCTCATATTCATGTATCGATATTGCAATCTACTACAGAGATAGTTAAACGTAAGTTTTGTTGCTGAGCAGAAGGCTCCAGTATAGCCTAGTGTCAAAGGGTCAAAATTGGAAGCTTTTCTACTGGACTACTCAAGGACCAAAAAGACAGTAGAGGGTTCACGTTACGTGTGGTGGTGGTCGTCGCGGTGCCCAGGAGATAGCCTCGCCAGCCGCATCTCTCTTTTCCTTCTGGAGCTAGTGCATATTAGCACAGTAACTGAAAAAATCTATAAGCGTAATTGACTTCACCATTGAAATTGTCTGTCAAGTTAAGTTTAATCGTATCGCTAAATTAGTTCTCCTACTATTACTAGGCAGAATTACGCCAAAATGATATACTGATGCTGCACTCTCGCATAACCATCTCCAGGCTGCAAATGTACACTATACCCATCTGTCCTAGTAGGAATCTCTAAGGTCGCGGTAGAGTTCAAGTTAACGCTTATTACGCGAGTGAGTACTGAAATTAATCAAAACGGCACGATTGAAGATTTAGAATATGATTTTCAATACATCAATAAACACAAACAGCGGAAAAATCTCTAAATGAATACATTGATATTAGATCTGGACTCTGCATCAAGCCTAGCCCTCATATAAGTGTCGCATATTTCGATGACACCCAGTAAACCTCAAAGTATACAAGTTAAAATTGAAGATGAAGGATGATATAAGATAAATCGGCAATTTGAGGATAACAGCAATATGATTAAAATTTTTAAAAAAACTCCGTTGATTCTTCTACGTGTCTGGAACAGCAATCTAAAAAAATCGAGACATCACGGATAGGCGTGTATGTCAATCCATAGTGCTTGCTTATAGTTATTCTATAAATCTCACATTATTAGAGTACGCATATGTGTATATTGGTTGTTGTGTGTGGGGGAGGGTGACATGGATTAGTCTGTGAATACATTTGAGTACAAGAGAATAGGTATGAAGACCGGATATTAGGGCAGACAATAAAAAAATACTTTATGAATTAAAATAAATATAAACATATCTGCCTTGTATGAGGATACCACGTTTTCCACAATTTGTTTTTTCCTGAGAAATTTAAATCTACATTTAAGGAAAACTGTTTGAAGTGCTCCCGGCTTACCGTAATTCGCATTTTATTTGCACCCATCCTGGACTGCGGAGGAATGACCACGGATGGTACCATTTATTGATCATTTCAACACATGAGCACAACGTTTCAAGCCACAAATGTAGAACTTGTTCACTTTTAAAAAAATTAATAAAACGCAATGAGATAGATTATTAAATGTAAATATCCTGTAAATATGCCCACTATATATATATATAACATTGATTATAGTAATTGTTATCATCGCCCGCGCCACCAATTTTCGTTTAATTATATAAATGTTCATTTTAGTACCACTTCCCCATTTATTGTGGCTTCTGTTCAATAATGACATTGTGGATGGTTAGTTGGAACTTTGAGTCTAAGTGAATTCCATATCAGTTTCATGTAGCAAAAGCCACATTTGACATCGAGAACGCACCAAGAGTCTTATCTAATGCTGGTATGGATTCAACAGAGAATCCTCGTAGAAGTGCACGAATTAAGATGAAGCAGTCAGCACGATGATGGAAGCAGCCAACCAGCCGCAGAAGTGAACATAAAGTAATAACTATTTGTATTTTTGTTTTACTAAATGGATCCGCATTATACGAGCAAAATCCTATAAATAACTGATTAAAAAATAGTTATGCTAAGGCTAGTATGAAGAGAAGATTAAATTCTATTTACATATGAATTGTAAGCGATATATTCTTCTCGGTAGCCAACAAACAGCTCGTGTGTTGCGGGATTTCAAAGCCATCCCCTACTGAATTGCATAATCCTATGTTTCGGTTATACTTAAAGCACATCGATATCCACTTAGCATAGAATACGATATCTGGAAAAAGTATTCAGCTAATGTATAAACGCTATTCTTATTTTAATAATCATTTCAATTCTTTGTTGTACAAATAGGCCAGTCGTTTAAATACAAAGCTCTTAGCTCTGTTTGCATTAGTTTAAACAAACTATTGAACAGATCGATTGCAAATTGATGGTTTATCGTATTGATTGCAGCTTATAAGAATTGGATGAAACGTGTAAAATCTTCTTCAATACAACGACCAGCAGATGATTTTGCAGCAATCTGTCCTAAAACGTGTCAACCAAATGCAAAGTTATACATCAGGCTTACTGTTGAAAAATTTAAAAAAAATATACTTGTATTTAACGGTCGATAGTTTTATTGATTTTTATGCTTCACATTCTAATAACAAATCCACTTGTTGTATAATGTCATTAGTCTCCCATGAGCTCTGCAAATACTTGTGACCTCATAAGTTTAGAAAATTATTGAACAGCTTTACCATAATCTTTAAATCAAGTTTGCGAGCTTGAAGTAAAGACCAATCACATTTTATTTAACTAGTCGTCCAACAACAACTTCAAGCTCGCAAACTTGATTTAAAGATTTGTTAACACCACCCGCACAATAAATTATTGCTTAATTGTATAGCTTTACCATATTCTTCAGACTTAAGTTCACATCGGATTCTTCTTTTTTGACATCGAAACGGCATTCACTAACAGATGAATTGACCGATTAATATCCGCTTTCGAATGAAAGTTCTCTTACAATCTATTTATTGTTGTTTAATTTTCAAAACAGTGTGAATAGGTGCTTAGAAAGTTAGTGCTATCGAAAATATATTTTCTGATCAGCAGGAACCACGTCGGACGCATATTCGTTTAATATGCTTCGGTGCAAAGATAAAGAGGCGATGAATCCGGCACTTCTTAAACGAGCTGGTGTTTTGTTTCAATTGCTGTGCACTAACGAAACTAATATTGAATTAACTACTCATTCAAATTTAACTCTGCAACTAAGATTAACCTTCAGTTATCTTTCTCCAATAACTAGTATTTCTGTTATTTTCATCATTCCATAACCCAGCGCATTTCTCCTAGTCTTCTATTAAATTACGTTTCGTTTATAGGAGGACGCGTGGATTGACCTTTGTGATAGTTCGCTTGTTTTATTTATCTATTTGCGCCGGAAACTGAGGCTACAAATTATAATAAAACTGCCATACCTAAAGAAGGAAGTATTGGATAGCTTCACTCATAGGAGAATGTAGTAAAACACTGGTAAACTGTGTATTAGGTATTGCGTACCTAGTAAAAAATTATTTCAAATAGGACCAAAAGAATAAATCAAATTCAGCACGAAGGAAAGGTCTAATCGCATGTAAACATTCGTTTCTTGCTTACTGGCGACCCATCTGTAGGCGCAGGTACTACGCCCAATACCCACAATATATTTTGGTGAGCAATTAAGAATAATTGCACGGTACAATCTCCTATACGAATGTGTATGCCAGAAGTAGAGTAGTTAACTTTATATGAAGTATTCGATGCGCATGAGATCATACGTTTATATTTGAACTAATTTGTTGCTAGGTGCGCAACATCTAATACACAATTGCATATATATTCGTTCTCGCCACAAATAGTATATAACAGTTACATATTTAATTGAATTGTCATGATTACTGCCAAATGTGATAACTGATAGCGATCAAGGTCAGAGTGTACGGATTTTCTGGAGCAGTAGCTGCTCAATGTAGTTATACTTCTCAATTTGGGTGAAATTTAGCATTCCGTGAAATCCATTGTGGTGGTACCATGTACCGACTCTGCAATCATAGTGTTGGTACCTGATACCAACTAGGCAACCATAGCGTTGGTACCCTGTACAGGCTCTGTATATATTATGTATGGTGAGTTTGCTTTGAAGTTGCATTGTCGAAGACTTAATATGAAACAAACTCCACTTCCGCTGACATAAAAATTCGTTTAGGAGATTATACTCTCAAACTGTCCCAAAATATATAATGGGAATAAAGCGTAATACAGGCTCCTGCTGATGAGTCGCCAGTTAGCACGGAACGAATGTGTCCATGTGATTATACCTTTAGTTCATGCTGACTTCTGTTTATCTTTTTGGTCCTGTGTGAAAGAATTTATTGTTAGATGCGCAACACCTAATACATAATTTCATATATATTAATTTTCCTCAACAAACAGTATCTAACCTGTATTTCATTTTGGGTAATGCCTTTTAATAATACTGAAATTACATCTGAAGTATCCATTTATGCATGAGCCCCTTTCACGATTACTTTAATTAATCTTTCTCTCCTTTGCATGTTCATACTCGCCAATTTCAATTGCTTGATTTCAAATTGACTTCAGTTTTTCTATTGCATTCGTGGATAGCAAGTTAAACTTACTCTCTAGCATTTTTTACCACTTAGAAGACCGAAATCGAAAAGATAACTTATCTTCCTCAGTCGGAATTAATTTATCTATTGATTAAAACAGATTTAGGTTTCTGTGAGACTATATATGCAATAATACAAACATTCACTGGCTAGAGAAAGCAACTTAACAGTTTAGTAAAACTTCGTAAGCTTGCTTATGATCTGGTATTGTTTGGCATGCATAAACTTGGTAAATTTAGATGAATGTAGAGAGATGTCAGAAATACGTTAGTGTAATTTTAACATGAGTTACATAACCAAGTAGCTCGTCTAAATACGATAGGTCAATTGTCTTCATAACAGTGTTTATTCGATACGCCTTGTAAACCAGTATACTTTGAGATGCATAGATCTAATATATATTTGAATAGCGTCATGTGAATGCATACGTAGGTGTGTGTATGTATTAAAGAAACACTGTACTTGGTAGATGGTGAGTTGTATTAATGTATTTTAAAGAATGAGGTAACGGAGAAGAGAGTTGTGTGTTGTTTTATTGTGCTCTCTGTGTTACCATTTGTGTGATTATTGAACGATCTCTGAAGATGACAGCGGGAACGAGCAGTCGATACGACTGCACAACGCAAAGGAGATCCGAAGATAATGGAAGAAAAACAATTATATATATATATATATATATGGTATATATGTATATATAAAGTCCATCCCTCCTCAACGTGGTACGACGGTGTCAACCATGTTTCGATGGCCGATCGTACATGGGCTAACGGGGCTATGGCGGTGGTGTCACCAGGGCGTGCTGGATTTTCGACCGGCAATTGGATCTCCTATAAAATACCACATGAGCCCGACGACGGCACCATGACTCGGCGTGTGTTCCCCGCCACAAAAGGGTTCAACAGCCACAGGATTACATGGACTCCTGGACAGTACCCCGTACTTCCGAATGGCGAATGAGCTCTCAACAGCCAACGGCAACCATGCAACTTACTGCTGCCTTGCAGACTGCGCTTGGATGTGCAAAGGCTAGAGGTGCGTCCTCGATCAAAAAGCCGAGTGGTGAGGGGACACCACTTGTACCAAATTCCCAAGAAACTCCATGAAATCTGGAGCCGGCTTATCCTCCAAAAGGAGTCAGCCGCAGTAAAGTAAGTAAGAGTATATATATATATATATATGATAATATATATATATATATATATATATATATATATATATAATATCAGTTAACTGTTAGTTCCTCGATATAGTGTAACTATTGCTAACAGACATTACATAGTAATTGTGCCTGAAAGCCAGTCTAGCCTCAATTTCATGAGATAGGTTCTCCGCAGTCAGTACATTCACCAAAGCAAAGCGTTTGTAGATAGATACACGAGCGATCGCTCCGACAGTTATTTGTTAACTTACAAATCTACCTGATTTTCGGATTGCGTACCGAAATATTTGAATCCACTGTCATCCTGATTTTTCCATATATTTCGACCTCCGGGTACGGAGGTCTTTTTCAATGGCACACACATCACACTCTTAGTTGACAATCAATATGTCAAGTGGAAATATTAATTTAAACTGCCTCATTTATACTTGTTTTTAGATCTCTTAAGCATAACGTTTTTTTATAAAAAAATGTTAGGAAAGTGTATGTTAAACATAAAATTTCCCTTCTACGCCTGACAGGCTTGCTCTCATTCCGCCAAACACAATTAGCATTGGATATTACTGCGCATTAAAAGTGAAATCGAGAATTCAACTAAGATAGAATAGATGTATCCCAATGATATTGGCATAGTTAACACTATTATTTCAGGTAAAACAAGACAGATTCCCTCAGCAGTCAGGCAGAAAATTTCTATGGCCTCGCACCAATAACCAAGAAACAAAGATCTGATTGATCCCCAGTTCCAAGTACGCATCGAGTTCGTCTTCGTGGTGGTTGGGTGCTGATTCGTCCCTTTTCTCGGATGGCTTCAACATCGTTAATACTAACCACTGAAATTGAGGAAGGGTCTAATCTTCGTTGAGTGGCTACGTTTCAGAACGGCATTACCCGTTCCATCATCAGGACTCCAATCACACACCCAACCCTAATGCTCACAATAGCAGATTTAAGCAAATGTGAATCAGTAAAGATTAGCCTAAATACTTTACTTTACTTTACTGCGACTGACTCCTTTTGGAGGATAAGCCGGCTCCAAGACATTTCATGGGAATTTGGTACAAGTGGTGTCCCCTCACCACTCGGCTTTTTGATCGAGGACGCACCTCTAGCCTTTGCACATCCAAGCGCAGTCTGCAAGGCAGCAGTAAGTTGCATGGTTGCCGGTGGCTGCTGAGAGCTCATTCGCCATTCGGAAGTACGGGGTACTGTCCAGGAGTCCATGTAATCCTGTGGCTGTTGAACCCTTTTGCGGCGGGGAACACACGCTGAGTCATGGTGCCGTCGTCGGGCTCATGTGGTATTTTATAGGAGATCCGATTGCCGGTCGGAAATCCACCACGCCCTGGTGACACCACCGCCATAGCCCTGTTAGCCCATGTACGATCGGCCATCGAGACATGGTTGACACCGTCGTACCACGTTGAGGAGGGGATGGACTTTACGATCATTTGGCTGTGTGTGTGTTATTAGAGGCCGTTCCGAAACGCATCCAGCCAACTAAGATAAGATGGTCCCTCATTTCCAGTGATTAACATGGACGATGTTGAAGCCTTCAGAGGAGAGGGACGAATCAGCACCCAGCCACCACGAAGATGAACTCGGTGCGAACTTGGAAACATGGGATCAATCTTTACGAAGCTGATAGTACAAAGTGACAACCCACGAAAATAACTCGTGGAAACTCTAAAGGTGATGCTCGCACAGCGCAATCATTTAACAAATATCCAACCAAGAAACAAAGCCAAGCCGGGGTTAAGTAGTAATCGAGGTGCTGCAGGTATAGATAAAAATCAAAATATGTGTTGTCATTTGTTTGTATAATGCCTAAACCGGCCGGCTTCATATGCCGTCGGGGTAGTCTGTCACCAAATCATTTCCGCTTCCACGTGGCTTTTTTGTTCTGTCTCTCGTTTCTCTCTTGTTACAGAGTTTTGAATAGAGCAGAGAAAGATGTAGCGACAGTGAAAACATAGACCACAAATGAACACATAACGAGTGCATTTCCTGTCGATGAACAAAGTTATTTCCACTTTATTGCTGCTCAACTCGATTTTTGTTGTTAGTCAACTATACAGGTTCAAAAAGGGTACGGTATTGAAGTCAATAGAGAATTAGCTCGGTATAGCAATAGATAAATAAATGGGCGGTAATATATACATATATAAAATTAAATTACATAAATATATCCGAAACATGTCATAACAACCTTCAAGCCAAAATACATTTGACATTAAAACACTTACTTGAGACCGATGCACATTAGAGAACGAAGCTTCATATCCATGTGGGCCTTAGCTGAATCATGCGACAAATTAATGCTGTAAATAGACTGAAAGTGTGAAATTGTTAAAATTCACATAAATAATAATTGTTTTTTTGCTCACATAACAAAAACATTCTTGCAGGTTGGTTAAACAGAAATAATGTTGAGTTATTTTTATTAGCCGTGGGTGTAACGCTGGTCAATCCACAAAAATATGCACAATTTTGTAGGAACTTAAGGAAATAATTATGTAATAATACGATGAGCGCCAATAAAATTTTAATCTGTCGCGCAAGACAGGCCCAATCGGCTATTCAAACAATTACATATAAATTTCTAATTGATCCAGGTGATTCACTTCTGTAATCGCTAGCTGATGATGACGAATACAGGAGGTGATGCGCCGATACGTACAATTAAATACAGTATTTCTATGTATTGCGACTAGTTAAAATTGGGTCGGCATTTATCTGAAGAGTGCTAACTTTGCATACACTATTTTAACTAATACCTATTCCATCAAAAATTTTTGAAAACTATTTTGAAATTGATATCAAAACCAATCCCATTTTGATTAGTCGTGCTTCCGCCAGTTGCACGTACTGACCCGTTTCTACCTTACATGGTCATCCTAACTGCACGAAAGTGGATTAATATGTATACATTTTTGCATAGAAAAGATGCGAATGTGTTGTGCGACTTGTAAAAATGGGATCAGCGTATACCTGAAGTCTGGAAACATTGTTAGGTTAACTTTCATAACCCAAAGTGTAGTCAATAATTGATAAATTAACCTTTGTTGATGCCTCCTTATAGGTAAGTATTAATTCTTAAAAGCAGCTTAAGTATACTTCATCAAGATGATGATATAATTAAAAATTGTGCAAATAAATTAGTCAAAACAGGCGTTATTCACATTGCCGAACCACAGCTTCGCTTAGTTGGTAAAACAGGGGCCACAATAAATGAGCATTGTTTGTACGAATTTTCAGTTAAAAGGATTGATCTACCATAGCATACCAGATTTAACAACGAAAGACTTACAACATTAGTAAACTGCAGTATTAAAACTACACAAGCAGACAGCAGACAAGCACCAAGTCATGCTGTTACGCAAAAACCTACGACAATTTAACATAGTGTACCTATCACTAGTCTGCCAGGATGGGGTCATCGTGCGCATCATAGTTCTTGGTTAGAAACCCTTAGCGATATGGCATCGAATCGATCTCAGTGGCGATCTTGTTGCAGATATCTAATAGAATCATCTTCGTAACTTTCTTTTCTTAGTAGGGCAAAATTAGCTGCGAGGTTTGGTTTGTTTATAACGTGATACAGTGAAATCCGCAAGGAAGCTGTATTGCTGATGTCTCCTTGCCTGAATGCTACCTTCGTCATAATGGTGTTGTAAAGAGGTTTAGTTTGCCTCATTTCTGTGAGTTATCCTGATAAATTTACTCATAGTAGCAAGGTATTCCTTCTATCTCTACCCCCCTCTCTCTCGTAAATCTCACTAATAATTTGTCTAAATTCACTTGTATACTTCTTTTCACTCCTTATGGTTATATGGCAGTGAAACATTAGTCACTTTTGACTTTTGTATGGCTGGACATGATGATGATGATATCACCGAAGATGACAACGGCTGGTTCAGGTTTAATAGAAAGTCTTAATTATACAATTACGTATTAGGTGTTGCGCACCTAGTAACAAATTAGTTCAATTATGACCAGACGGATAAACCAAAGTCAGCATGAACGGAAAGCATAATCTTGTGCACATTCGTTTCGTGCATACTGTAAACAGTCTGCAAGTTCTAGTTACATAAATAAGTACTATGGCAGAATAGGTTACATACATTTTTCTTGGCGTCTTTTGACTTCGACTAAAACAAATAATCTGGGTTTTGGAAGTAAATGACATTTAATAATTGATTATGAGGTATATTTAGTTCCAAATGAATAATAAATTTTAAAAACTTTTCTCAAGTTATAATTTTTATGGGTTTTAATTTAATATTGGGAAAGAAAACTGGTCTGATTTTAATTTTGTTGTGTGCATGACTGTGTGCGATTAGGGGTAATACATTTCAATCAATGAATTTTTCTTCATCCGATCATTACTTTTTTGGCTATTGCATGTAAAATGCCTCTTTCGTGTATGTTCGAAAATTATACGAAAAAACGCGACAAACGAAAACTTAACTAGCATAACTATTATCACCATCCACACATCAGAACACGCCACATTTCTGCAATAGCAGATAAAAGCAAAATCTCTTCTTAAACTTACGGCAACCTTCCACCCAGAATAATAGATCACTAATTAAACTGGAATAAAAAAGCAAATTTTCCTTATTCAAAGGCAAAGATCATCAACAGAGAGAACCATAAAACTGGATGTCAAAGCTTAATTGCCAACTTCCTACAAATTCTTGCTATGCTTTAAATTTGCACGTACGTGAGGCATAACGTAAAGCAATCGATCAAAAGTATCAACCAAAATAGATTCAAAGAGGCCGAGCGCCGCGAGTAAAATCATCAATTTTAGAGCATGTTTTAAGAAGGGACAAACAGTCAATACCAATAAAATCGCACAATTCCTCCCAGGAAAAGAGAAAACTAAATTTGAATTGGATGTTGCAAAATTAGTATTAGAACATAAGGAGGATAAATTTAAAAAGAATTATGACTTGAAAAGATTAAGATCGGAGTTGTTATCTAATAAGGTGATATGCCTTAAAGCAGATAAAGGTGGAGCAACAGTGCTAATAAACCAGAGGGATTATGAGGATAAGATGTACGTACAATTAAATAATAAAGAAGTTTACCATAAAATAAATAAGGACCCAACGGACAAATTACAAGGTGAGGTTAAAACTTTAATTAATCAAATGATCGGATCTGGGGAATTGGATTCAGTACTTGGTAAATCATTAATACAAAGAGATTCACTCTCTCCCAGAGTGTATGGTCTAGTAAAAATTCATAAAAAAGATAATCCACTTAGGTTAATTGTCAATGTCCAGAATTCTCCAACTTATAAAATGTCCAAATTTCTGTGCCATAGAATAAGAAAATACACCTATTTTCTAGATTATACATTAAAGAATACTTATCACTTTACGGATATTATTAGTAAATATAAATTATTAGAGAATGATAAACTGGCAAGCCTGGATGTGGTATCTATGTATACGAACATTCCGGTACAGGTTGCATTAGAGTGTGTCCAACGTTGCCTAACGGAATACCCTGAAATACTAGAAGGGAGTAAAATGATGTTAAGTAGTATTATGGAAATGTTAAAAATTTGTATGTCCTCTACATACTTTATATTTAGAAATGAATTCTACCTTCAAGTTAAAGGTGTTCCTATGGGACAACCATTATCAGTCCCAGTCGCTAATATTTATATGCATTATTTAGAAAAAAATCTCCTACTTAGATCTCCCCTCAAACCATGCTTATATTTAAGATTCCTAGATGATATCTTCCTAATTTGGAATCACGGGGACAATGAGTTGGAGAATTTTCTGTATTTAGCTAATCAACTGGGAGAGGTAAAATTCACATTGGAAAAAGAAAACAAAGAAGAATTATCGTTTCTAGATGTAAAATTAAAACGAATGGGTCAGACATTAGAGAAAGATATTTATAGGAAGGATACTTATTCTGGTATCCTCCTGAATTATTGCTCTAATCACCCGTTTGGGATGAAAATAGGCATTCTAAAATCTATGATAATAAGAAGTCTTAAAATAGTGGATTTAAAATATAGGAATAAAGAACTAATGAAATTGAAAGAAATATTCAGGATAAATGGTTATCCGGAAAAATTAACTGAGAAAATCATAAAGGAGACATTATTGCGATTTAAGAGAAGAATAACACAGGAGAAACGGACAGGAGATTTAGATAATCAGAATGAAGATAAGCACAGAACTCTGGTTCTACCAGACTCAAAATTAAGTAGAAAGATTAGGATATTAGCAACAAAATACAACATAAGAACAGTGTTAAGAACAAACAGTTACAATAGGCAATAAGTTACCGAATCAAAAAGAAAAAATAGAACCTCTTAACACATCAGGGGTTTATGAGATACCTTGTAAAGATTGCAATCTTAGGTATATAGGTGAAACCATGCGTCCAATAAAGGTACGTAGAGGTGAACATAAGACTGCATGCAAATACAGACATAGTAATAGATCGGATCTAGCCAGACACTCAATGGAGTCAGGTCATCAAATAAACTGGGACGGCTGTAAACGGATTTCACTATGTAACCGAAATAGATTAACCAGGTTGATTAGAGAATCAATTGAAATAAAATCAGGAATGAACGTCATGAATATGACATGTGTAGAAAAATCATTAGGCCCAATATTCAATGAAGCCTTCTCTAATGGAAAGAAACGTAGATTAGAGGAATCAGAGCTAACAATAAATTTAAATAAGAGACCACGACTATGAAAGGGGAAAAAAAAGAACGAATTAGATGGAGTTAGAGGGCGGTAATATGGCTATAGTTATATATGTATATATATGATGAACATTTCAATTTATATAAGATGTGAGAGAATTTCACGTTGTTGCTTATATATTTATCTAAATATATTTAACAAATATGGGCATCTATATTTCGCAAATACATATATATGGATGATTCTAAATATTCATATAAGATGTGGGGTGAACTCACATGGTTGCTTAAATGCTTATTTAGATATTCACAATATATATGTAGAAGAATATTTAGATTTTATATATTTAGGTGGGAAAAGCTCACATGGTTGCTTTTGTGAATTGAGATAGGCATTATGTATATATATATATATATATATACATATATATATATGAGGTGTAGACGGGAAGATAGATATGCTTTGATATTTATATATACATATAAATTGTAAGTGGTTGAATTTCAAAGAACCTATTTCAACTGCTTATAGATACATATATCTACATATATATATATATAGAAGTATATAGATAGACAATAAAATAGATATATAAAAAGTGTTTTACTGATATAATTTATCCGTTGAGGGACTCACAGTGTTGCTTGTATGAGATTCATATTATATATATGGTATATACACGTATATATATATATATATATATATATATATATATGATGAATATATAGATATTTATAAAAGATGTGGGATGAACCCACATAGTTGCTTATATGCTTATCTATATATATACATAGATAGCGTGTGGACATATGTATAAATGGATATTTTATAAGATGTGGGTACAAATATATAAGTAAAAATAAAATTAAAATATAAAAGATTGCTGATATATATATAGTGTATACACGTAGGTATAGTTATACTTAGATATATAGATATTTATAAAAGATGTGGGAGTAACCCACATAGTTGCTTATATGTTTATCTATATATATAGATATATACGATATTTTAATACAGAAACTAATTCATATAGTATCTGAGTATAAATGTGTACTGAGCGGAAAAACGATCTAGTTAGTGTAACTTCCGTATTCGGTCTTGTCAAAATGATAGAATAATACTCTATAGAGTTTCAATAGTTTTTTAATCTCTCTGTGTATAACCGATTGCAAGCTGGATGGAATTAGGTGAACTGGGGGGCAGGTGAGGATTACAGCAATATAGAATTAAAAATTTGTTGATCTTTCTATGCGTCCGGTACAGCAATTAAAATATAGACATCATTGATAGGCGTGTATGTCAATCCATTAGGCGTGCTTATAGTTAAAATACACATGTTTATAGGTAGATGTGTGCGCAGAGGGGGACAGGGATAAGTTTTTGTATACATTTGAGTATTAGAGACTAAGTATAAGACCGGATATTAGGAAGACAATTAAAATAAAATATATATAAATATATCAGTCTTGAATGAGGATACCACATTTGCCACAAGTTGTGTTTTACTCCTGTGCGTATTGTGTCAACCCTGAAGATGAGACTGGAAATAACGTCTCGAAATATTGGTGAGAGATCAATGGCGGATCTTGATCCTAAAGCGCTTTCAGACAATCAGCTAATTGAAGGCTTAAAGGAGAAGGGACAAGTGAGAACCCATCAACTGAGGCCAAAAATTACATCATCTGAAAAGATAAAAGGTTCAAGATTTTGCCGACCTATGAGTGCTAACAATTGTCCCGCACAAGAAAAATGCGGTCAAATCCGAAACGAAAAGGACAGCACTGAGAAACAAAATAATACATCTTTTAAAATACCAAATTTCTACGTTCTGCATTAAGCAGTCGTAAAAAATTTAAACGCACATAAAACCCATTATATAAAAAAACAAGCGTCTGATCTGAATACACAAAATCTACACCACACCGACTGACCACGAATCAAGAAAATCAGCAGTATTATTCCATCATCATCATCATGCCCAGCCATACAAAAATAAAAAAATGACTAATTTTTCACTGCCATATAACCATAAAAAGTGAAAAACATAAATAACAACAGAAATAATATTTTAGATAAATCATTAGCGAGATTTACGAGAGAGAGAGAGAGACAGACAGACAGAACGAGAAAGAATTCTGAGTTACTATGACTAAACTTATCAGGATAACTATCAGAAATGAGGAAAACTAAACCTCTCCACAACACCATTATGGCCAAGTTAGCATTCGACAAGGCAACATCAGCAATACAGCTTCCTTGCGGATTTTAATGTATCACGTCATAAACAAACCAAACCTCGCAGCTAACTTTGCCCTATTAAGAAAAGAAATTTACGAAGATGATTCTACTGGACATCTGCAACAAGATCGCCACTGAGCTCGATTCGATGCCATTTCGCTAAGGGTTTCTAACCAAGAACTGTGATGCGCACGAGAACGCCATCCCGGCAGACGAGTGGGTCCTATACTACCTAATTTGGATGTAAGTGACTTTGATTGTTTCTGCCATGTCAAAATCTGCCCACATTGTTTCTTACGACAATCTGGTGCTCGATGAGAGAACAAAGATCTACTGGGCAATCGAAATGAGGACAAACGCAAAACGTGACCGAGCCAACAAAAGTTGATGGAGCCTTATTTGTTCCTCTAACGAGGAGCACTTATTGGCAGAGCCAAAAATACGTCTATGGATGTCAACGTTAGTTATTCGTCGTTGGTAACCAACATGTTATACTTCTCAAACAACGATGATCGAATGCCTGTAAGCGTCTCAAATCATCAACTCGAAGAGGCCAAGTTTCTCTAGCGTATAGTAAGACTGTGCATACAGATGCATTATAAAAACGTTTTAAGGCAAAGTGAAATATTCGCGTTCTGCATAAATGACGAAGGTTCGAGAAAGCTAACCTTGCTTTCTCGATTCGTATTCTCACCTCGTCAGACATATTGCCTACATTATTAACAGAACTCCCAAGACATGTAAACTTGTCGACCATGTCTAGATCTTCATTCTGCGGCCGCAACGTTGAAGTGAGTGGTGGGTGATCCTGTAACAGTATCTTAAATTTAGAGATTGCGAATTTAATACCGAAAGACGAAACGTATGTGGCCTGGGCAGCATCCCGATAGTCGAATAATAGTACGATATCGTCCGCATAGTCAAGATCGATTAGTTTATCGCCCAGGAGAACTTTAACACATGCATCCTGAATGTGTGGAACAGTGTTGCTTATAATAGCATCGATTAGAAAAGTAAACAAAAAGACGGAAAGTGGGCAACCTTGATGAACACCACTGCTGGTTGTAAAGTTATGCGTCAATTCGTTTTATAGAGCTCGCATAATAATTAAAAATTTGGTCGGCACACCGCTTTTCGACAAGGAATGGAATAAAACATTGCGATCCACCGAATCAAATGCACCCTTGAAGTCTAGAAAGACGGCTATTGTGGGATGGTGATATAAATGTCTCTGTTCAAGAACTTGCCTTAACGTAAAAATATTATCTATACAATCTAGTCCTGCGCGAAATCCAGCCTGTTCTTCTCTTGTATGTGATTCACGTGAAGCGCTAAGACGACGTAGGGTAATCGAAGCAAATAACCTAGATACGACTGGAGTCAAGCTTATACCAAGATGTTTACCGCACGAATTACGATTGCCTTTTTTGAAGATAGGAATGATGGTCGACTCATTCCAATCAAGTGGTACGGTTTCCTCATTCAATATAATATTAAAAAGTTTAGTCAACGATCCTGAAATTATGTCACCACCATCCTTAAATCATCCCGGAAGCAAATCATCGGGGCCTGCGGCTTTGCGGCGTTTAAGAGATAGGATCGCATCGCATACTTCTAGCTCTGATGGCTCTTCGAGACAAACATTCCACACTTGATGCAGACATGCTTGCGGGAATCGGAACTGACGCGGATGCCCAAGAAAATTGATCTTTGAAGTGTTCAGCCCACCTATCAAGACGACTTAATTTATCGGTTATTAAATGGTTGCTACTATTATTTATAGTTTCACAAACTTTTAATTTTCTCGGAACTTTTTCTCGAATAAGTTGGAACAAACAGCGCTTATTACCTGACGCGAACGCTATTTCTATTTCTTCCGCCTTTATGATCCAAAAATTTTCTAGATCGACTTTTAGACTGCGCTTAAGTTAGCGTCTTATATTGCAACGAGTATTATTATGAGTCGAGCCAGATAGAATTTGGCCAATGATTATTTCTACGGGAGCTTGCAATGTATCATACAGTACCTGCATTGTGCATAGCGGAACTTATCTTGGACTTTCGACATCCAGATCAGTTAGATTAGCCTTTAGAATATTTTCATAATTTTGTCGGCAGGACGGTTGTTCGAGTTTGCCTACATCAATTTGAATTTTATTCTTAATTATTTTCCCGGTAAATTTTAGTGCAAATCTACAACGGATAAAAGCATGGTCCGAGTCGATATGTGTTCCAAAAAGAACGATAAGCCTGGATGCTACCACGCCATCTATAACTAATTTCTACATGATCTATTTGAGTCCACCGTTTTCCGGTTGCTGGAGGACGCTATGTAGCGCAACGTCTAACACTACCTCTGAAGTTTGTACTACTTAAATACAATCTATGTTCCGCGCAGCTATCCAAAAGCCGATCACCATTATCGTTGCGAGTCGAGCTTAAAGTGTATCTTCCACCGAAATGAAATTGTGTTACTTAAGCACCCAACATGAGAATTCATGTTTTCCATAACCAGGACTATATCTGAACGTCGTGCTTTACTTAGTAAGAAGCTTAATTCGGAGTAAAAAGCGTCCCTGCTTTCGTCTGTGCTGCAATCGGTAAGAGCATTTGCACAAACAACGAAGATGCAATGTTGATAACGTGTTTTGTTATTGATTTTAGTAGATGTATGTAAACGTGCCGCACACAGTCGACTATTTAAAGGGATTCAATCAATTAAGCAAGCTCCAGCTCGTGGGCTAAGGGCAATACCAACGCCTAATTTACCGCCTTGAGAGAACTCTGTGGAACCAGATGTTCGAAGCCAATAACGCGTAGATAGGGATGGTGCAACCAGTTCTGTAATGCACGTTGGGTCCTATATTCTGGTTTCAGATACGCAACATCTCAATTTCTAATTTATCCAACGTATGTGCAAGAGATTTTTGTTGTCCAAGTTGTTTTTATGTTCGCATATTAAATGTGCCTACGTTAAAACCTAACCTAGGTTTAATGAATGATAGTCTACTAGAACTATTTTCGATATTTGGCAACCTGATATTGGGCTCAGTGTTATGATCTACACCAACCAAATTCATAGTATCTAAAAGAGTGTTATTGGCAGATTGAGAAGAGGAAGGGGAAGGAAAGGCGGCAGAATCGGAGATAAAGATGCCTGCAGTAGCCCAATTTCGCTTATCCACCCTGCGCGGCTCAGCAGATAAGGCGACCCTTTTTATACTGCGCGACGGCCGATGCAGTATGTAATCATTTTAAGTTGTATGTTTCATGGTTATCAGTGGAATGTAAAAGAACACTAGGTCGCCCATACTAATGATGGTTTGTATTCAGAATTTTCCTTTTCCTAGATAGTCCGCCAACCAAGGCTGATGAGCACTATCTGCCCAGATGCCAGTGGCCAAAGTTTACTTCAGCAGCCGAAACTTGCCCTTCACGTCTGCAAATCTTGCTTTCCCTCCGTCACTGCATCACTGTCTAATGCGGTGGGTTCGTGATTTGTTGGAAAGTCATTCGAAGCATATCTCATAACAAGACTAGATTTACCAATCACGTGTTCACCAACCAAAGAACATTTTAGCCAAATAGGAGTTAATTCCTCAGTGATATCCGTTCCACTGATTGACTGCCTAGACTCACTTGAGGAATTGGTGGTTAGTGGGTTAATTAATCGTTTTAACCACGCAGACCTAACTCTAGCGCCTCCATACTCTACAACTATCATATCACAAAACTGTGCACACTTAGTGTTCCCAAAGAAAAGCTAACAGTGTAACAAATTGTAACGGACGGCCTTCCAAAGTCGCCAAAGCGAATCCTCGGGCTCATTATACCTATCATTTATGATAGCCGAACAACGAGCGTCATTGGCATATCAATCAGCATTACTCTGCCTACCCGGCACAAAAATGTGCACACATTGTTTTTTAAATTGATCAGAGTTCTCATTGGCCCGGTGACTCTGAATTCGTCTTTACACTGCTTGTCCGGAAATGTTTTTGAATAAAGTTTTTCTGCAGAACAGCTTCAGAGTTACGGACAAGTGAGAATCAATCAAACAATTAAAAAACAAGCTGTGCACCTGGAAATTTAAAGGAATCAAGATTTTAACGACCTACGAGTGCTATCAATTTTCCCGCAACCATCAATTGTGATATCAACTAGAATGACATTACCGATTTTCTTTTCAGCTAACAGAAACTTAAGATAATCTAGTTGTGAGATATTTTCATTATAATTATGAGTGAAAAAGACAAAACATAGTGCTTGGTCAATTGATTAGTGAAAGGTGGCTATAAATTATTAAATTTAACTAACTTCTCGGTTACAAGTTCATCCCGTCTAGTGATGCCGAAAAATGTAAATTATTTTGGATCTTATAAAAATGCAACCAATTTAATGACACAATTCAGTACTTACTCTGTAAAGTAGCTCTTCAGGACCAAGCACTTTTCCGTCTTCATCCAGCCGGAATGTTTTACAGAGAACCAGGCGCGAATAAACAGAGGCGAAATCTCGTTCAACTTCTTTTGCCGCAGCCTCTTCTATAAAATGCCAGGGGTGGCAACCACCGGCCTCCGATAGCAGACTTGGTCTCTTTAGTCCATGGGTGAAAATTGCCAGAAGTGCATTGCACAGGCTGATTGTTTATAAGGCAAAATTGTATAAATTCCAAGAAATGCTTAGATATTACCATATTTAGCATGGACATATACGGTCCATGCATAAATACACATACATATAAATAAATACATGCAAACGAACATACACACATGCATACAAGCATACAACATACATACATGCATACTAAAATACATATACTCAAACACATGCATACATCACACATCATACATACATACATAAATACATGCATACATACATACATAAATACATACATACATACATACATGCATACATACATACATAAATACATACATACATACATACATACACACATACACACATACACACATACATAAATACATACATACATAATACATACATACATATACTCATACATACATACATACATACATAAACACATACATGCATACATACATACATACATACATACATACATGCATACATACATACATACATACATACATACATACATACACACGTATATACATACATACATACATATATACATACATATATACATACATACATACATACATACATACATACATACATACATACATACATACATACATACATACATACATACATACATAGATGCATACATACATACGTACATACATACATACATACATACATGCATACATACATACATACATACATACATACATACATACATAGATGCATACATATTTATTTACATGCATTCATACAAAAAAAACACCATATAAACATACAACATACATACATGCACACTAACCTGCATACATTCATGCATGCATAACGACATACATACGCATATAAATAGAGACCATCCTCCTGCGCAATGAGCCTAAGTAGAGCTCGGAGATATCTGACACTAAACCACAGGCTCATCCGAAAACAAAAAATGCATGAGAAACTCAAATGTATTTTTTATGGAAAGAATAATGCTCCACTACTTATTTTTACGTTAAGACAAGTTCTCGAACAGAGACATTTATATCACCGTCCCACAATAGCCGTCTTTCTAGACTTCAACGGTGCATTTCATTCGGTAGATCGCAATGTTTTATTCCATATCATGACGAAAAGCGGTGTGCCCTCAAAATTTGGTAATATTATACGAGCTCTCTACACAAATAATTCTGGTTGCGTTAAGGTCTACAACAAATTAACGCATAACTTTACAACCAGCAGTGGTGTTCGTCAAGGTTGTCCACTTTCCCATTTTTGTAATCGATGCTATTATGAACAACACTCTCCCACACATTCAAGATGCTGGAGATGAAGTTAACCTGGGCGATAAACTAGTCGATCTTGACTATGCGGATCATATCGTACTATTATTCGACAATCCAGATGCTGCCCAGGCCACCTTGAATAGATTAACAGACGTTGATCCGTCTATCGATATGAAATTCGCATCCTCTAATTGTAAGATACTATTAAAGGATCACCCACCGCTCGCACCAACGTCGCGACTGCAGAATGAAGATCAAGACATAGTCGACAGGATTACATATCTTGGGAGCTCTATCAATAACGTAGGCAATATGTCCGACGGGGTGGGAATACGGGTCGCGAAAGCTAGAGTAGCTTTCTCGAACCTTAGTCATTTATGGAGAAACGCGAATATTTCACTTTGCCTTAAAGGTCGTGTTTACAATGCATCTGTACGCGCAGTCTTACTATACGCTAGTGAAACTTGGCCTCTTAGAGTTGATGATCTGAGACGCTTACAGGCATTCGATCATCGTTGTTTGAGAAGTATAGCACATGTTGGTTACCAACAACGAATAACTAACGTTGACATCCGTAGACGTATTTTTGGATCTGACAATAAGAATTTGTCGTTATAAAAATAAATAAGGCTCCATCAACTTCGTTGGCTTGGTCACGTTTTGCATATGCCCTCATTTCGATTGCCCAGTAGAGCTCTGTTCTCTCATCCAGCACCAAATTGGTGTAAGAAACAAGGTGGACAGATTTCGACATGTCAGAACCATTTGAAGTCACTTACATCCAAATTGGGTAGTATAGGACCCACTCGTCTGCCAGGATGGAGTCCTCGTGCGCATCATAGTTCTTGGTTAGAAACCCTTAGCGACATGGCATCGAATCGAGCTCAGTGGCGATCTTATTGCAGATGTTTAGTAGAATCATCTTCGTAACTTTCTTTTCTTATTAGGGCAAAGTTAGCTGCGAGGTTTGATTTGTTTATGACCTGATACAGTGAAATTCGCATAGAAGCTGTATTGTTAATATCGCCTTGCCCGAATGCTAACTTGTCCATAATGGTGTTGTGGAGAGGTTTAGTTGCTTCATTTCCGTGAGTTATCCTAATAAATTTACTCATAGTAACTAGGTATTCATTTTCTCTCTCTCTCTCTCTCTGTCTCTCTCTCTCTCTCTCTCTCTCGTAAATGTACATAATAATATGTCTAAATAAACTTATATACATTTTTTCACTCCTTATGATTATATGGCAGTGAAACATTAGTCACTTTTGACTTTTGTATGGCTGCACATGATGATGAGGATGGTGTTGAGCCTTGCGAAATATTCTCAAAATTTTTCTCATCTTGTCTAAATCATAGTCAAATTTCTTTTTTATGCTACACGATTTAGCAATGTATACTTCAAAATACACATCACCGAGTATAGACCAGCCTTTTTCATTTGACGTTTCTGTGGGGTGCGTATCAGATCAGTGTTATATATATATATATATATATATATATATATATATATATATATATAATACGTGGTAATTAAACGTTTGCGTTGAAAATATTGTTCCAGTGAAACCATAAACACAGGAATTCATTAAGCAAATGAAATGAATTGCATAAAATAGGCGATATAAATAAACTACTCGCCAAATCATAATTAGCTCAACGCAAGAGCTCTGCAAACTTCTGATGAGAATTCTGTAAAACACACCCTTGATTGATGTTGATTCAGTCGGCCGCAAAGTCACAATATTAATGTAACAAGTAACTTCTGACCTTTTTGGTAGATCATTTGTTTCAACTTTAATTAAGCGTACTGGTATCAATTGTCTATGGTATGCCCAAGCACTAAGTGGTTTTGGTCATTTTGAAGCTATACGCTGAAATTCTATTCTTATTAGATACTTTGCACATTGAAGACTGGAGCTACAAACAACAAGAAACCGGCACAGAAGCAGTTAACTTTGAGCTTCAAAGTAATTAGCATATGGTGTTATTCGTGTTTCTTAGTAAATTTCAAGATATATTGCTATCATTCAGTATAAGCTTATGTCAATCGTTTTTCGCTTATTCTTTATCTGAAAATAGATAAAAATTAAAACAAGTTTCGTGGCCTAAATTATACACGACTCCCATTGTTCCTCACCAGTCGCACAACATAGCAAGATTATAGTCAGCTACTTGTTCTAATGCTTTTAACCTTCCATAGTAATTAACAGACTACGTACCAGTCCTAATCACGAGTATAAAATTTCAATTGTTATTTAATTAAAGTCTGAAAGCCTGACTTATTAACCTATATCCTCACCCACGTAATCAGTGATAAAAAATTGACATTCCTAGTTACGGAACCAGTTAAATTGCCTATTGAGTAACTCAGTATGAATGAAATAATACTGAAATAGTTAATTTAATTAGTGAATCCGAAAGGCATGCGCCAACGGGATTACATATTTCATTCAGAATGACTTTTACATAGGCTCATGACGCGATATAGATCCCTATTATTAATCACACCATACCCAATACTAACACACATTCCATTTTATATAAACATCTACACAACCTAGCAAAATCAGCATAATTCGCGCGTAAATAATTGTAACAAGCTATTATCGTCACCTGCGCAATCAGTAAGTGCTTTACCAAATATACTGTCAGAAAGTTTAAACAACAGCACAAAAGATCGGCTATTAAATACTTATGGTGAATTTTTGTAAACGCATAGGTTTATTATGAAAGAAAAAAACAAGAACTTCCTAAAAGTTTTTGACATGCTGAATGCCTATTAAGAAACGTTTCACCCGAATGAAAAATAGGGGCAATTTTCAAAAACAGTTTTGCTTTAAAAGGTAGGCTTCTAAAGCAGATTATTAAGACTTCGTTAGTTACATATGACTGGAGTGCATGAGACACCATTCAACGAACGCCAACTCTCTCGTGTTGAAGTAGCTGTTTACAATGTGAAGTCTTTCAATGTATCCAGTCTTCGCTTACCAATTAGTCATTTTGCCGATCACTTCTAGATCAACAAAAGCAGCTATGAGCAGCCAACTTAACATAAATATAATTAAAAGAACATTGGTTGCGCGGGTGGTGATAACAATTATTATAATCAAGATTGCGATCTTGATATAAACACCTGACCCATTAATTACTTACATATGTCAGTATAACCTAAGAATTGTATAGTTTTGGAAATGCAATTCATCCAGTAGACCGGTTTCGTCCTTATTGGGAACTCATCATGTACTGACCAGAATTTTCCGCGGAAAGGACTCGAACCTGGGCACATCTGCTTCGGAATCTGGTGCTCTAACCACTGAGACATCCTGCGGCACATTACACTGGACACAATTTTCAGTTATATACTAACTAATGTAACTGGGTTAGTCTATTTTTCCTTTAGGTGGAGCTTATATGGCATCCATTTAGACGCAAAGATCCAACTAACCATCCCCAATCAGTCATTACTGAACAGATACCACACTACATGGGGAAATGATATTGAAATGAACATTTATATAATTAAACGAACATTGGTTTCGCGGGTGGTGATAACAATTATTATAATCAAGGTTGTAATCTTGATATAAACACCTGACCCATTAATTACTTACATATGTCAGTATAAACTAAGAATTGTATAGCGTAGAAAAGGCAATTCATCCAGTAGACCGGTTTCGACCTTATTGGGAACTCATCAAGTACTGGCCAGAATTTGCCGCGGACAGGACTCGAACCTGAAAATTGTGTAATGTGGTGTGCGGCAGGATGGCTCAGTGGTTAGAGCACCAGATTCCGAAGCAGACGTGCCCAGGTTCGAGTCCTGTCCGCGGCAAATTCTGGCCTGTACATGATGAGTTCCCAATAAGGACGAAACCGGTCTACTGGATGAATTTCCTTTTCTACTAAACAATGTAAAAAAGAAAAATAAAACAATGCCAACCACCTACCCAATGCGAACATGTTTCGCTATTGTTCTATGCACAGCGTCATCCCCAGCTAATGAATAGTGTTTGCCCCGTTCGTCTAGAAGTTCGACGAATTTAGCTGGAAACCAACCGGTCAAGCCATTTAGTTCGCCAAGCCAACAATGCTCATCGCGCATGTCCAGCACCGTGATAATATCATGACGCCGAAAACCGAGTTCATCCGCTTCCTGCCGTTCAAAATCAAGCATTGCTTTTGCTCTTCGACACTTATGCCGTGCAACCTTTAATTAGAAAGACGAACAAGAGGTAGATAGGTTTGTTCTGATTCATAGTACCCTTTTTATTTGCAAAGAAAAAAAGAAATTTCATTGTACACTTTCTCATTTTATCCTCAAGTTTCTACATACATATATATGCGTTTGTGTGGTCAGTACTTGCCTGATTCAAGATCTGCCACACAAATTTATTTTAGGTCCGACCTTGCCTTCTGCTATTATCCATTCGTCAAAATATATATACGACATTGAACAGTTTCAAAAAATAAAACTGTAAATATACAGAATAGTCTAATTTCCCGATACTGCCTGTAAAGTGCTTTCATGGGTTATTTTGGCATCTAGAGCTGCGTCAGATGCGTCTAACGATAGCTGCAACGTTAAATTCGACTAAAAGCATGCAAAGTAGTATTCCTTACCAGCAAACCTTTAATACTTAAACGAATATTGGTTGTGCGGGCAATGATGACAATTACTTAAATCAAGGTAGCGATCTTGATGTAAACACCAGTCCAATCACACAAAAATTAGTCAATTTAAACTATGCATTGTATAATGTATGAAAGTAATTCATTCGGTATATCTGTTTCGTCCTTCTTGAGCACTCATTACGTACTGTTCAAGCCCTGTCCGTCGCAAATTCTGGACAGTACGTGAAGGGTTCTCAGTAAGGACTAAATCGGTCTACTGGATGAACTGCCTTCTCTGCATTATACAATGCTTAGATTATATTGAACAATGTTTATATATAATGGGACTGGTGTTTACATCTAGATAACATCCTTGATTTAAAATGTTAACGCGTCAAACATAAGCTGATCAGCAGAGTCACAACGCAGACGCAAATTGGGCTTGGTCGATTACAGCCTTTGAAGATGCCCCGTTAGCCGTGCCTGTTCCTGGGAATAAATGAGCAATAATAGTTACACATTCCAAGGAAACGGCGCATATTTTAGTGGATATTGGTGTCAAAAATGTTTGATTACCTCAAATCCGTCTTATAGGGTATTTATAACTATATTGACTATCCTAGGAACTTCATTTGTTTCTGTTCCGAGACACATTTTCCATGTTCAAAATGAGACCGAGTTGATCAGTATGAGCGAGCGTCTCTTTGATGTCTGTTAATCGTTACTCTAGACCATCAGAGACTATGATGACATCATCAACGCAAGAATGAGTGCACGAAATTTTTTCAGCACCTCATTCATGAATCTGTGAAATTTTTGTGATGCATTTCAAAGACTAAAGCGTATGCGAGTATATTCAAATAATCCAAATAGAACATTGAAGGCTGTTTTCTGTATGCTCTCTTCGTCTACAGGTATCTGACGGTATGTTGATTTAAGACCAAGCACGGTGAACCATTTACATTTGGCAACCACATCCATGATATCCTTCGCGATCGGAAATTTTGACTCGGTTAGGCGCATGTTAGTCACTAAATAGTCTCCAGTCACCAACCTGATTTTTTTTGTTTGCATGTGAGTTGGTGATGCCCAAGGACTTGAATTAGGATGATTGATACCATCTTCAAGCATACAATCAAATATTGCCAACACTGCCTTTAACTTTTTCTGATCTAAAGGTCTGGCTATGGCGAAGGCCGGTTGGCCTATCTTTGTTATATGATGCTGCGTTGTCACTCTTTTTGTACTGACAAAATCTCATATCCTAATGTCCATGATTTTTGGAAAACTGTGGACAGTTTCTCGTACTTATTGATGATCGGATTTAAACTAACCGTTGCACTTGATTTCAAAGACGACACGATCGTCACGGTCAATAAAGGTACATACGATTAAATTTGAGAATGGGCCTAGAAAGGTACTTTGTGATGTAAAAATTATCATTAAATACTTCGCCAGGAAATCTAAGCCTAATATGCCATATGGAACATCCACTACGACACATGTCAAAGGCAATACACGACGTAAGTCTAAGGAGACTGAGGTTTGCCAAGCCATGCGTTTTTACTGATTGGCCGTTGTCAGCATTAAATGCCAGGCCAATACAATCGCGATTGCAATATCTCAATAAAGCGCACGGCGCCAGGATGTCCCAACGTTTCATGCCAGAAGACTATCAACTCTATTTGTATAGACTTCGGCACAAACCATTTAAGAGTTTGTCCTACTTCTCGCACAAATAGGCCATTTTGCAGGCTCAACGCTTTATATGGAGTAGACACGAATGTGGCATTTTTTTTAGGTGATTGACTATTTACTGGCATGTGACATCATTTTCCTATTCCTCAGAGACCTTGATAAGTGGCGAAACTCGCACAGAGATCTCCAATGCACTATTGCTCTGTGGTCGGTAAAGATGTTTATATGTCCACCAATGACAAAATACCTGAACTTTCGTAGTGCCCACTGCACTGCCAGTAATTCCACCTCTGTGACAGTATAGTTTTACTCCGCCTAAGTGATTGTGCAATTTATATTTTGCGCCGGACGTCCGTCCGCTTATAACGCTGCTCCAATGACAGTATCTGACGCGTCTATATCAATTGACATACTACCTATCAGGATGGTCAAAATAGTTTAGTTTATTAATTTCTGTTCGCATAGGATAAACGCTTCTTGAGCCTTCTTCGTCCAACGGAACGGTATCTTGGCACTACTTAACTTAGAAAATGGTTGTTGCGTATCCGCCATCACTGCAAGATATCTATAGAAATTTACGATACCAATAAACCGGCGAAATTGTTTTCTAGTAGTAGGCACCAGACAGTCCTTGAGAGGCTGTACATTCGAATATAATGGCATAAATCCCTCCGCTGACACTGAGAAACCCAGGAACCGCATCTGAACATTTTCTGGATTAAAATACAATCGCTATTCTACGGCTTTGAACATCTGCTGCAACCTACTACTTAGCTGATGTTCAATAATGGCCCATATAATAACATTGTCAATGTAAGCTGTTGTACAGGGTAAGTCGGACACGAAAGTGTCCATTATTCTTTGAAATACTTTCGGTGCGTTCTTAAGACAAAACAGTACTCGTGTGAATTGAAAATTCCCTTGGAGTACCTGCACCGCTAACTTCGATCGGTCTTCGGACCGAACGCTAATTTGAAAAAATCCCTGCGTAAAGTCAAGCACGGCAAACCATTTGCCTCCCGCTAGCTGTAGGAAAAGATCACGCAAAGCCGGTACAGGATACAGGTTATGTTTAGTCACTGAGTTTAATTGACGGATATCAGCCGCCGGTCGGAGCGAAGAATAATTTTTCGTATCGTAAACCATAGGAGCTCCAAAAATAGATAATGATGGTTCAAGAGCGCCGGCCTCTATCATCTCTTGCGTTGCCTAAGTCGCTGCTGCTAGTTTCTTTGAAGTAGCACCGTATATTTTTGGTGGATCGTAACCTTCATTTAACATTTGGTCTCCTCTTGCACCCTAGGGCTGCATATCGAATTTATGGAATTGGTGCTTTCAGGTTTCAAGAGGCATATGCGTTTATTTTGACAATCAATCGCTTTAACCAATTTTCTAATGAAATCAAGCCTTAAGTATTCGTTAAAACAAAAGACATACAGTAGACATCTTCATTTATTAAAAATGTAGTGTCCCACTAGTCCGCAGCTATCATAGACGCGCCCGATACCTGATATAAAATTTCGCTCGTGGGTTTTACGTTGTTTAACAGCCAAGTCATTGGTAATACCGATACATCTACTCCCGTATCCAATTGCATTATTACTGATTGTCCGTTGAAGAGTTTTAAAAATTTAACTTTTATACAAATCCTTACGTGTGGCAACATTTCCCATACTTCATTTTCTTTGAAGGCCATCTGATTCTGAACAATTTTTAGGGTGCTCTACTGGTCTTCTTATCTCGATCTATAAATCTGAGCATCCAAAGGATTTATCGCTTGGGCATGACCCCGACTATCCATATTGGTGATATGATGGACCCTATTTCCCCAATGAACCGGCCGTTCTCTAGGAGAACTATACTAATTTTGCCGTGCCTTAAGCGATGTATTCATCACAGCAGGGGTCTTTATATATTCACCTTGCTTCCAAGCCACTAACTGCCGCCATCCGTCCCGGACTCGCTGATTATGCCACGAAGAATTTCAATAAGATATACCGCCCCTTTTAGATGTTGTAATGGGACTCATGCGTGGTCTCGCAGCAGCCAATATGGTGATCATCATGGCCGAACTTTTTAGAGCCTGAATTCTTTCTTCCAGCCTCCCTGCGCGCTCGATTTTGCGCCATATCTTGTAGAATACAGCAGCACAAACTTGCTGGCTTTATGCAGTTGGAATCCGGGCAAAGAATCCGTTAGCTTGGCCAACCACCGCTTGATGCGTTCCTTGGCATTAAGAGGAATCGCATTCGGTAATGATTTGAGTCTGTAAATGTCTGAAACCACCTCCTGACGACTGGCTCGGAAGTGATCCAACACTCGTCTTTTATATTCTCCATACTTCAGGTCGAAAGGAAATTATAATTTGACTGCAACTGTCCGTTGAACTAATTCTTGGACAGCCATGCGCACAACAGGTGCTTCTAATGAAAATTCTTGCGCTAGAACAGAGGCTTCAAATTATTCGAACCACAACTGTGGCCTTTCCACATCCAAGGATGCAAGCATAGGCTTAAATTCTGATGACGGTCGGAAAAAACTAGTCGATTCGGACGAAAACAAATACATATGTCTGTCTGCTGCCTCTTTGATGCGGTCGCCATTGTTGACTTCACCTATATTGGTTGGGTCGTTTATGTGGATTCCCTCAGAATTTATTATTAGTTTGTCGTCATCCGAGATTTAATTATCCCTAACTCCGCAGTCAAAGTGTTCATTTGTGCAGACAAGACTCTTAATAAGTTTTTCCATTCGTCAGAACCTTTTTGTTCAACTCAACACAAATGCATTATTTTTAGTCAATTACTTATGGATGTCGCTCGTATAACGCGCGTCCAATTAGTGAAACATAATACAAATATTTATTATTTTATATTCACATATGCGGCTTAATAGCTGCTTCCATCGTTGCGCAGACTTCTTCATTTTAATTCATGCACTTTTGCGAGGTCTTTGAGTTTTATTCACTTCAGTCCTCGATAGGAAAATTGGAGCGTTCTCGGCCTCAAATGTGGCTATTGCTATAGCCCGTTAATCATGAACTTCGGGGTAACTGACATTCATAAATTGTTAGCGGAATCAGGCATCAAAGCAACAACAATTTCACATTTCGAAAGAAAGTTCCTTGTGATATTCCGGCTCCCAATGAAGCGAAAACGTTAATAACGAAACGCATGCTTAATTGGGATCGCGCGTATATCACACGCTAAATTTGTGTAAAACTCTCAGTCATAAATAAGCTAACATTTGATTAAACCGATCAAGTTTAATATACGTTCAAATGTAAGTTCCGCACAACCTAGAAAATCCTTTAAATAAAATTTGCGAGGTTGAAGTAAACATAAATCCCATTGTATCCAACCAGTCATTGAACAACATAGCAAAACTACCGTCAGTCACACGTACTGACGCGTTTCGACCTTCCATGATCATCATCAGTGTACGACGGCAAACTGACTAGCGAGAATCAAACCGCATTGAATATATATGGAAAGCAAAATTATATATGCATCTCTCACCTCTAGTAGTCTCGCATAGATGATACTTGACTGGAAATGTCGGCCGCACCATTTCTATGCAGTCACGAACATTAACGTTTTGCAGTTTCCATCGCATATATATATATATATATACATATACATATATATATATATATATATATATATATATATATATATATGCAATGCAATTAAACAATCAATGATTGTACGAAGAGTGGTAAAAATTAAATCATGTTTGCGAGCTTGAAGTAAATACCAATCCCATTGTATTCGATCGGTTGTCGAACAACATACTAAAGATACCGTCAGTCACACATACGGACGCGTTTCGACCTTTCATGATCATCATCAGAGTACGACGGCAAACTGACTAGCGAGGATCAAATCTCAATGAACAAATATGGAAAGCAAACTGCGATATGCGGCTTTCACCTCTAGTAAACTCGCATGCAGTGTACTTGACGGAAAATGTCGGCTGCACTATTTCTATCCAGTCACGAACATTAAATTCTTGCAGATTTCGCCACATATGTATATGTAATACAATTAAACAATCAAAATAACAATATTATGCTAAATTGAGTTTCGCCAAGACTAATACAGAAATGTGATAGTGACTGAAATTGAGGTCAGGGTAGGAGTGAAAACGATTCCATTGCTGAAGTAACAGGTGGTAAAAAATTGTTATTAGTCTACCTTACAATGATAAGTAAACTATCAGTTTACTCACTAGGAATAACTACTTTTTGCACTACATAGAAACTTAGTTAACTCGTCTATTGCTTAATGAGCAAATGTGTAAGTGATAACACACATTTATATCGAATCGTAGGTCAAAGCAATGGCCTCGGCTCTTGTGCTGAAGGTGAATTTGGTATAAGCTAGTTGTTCTACATTAGCAAACCAGTAATGAATATATTCACAACTAAATTATGCCTGTCACTACGCGGATTGCATAAAAAGAATGAACACCACTGTTATAGATGTTTAGGAATGCAATATAAATACCTATTTGATGAAATCTTGTGCAAATAAATATTTTTTGCGAAAAGAAGACACTGAATAATTGACAGTTTACATTGGATATTTTCCAGTTTATTTTAAGAATATATAGCAAAAAAACCATCTTTCTATAGGAGCAGTTCTATGTTTTCATTTGATTAAGTGAATGGGAACTAATGGATAGAACCAACATATTTTAACTAATTTTCTGAACTATTCCAAAAAAAACTAGTGAATATCCACAACAAAAACACTCTCAATTATTTTATGTTTCGTTTCCACTGATTAAAAACTCAATGGAAATGGGTATTATAAAGAATATAAATAAATATGTTTAGTCAGAAAAAAATTGAACAAGATAGCGATTAAAATTCGACAGCCAACCCGGTTTCGTTCTAATTAGGTACTCATCAAGTGCATGCTAGAGTTGCCGAGATCTAAACTCTAACAAAGCAAATTTCCTTCAGAATTCCAACTTATCCAGAGCTCATACAATCTGCAATTTTGAGTTATATACCAGCTTATTCTTTTTGTTAAATCTATCCTTCAGGTGGAGTTCATTTGTTACTAGGTTCGCAACACCTGATACATACTTGCATATATATTAGCTCTTCGCAACAAACAGTATTTAACTGTAATATATTGAATTGAATGATGTCATGCTTACCGCGAAATGTGATAACTGATATCGATGAAGGCCAGAGTGTATGGTTTAACTGGAGTAACAGGTGTTCGGAAATTGTTGTAATTCTCAATTTGGGTGAACTTTAGCATAAATTTATATCCATCAGTTTGGTATCATGTACCCACTCGGAAACCATAGTGTTAGTATCCGGTACTCATCGATTTCAAAAAAGGTATCAGTTACTAACCCAATAGCCATAGTGTTAGTATCCTTTACAGACTCGGTATATATATTATATAGTGTGAGTTAGTGTTGAAGTCGCATTGTCGTTGACTTTAGATGATGTTAGCTTCACTACTACAGGTTTACACATTCGTACAGTAGATTGTACCGTCCTATTATTCCACATTCTTCTACCAAATATATAGTGGTTAATGGGCGTAATACCGGCTCCTACTGATGAGTCGCCAGTAAGCACGAAACGAATGTGCATGAGATTATACTTTCCGATCATGCTGCCTTTGTTTTATCCTTATGGTCACAACTGAACTAATTTGTTACTAGGTTCGCAACACCTAATACATACTTGCATATATATTAGTTCTCCGCAACAAACAGTATTTAACTGCTTTATATATACTATATATATACTATATATACTATATATACTATACTACTTCGATGAGGATTCAATCGAATGGCCATTTGATTAGGAGTCGTGAAGCTAATATAAAACGCTACGTTACCCTTACATATTATACCATTCAGAATATAATAAACATTCATTCGTCATAACCATAGTTTCTACGGTTGAGATTTTAACCAGCAAGACTATTGTTCAGCCATATTATACCATTCAGAATAAAATAAACATTCAGTCGCCATAACCATAGTTACTACTGCTGGAATTTTAACCAGCAAGACTATTGTTCAGCCATGAAACGCATCCACTATAAAACCGAAGCAGCGCATTGTGTGCGAATTTCAATTTTTCACCAACTTAACTTTTGATTATCCGGCACCAGGCGGGCCAAAAATATTGCTGTCTTTAAGTTAAAGTTCTAACTCGTTATTAAGGCAGACTGGATACCGCTTGGAGAAGATATTTCCATTAAAGTAACTGCCGAGCTAGCTCAGAAATATCGTTTGCTTAGTTAAGTATATACCGATAGTAAATACATATTATCTGATCCTGGCGTCATACCCTCTGTATAGACTAAAACTTAAATACAGTATAAATGCAATTAGTCTACTATACGGGTTTCGACTTCGGTTGTAGCAAGAATATCTGAATATTGGATGGACTGTTATCCCTTGTTGTCGATGGGGTGATGTTGATTCCATCACTCTGCATCTATACCTTAGCACACTCGATGATTTCGGTAGCAGATATTGAGCCTCGCTTGTTCGCATAAACGGCTGTCCAGGCTAGCAAACCTGACTCTATAATCAACACTGTTACCGACCGCGCATAATCCACCAACATATTATGGCAATACTGTTTGAATTCAACTGATCCAACCTGCGAACCTTTGTTCGTGGCAATCGTCGCATGTACAGCAATGACTTTTCCATCGCCATACAAGTCACTAAATGAAAAGAGACGGCATGGCATTAGCTAAGGCAACAAATTCAACTTAGTGTGGAAACTTGTCCGTCATTTTTAATATGCACGTCGAACGACCGCGAGCCACTGGCAATGAATTCAATAAATCAACGTTTGAGAATTTATTGACTGCCATCTGCGTGATTTTCTCGCGCCAATATGGTTTACACTTTACGCAAATAGTGCATTGTTATTAATATTTTTGAACGTCCATTTTCATGCTCCCCTAGAACAGCCAGTTCTACATTTCAGATGGCCTATTGGCGGCAAGGTGACCCAAGATTTCGTGCCAAATTTGGAGGACTTCTGCTTGCAAACACTCCGGTACGTATCACTGCATTGCTTCATTATCATTCACAACATAGGAAAGCATAAAAAACAGCTTACACAACGTTTCAACAAAACGCAAACGCCACAACACGCGATGGTACACGTTGGCATTTTTATTGACCTCATTAATGCCTAACATCATAGATGTCCACATCGTAGTGATTCGACTCAATGCATCATCCGTCCTAATTTCTTGACTTCGCTAGTGCCCACGACATTGCCAGAAACAATTATCAGCAGAGGTACAATTGCATTCCGCTTTAGATAACATGCGACCGGTGTATCGTACCAGTCTACCAGCAGCCAGCAGCACTGATTTGATGCGTCTATAATGATTGACATATGACTTGTTGGAATCACCTTTGCTTCTGCCAGATTACGCTTAAATTGATCAAAAGAGCGCTGTATCTTCTACGTCCAGCGCAACGGTACTTTGGAATTAATTGCGACATCGGATTCTAAATCCTGACTGTCTGCTAAGTATGGTCTGTAGAATTAGATCATGCCGAGGAATCGCTGCAATTGTTTTCTTGTTCTAGGTCTCGAATACTCCTGCATCGACTTGAAATTAGAGTAGACTGGCCGACAACCCTCCGCAAAAACGAAGTAATTTGGAACTTCACCTACTTTCTGATTTGTATCGTATCGAAATTAAAGCTCAAACACCATAGTAACGCTTTGTGTAGAAGTGAATTTATGCGCAATTCTAAGTGCACTCTTGTGGCCGAAAAAACTGGACCATCGACAACATACGCTTCAGTACCCGGAAATTTGCCAATCCTATACTGGAAGACTTTTGGAGCGTTTATCAGCTCAAAAGACACACGCATGAATTGGTAATATCCTTGCGGCACCAACAAATCAACTACGATCGATCTTGCGGGGGCGTCAATTAGAAAAAAAATTGTTTGAGATCAAGCACTGCGCTTGAAAAACAAATGTCGACGGTTCAAGCACCTCTGTCTCGATCATTCTCTCTGTGACTGTTGTGGCTACCAGCAGCTTATTGTATGCATGGCCGTGGAGACGCGGATGCTGATATTCGCCTTTGATTTCCAGCCACAGCTAAACTCGTGACACCGTCGAATACGGTGTCTCCATGCAATCAGGCTGTCGGTGTAGTACCGTATATGTCATCCTAATTTCAACTCACCAGGTGAATGTACTCAGATCTTGGTTGCTCTGTAATAAACCGCACCTAGTCTGAGGCTTCTGATTCGCCAATGGTTCTTGAAGGTGTATAATTTATATACTGCAGCCAATTTTGCTCATATAAGAATTTACAAAATCAAAACCTAATAGTCGAACTGTCGTATAAACCACTATTAAATGCCACGTGTATTCACACTCACTTCTTTTCATTCCAGTCTATCACAAGCCAAACGTCTTGAGTCGCTCATCCGACGCTTGATACAATTACTAGTAACATGCATACAACGTTCACGATCAACATATATACTCTCATATTCAGCTGCATTCTGATCAACTGTGGTAACTTTAGATCTGCAAAGTTCACATAAATTTTAAAAAATTTACACCCTTTACGTTGACAGCATATGGTATACGCGCCAACTGCGCACGCTGTCGAGTGATACTTATTACACGGTTGGTCAGCATCTTCGGTTGATTCGTAATCGAAAGCAACTATCCGTACTGATCGACTTTCGGACTATTACAGATTTACCATGGCTTTTTGTACCCACGGAGGCCGCACTGCCATATCAGCTCGGTTGTGTTCGGAACTGTCCTTGATGGTGAAATTTGTCACTTCCCAACCCATGGGCTGGTCGTTTAGTCGATTCAGAATTCTCTGCGGCCTATGTGATGAAAATAACAGAGAATTGTGAAATTGGCCCCACCTGCCTGTGTACAGACTGCTTCCAACTCGCTTTTGACCGGCTATTTACCGCTGTGTCCAATCTGTAGACTTAGTTTCAGGCGGCCTTGCTGTAATGAAGCTAGTGTTGACTGATAGGTGCTTGGCGACTGAGATGTTACTACTGATGTTGTTTGCGCTCGCTGCTGGAGAATGACAATCATGTCATTCCAGACCCGCCTACAGTCCGGAATAGAGCAGAAACGATATGGTTGTGTTAGCAAGTGATCGACATTGTTGTCTCCGTTGGTCAGTAGGGAGATATTGATTCCATCGTTCCTCAAAATAATGTTCTTATAAACGTTGCGGATCCTATGCTAGCGAAGATCTGTTACCCTTTCACTCAGTAATGCGAGTTTAAGCTGGAGTTCTCCTACCACTTTCGCCGTTGAGAATTCAGAAGACATTATTATAAAAACACATGAAACTTTATTGCAGGAACATAGAATAAAAATCGCAAAGAACTCCTTTCAGATAAATATTCTCAATAGACTGTATGCGTTCACAGTTGCATGTGTTCTAGCATAATTAGCATACAACGCCAATTATTGTGATCATATGTGATATAGCATAATTATCATACCAACGTGCATATTACCTCTTTGATGTTATAAACTTCCCGAAAACTGCATTATGATTGGGCAACACAAATAAAAAGCAATGTTTTATTTACGCACACATAATGTTGTAACGAGGAGTCTTAAGCTCCATACTTTACCTTAATTATACAGAAATATTATGATGATGATAATGATAATAAGCATTATTATTATTATTATTATTATTATTATTATTACATTATTATTATTATTATTATTATTATTATTATTATTATTAAACCAGGCAATCAGTGCTGAATAGTTGCATTATTACACTCGGAAGTACTTTTAGTATGTTTTGAATGAATTATCTAGTTAATTTATAAATAAATACACAATTATAGCACTGATTAACCAAGATAGTCGTTGCTACGTGTAACTACTTAAATAATAATTAACTAATAAACAAAGAACTTCCTTCCATTCGTCAATCTTCCGCACTGTGTGTTTCATACACTTCCGAAGCATGAAGTAGAGCTGCAGATATTTGTATGTCCGCAAGATTAATCACATGAGCACCTGGTTCTTTCATACAAATTATCTCGTGCGGCATGGAAACCGCATATTTCATGCAGGGGTAAGTTTAATTCAAGATTATGCTTTGCGTAAGACTTCGCTAGAAGAAAGCAAATGATTAGTCCAATCCAAAAATAATAAACCGAAAAGCCAAAAGCGATGTCAAAATCAAAATTAAATTGAAAATTGTTATAATATGACAGAAATTGCCAGGCTAATTTTTCACAGCTGTTCACAGGATAAAAACAACAGTTCATGCTGGCTAACCTGTACATAGTTTTCAAGATCATGACCATGACCTTCCAAGGAATAGTCAGCCTGTGCACTAATGCGATTAAATCGACTGTCAAGTTGTCGGAAATGTCTGACAATCTACAAATAATAACAGAAAGCAAAAGAAAAGTTAGACAATTCGTTAATTGATTTATTATACAATGTATACTTTTTTTCTTTAGCTGTAACATCTCAGTAACAGTATAGCCGACTATCATAATAGCTTTATATATACATATATATAATCTTCAGTAATAAACCATCCATTACTCATTAAGAATACTCATAATATATATATATATATATATATATATATATATATATATATAGATGTGTGTGTGTGGTGGGGATTGAACCTAAGACCTTTAGTTCACAGATCAACAGCTAATCATCAATACCAAGGGATGCTTATTTTACAGGAAAGTCGATATTTAGCATTGTCAGTTAACTGTATAACTGTGAGCCAGTTTTCTGTCAGTGTTTTCACCTACACAGCTGTCCTGACTTTAACTGATGAGAAGTTGCTCAATAAGGATAAAACCTGGCAGAGTAAATAGATTGCGTTGTTTTACTATATATCCAGATACTTCGGTAGTTGGACGTAGAAATAATTGTGTCTTATTCACATTTCATTCTTTTCCTTTTTCGTTGTTTACGTCACATCCATACCAATGATGAATTTTGTAACATCAAGCAAAATTTTCCTTGCAAAATTTAAAGATGAATAAATAATAAAAAAAACAAAAGAAATATCTTACGAAATGTATTTCACCGAAATTATATATACTTAAAGTTTAATGCCAGAACATACTTTGTGGTGAAAAATAAACAAATGTATTAAGTAGCAAAGGATAGTCATCTAGAAAACCGGTTTCGTCCATATTGGGAACTCCTCAAATTCTGTTCAGAGTTTGCAGCAAATGGGGACAAAACTAGGGCACATTTTCATTGGAGTTTGGGACTCTATCCACTGCGCCACTTTTGCCATACAGTGCACATGTACATTCTTTATGATATCTACTTCCTTTGAATATTACACAGTGTTTAAACGAGCATTGGTTGCGCGAGCGGTGATAACGTATACTATAATCAAGGTTGCGAACTTGATATAAACACCTGACCCATTAAGTACTTACATTTTGTTAGTATAAACTAAGAATCGTATAGTGCAGAAAAGGCAATTCATCCAATAGACCAGTTTCGTCTTTATTGGTAACTCATAACGTACTGGCCGCGGCAAATTCTGGCCAGTACGTGATGAGTTCCCAATAAGAACGAAACAGGTCGACATTATACAATTCTTAGTTTATACTGACAAATGTGTGTATTTAATGGATCAGACGTTTACAGTGGTTAAATACTGTTTGTTGCGGAGAACTAATATATATGCAAGTATGTATTAGGTTTTGCGAACCTAGTAATAAATTAGTTCAGTTGTGACCAGAAGGATAAACCAAAGGCAGCATGAACGGAAAGTATAATCTCATGCACATTCGTTTCGTGCTTACTGGCCGGTATTACGCCCTTTAACCACTAAATATTTTGGGTGAAGAATGTGGTAAAATAGGGCGGTAATATCTCCTAGACGAATGTGTAAACCTGCAATAGTGAAGCTAACATCATATAAAGCATCGACAATGCGACTTCAACGCTAACTTACTCTATATAATATATATACCGGGTCTGTAAAAGATAACAACACTAGGGCTATTGTGTCAGTACCCGATATCAACATTATGTTACCGAAAAGGTACATGGAACTAACACAATGGTTTCCGAGTCGGTACATGGTACCAACCTGAAGGATATCAATTTATGCTAAAGTTCACCGAAATTGAGAATTACAACAATTTCTGAACACCTGTTACTCCATTAAATCAATACACTCTGGCCTTGATCGATATCAGTTATCACATTTCACGGTAATCATGGCATTATTCTATTCGATATATAAAAATTAGATACTGTTTGTTGTGGAGAACTAATATAAATGCAAGTATGTATTAGGTGTTGCGAAACTAGTAACAAATTAGTTCAATTTTGACCAGAAGGATAAACCAAAGACAGCACGAACGGAAAGTATAATCTCGTGCACATTCATTTCGTGCTTACTTAAAATTTCAGTTTTACTTTCATTTGTCTTTGGTGGTTTATTGTGGAATTATTTTGTGGTGCGTGTGCGTAGGTGCGTATAGCTATATTTATGTTTGCGTGTCTGTATGTAGGGATGATGCGCATTGAATTACGAAGTGACGTTTGATACCTGATTATTCTCGTATTGATGGATTGAGTTTTGATAATAGTTTCCCTGTTTTGGCTATTTCGTGTATGAATGTGTTTTCCCGAATGTTAAACGAATATTGGTTGCGCGGGTGGTGATAACAATTATTATAATCAAGGTTGCGGTCTTGATATAAACACCTGACCCATTAATTACTTACATATGTCAGTATAAACTAAGAATTGTATAGTGTAGAAAGGCAATTCATCCAGTAGACCGGTTTCGTCCTTATCGGGAACTCATCATGTACTGACCAGAATTTGCCGCGGACAGGATTTGAACCTGGGCACGTCTGCTTCGGAATCTGGTTCTCTAACCACTGAGCCATCCTGCCGCGGCAGGACGAAACCGGTCTACTGGATGAATTGCGAACCTAATAACAAATTAGTTCAGTTGTGACCAGAAGGATAAACCAAAGAAGTGTTCGGATTTGCTCGGAAGGAAGAATACTGTTGTTGCTTTGAGAAATTCGTAACCAGTTGTATAAAATGTAGTGTGGAACTCTGGAATTTGTATGTCTGTTGCTTGTTGTTTTGTATAAAAGGCTTCGTACATGTATAATACTTCGCCGATATTTGCTATTTGTAGAATTAGTAAAGTGTGTAAATTAAACAGTTAATGATTGCGCGGCTGGTGGTAGCATAGTTGCACAAACGACATTACTAGCATCAATTATGTTTGTCATGGGTAATGATGATAGTGGTGTCATTTACCTGCTGTAGAAGCCCTTTGGTCACTACCAGAAGAGAGCCTCTGAGATGCCAGGCCCGGACAATCCACATATGCAGTGTGATAATATAATTTGGAACACCTCCATGTTAATCACAGCAAATAATACACGCAAATATATAACCTGATCTTGTTGTAACACAAATTTATTGATAAAATCAAAATAGTAATGATAAGACCAAAAAAATGTTAAAAGTTAACAGAGATCATTTTGCGTCCAGCACACAGAACAGACAACTCAAAACTCATTGATAAACAATTCTTACATTGTTAACATCGTTATATGTTTACTAAAATAGTTAAACCTTGTTTATATAAATGTCATTGCTTCGTACTACGTTTGCATAGTAAACAAAACGTGTAAACAGTGTTATGACAAAAGTAAGACTTTTATGTCAGAGGAAATAGCTTCCTCTACATACACCACCTTCTCAAAAAAAGAGAGTTTAATAATAGACGTAATCATAGTCCGTCGGCTGACGATGTATTCTTCCAGAACGAGTTTCAACATGTTCTTGTACTTCACTAGTTTTCGCTTTCATATTGCATTGTGCTATGTTCTCAGTCTTCTTGATTGTGCTCCTCCATTTGGTACTCGATAGTACGCTCTCTGCAGATCTAAAGTAGAATAAACCTCATATCCCATTATATCTCGGAGTAAGGTACTCTGGTTAGGGAGAGGATAAGAATCACCCTTTGTCACTGAGTTTAATAGACGATAATTCCCACAAACCCTCCATTGACCTGGTTCAGGTTTGGGAACTACCACTATTGGGGAAGCAAAATTGGAATTTGACCTTCTACAAATCCCCTCTTCGCGCAATTGATAAAATTCTGACACAGCTACTTGTTGCTTGTGTCGTGCCAATGGTTGAGCCTTTGGTGAACAAGGTAACGGAGCTACCAATTCTATCTGGTGTTCTACTCCTATTTTCAAACCTATCTTTTTGGCACTAAAAGGTTGAAACACTGCTAGGTGCTTCTCGATAATATCGGCAAAGTCATGTGCGACTGTTGGACGAGGTAAGAGGACTGTTCTAACTGCCGACACGTTAGACTCATTATTTATTGATGTCCCTACGCCTTCTGTGATAGTCCTAGCCTTGGGGTCTAATGCCAGCTTGAAATGTGTCAAGAAATCCATGCCAATGATATGGTCCTTGACATCGGCTACTAGAAAATTCCATAGGAAAGAAGATTTCTGGCCTAATGTTACCGACATTTCTTTCATCCCTTTTACTTCAATCGGACTACCGTTAGCGGCCCATAGTTGATAATCAAATGTGGGGCAATCTGCTTCCACCACGTCTGACCTAACTATGCTTACCTCAGCACCCGTGTCTATGAGAAATTCTAATCCAGATAATTCATCCTTAATAATGAACTTGTTGCTGGACACTCCGGCAATGTTTTCAAGATCCCCGATTAGTGAGAATCGGACTCTCTTGCCTTTTATCTCGGTGCTATTTATACTAGTCGCCTCCTTTGCTTTGAGTATGCCTTTTAAAGGCATTTTAGGTATATCTGGGAGCCTTTGCAATGGAACCCCCCCTACGGCTCCTACTAGTGGGGGTTTCACTAGTATTCCGGTAGCTTAGACCGGGCTACAGGAAGAGTATTTCCTTTCAATTGGGAACCACCCAACTTTGGAAACGTGTATCCCTCCTCCTGACACTTTCCAAACTCGGCGTATTTACGATGCGAAATGCACCACTCGCGTTGGCCTTGAACACCCTTACGCGATTCGCCCCTCCGATGCTTGGAAGTTGAACTTTGACTTCGAGAATTCAGCATACCTCTGTTGGAACGTCCTTTATTGTTTTTTATCCAACCAACATTCCTGCGGAAGGTACTTAATTCATTCTCTACGGTCAGGAGTTTCTCTGAGAGTTGTCTGAGTTGCTGCTCCAGGCGTGAATCTGCTATTACTGCATACACCATAGGTTCCATCTGACGATCCTGGCGCGGTCGCCAAAATTTTGTAGAGGCCCTTTGGTCACTACCAGAAGAGAGCCTCTGAGATGCCAGGACCGGACAATCCATATATGCGGTGTGATCATATAATTTGGAACACCTCCATGTTAATCACAGCAAATAATACACGCAAATATATAACCTGATCTTGTTGTAACACAAATTTATTGATAAAATCAAAATAGTAATGATAAGACCAAAAAAAAATGTTAAAAGTTAACAGAGATCATTTTGCGTCCAGCACACAGAACAGACAACTCAAAACTCACTAATAAACAATTCTTACATTGTTAACATCGTTATTTGTTTACTAAAATAATTAAACCTTGTTTATATAAATGCCATTGCTATGTATTACGTTTGCATAGTAACACAACGTGTAAACAGTGTCCTGACAAAAGTAAAACTTTTATGTCAGAGGAAATAGCTTCCACAATGGTACCATCACTAGCTTCCATAGTTAGTATTATATTTGTTGTCCGTATCCGGAACACAAATGTGGGGTTTAAATTATCAATGGATACCGGATAGTAATTTCGTTTATTTATCGAAAGAGGTGCGGTATAATTTGGCTTAAATGTCGACCGAACAGCGTCTATTCTGCCATAGACAGCTTACATGTGTCTAAAGACTTCGAAACATAAATTGGCGTATGACGTTCTCTCGTTGGTTGCGCATGCAGAATATCTAGAACAAAAAGTAGTTGTTGTGTAGCTTCCGCCGCTGGTGTCTCATCACTCATAGCCAACCCATTCATTAAACCTACAGCATGTTGCGGAATGTAAACAAATGTGACCTGTGCAACTGGTGCTATTAGGCTATCGCGATAACTGGATCACATACCACGTGATACTATTGGAAGTGCGGTAAGCCAATCGGATTGTGCGCGCGACGCACATAGCGCTGTCTTTAACTCACGAAGTACGCGTACCACTAGAGCGTTGCACTTGGGATTGAACGTTGTATTTCTTCGCACATCGACAGCCAGGAACTGTAATTTTTCTTGTAAAATACATGTCATAAAATTGGCATCTTGGTCAATGCCTCATATATCTAGTTCTCCAAATCTTGCCTTGCTGTGTAGCAAGAACGAATAGGTATTAGTCGCCGCATCATGTCCAATTAGTGGCAATGAATCAAGCCATTTTATATTTCAATCAATTTTAGTCATGCAATTGCGGAATCCAAGTACTTCAGGGACAGTAGTTATGTCAAAATGGATAAATTTAAAACGAGCGTTTGGAAACTCAAAACAGCCAAATTTTGAATGTGTGTGACTAAACCCATTCGACAGTTGGCATGGCCGGTATTCTTTCAACATTTGCTAATATCTTGTCGATTGGTCGTCCAAAAAAGTTCTTCTAGCAATATTCTACTACCTTTTACACAAGAATGACTCAGATTATGGTATTCATCAAATACCGTGCGGCGATAGTCTGGTGGGAGCCAAATTTTACTAGCTAACTCTCATTCAATAATATATGCGATGACCTCCGCATCAACTTGCTTGAAAATAGTAAATCGATTAGGGTACCTTTGTCACCATTATGTGAATGCTTTATACGTGTTTTGTTTCGTCTGAATGTCTTTCCATAACGACAGTTTGGCATTCTGATGAAATATTTAATTTATTTCAATAAGATATAAAAGACCACTTGCCATATTATTTTTACCTTTCACTTGATTATTACTCAAGTTGAACTCACTAAAGCGGATCATCTGCCAAATTAGTCTTTGTGGATACTTTCATGAACATTTCTGTAAGGCCTCCATTAACGACGTATTTTAAATCTATTGTTCGATAGGTTAGCGCCGAAGATATTATTCAAAGTGGAGGTAGGAAACGTCCAGAGGGAGATCTCTTGTCACAATTCAGTATTATTTTTCTGTGGCTTGCAACTTACTGGAATGAAATGCGATGGGTGCATCCCACAATCGACTTCTTGTTCTAGTGTAGCACCCAGTGCTAATTTGAATGCGTCGTTGGACAGTTTCAATGATACTTTGGGCTGAAATGTATTGCTCTATGTTGCGCAAGCAGAACTTCTACTTAAACAATAATTGATTGCGCGGGTGGTGGTAACAATTCTTCAAATCAAGTTTGCGAGCTTAAAGTAAACACCAATCCAATTGTATTTAACCAGTCGTCGAACAATATGATCATCCTCAGAATATCGACTATCAAATCGCACCGCATATATATACATATGTATATATATATATATATGAAAAGCAATATTAGATAAGCGGCACTCCAACCTAGTAGTTCAAGGTATACATTGCATTTGACTGGAAATATCAGCTGCAAAATTTCTATGCATTAACGAGCATTATCTTTTTGCAAATAGCACTATATATATATATATATATATATATATATATATATATATATATATATATATAATACAATTAAATAATGATTGATTTTGTGAAAAGATTGTAACATTTAAAAAAACCAAGTTTGCGCTCTTGATGGGGTTAATCAATCTCATCGTATTCAACCAGTCGTCGAACAGCATAGTAAAATTACCTTATACTTGATTAAATATTAGCTGATTTTTTTGCTGCCCAGTGCAGACGCAAATTGGAGATGTCCTGTCAGACATTCCTTTGTTTGCGCGATCACAGGAATAACGTTACTGTAACAATTGCACATTCCACAAAAACGAACCAATTCTTTTGCATTTTGCTAATAATACACAACATACATTTATTTTTCGTGAACAAAAGTTAAAATTGTACCGTTTTACAAAAATTTTTATCTTAAATATTTTATCCCTGAGAGTGCAATACAATATTATATTAGTTTATAACACGTTAGCAAGCCATGGACCAAAACCCATTTTTCATTTGGTCGTGATAAATGAAATGGGACGCCTGGTCTCCTATAGGTACGCAACCACATAACACATCGTTGATTGATATATATATATGATATATATATATATATATATATATATATATATATATAAACACAGATATGCATATGTATATAAGTTTTCCCATATTTACATCATATAAACATTATATGTTTCATTGAGTAATGTTAAGATTGCCAACATATGTGACACCATGTGTAGGGCAAATTTGTTGCGGGGCAGATTTTCATATTGTCCTCAACTTTGTTGCTATTGAGCCTACCTCTAGAAGCATAGTTCAGATACGCCTTACAATCCCGATATATTTTTATAGTGCTTTTATTTGGTATTGCATTTTTGGACGACCTTATATGAAAGTTGACTGTACAAGTGACTGTTATCATAAGTATAAGTACAAGATGGTACTATCCAGTTGTTCCATATATATATATATATAAGAGAGAGTATGGAGAGAGAAGTATATATATATATAAGTATATATATATATTCATAGTGCTCCTGCCAAAAAGGAAAAGAAATCTTATCAGATACAAGAACCGATTCTTTCATTCTTGTCAAGTATTTGCAAATGAACATCACTTTATAAATAATTTAAAAGTCGAAAAAAATGGAAAAATGTAAGCGTGGATAAAGTGTGAAATACAGAAACAACTAATAAGTTGAGTATATCACCTCCAGCTTAAGCTCAATACCTGGATATATATCTTCTGCTGGCATAAATCTGGCTACAATTTGTTTATTCATAAAGCTTCATATGTGGCCAAATCCTTTTTGTTATTGCATTTAGAATTATCTTCAATCCAACGTCTGAAGAACATACGGGTGAGGTTTCGAAGATTTATTGTGCAATTGCAGACGTTTATTCAACATTTGATTTAAAATGGGCGCTTGAACTGAAATGTTTTCTCATTCGTGTAATTAACCGTCTAGTCGATCGGCCTGTGTAAGTTGATCGACAACTTGCGCATGTATATTGGTAAATAATATTTTATGTCGCGTTAACAGTTGTTTCTCTTTGATTATTTGTAATGGCAAGTGTGTTACCCTAAATAACACTCGTAGTTTAACTGCATTAAATGTGCGTGTTACGTCAAGCTCAATTTCCTTTTGTAAAATTCTGAAACCGTAACGCCCTTTAAATTTGATATGTTCAGGTGACACTGCTTTCTTTCTAAGATCCTGAAAACTTCGTTTTTATTTTGACGTTCCTCTTTTAACAGATATCAGAGGGAGATATATATATATATATATGCAGGAGCATATATATATAGGTTTGCAAGCATCAGCTGCTTCGACGAATACAGCTGGCTACCATGCGTGTATACGAGATTGTAAGTATCGTCCTCTCTGACATCGGCATATTCTTCTGTTTTTGGTTAAACTAATTTGTTACTAAGTGCGCAATAATTTTACATAAATTCATATAGATTAGTTTTCCACAATCAAAAGTATATCAATCATGTTGATAGTTTTTCCAACTAGATGAAGCATTTAATAAGAAATAAATGAAACAAGTTTGTTATTAACCTTTGTTTTATGCTAAAAAATAAATTAAAATATTTTCAAAATTGAGGATCTTCAATTCGCTATATGTTCATATGAGATATATATATATTTTTTAATCGACAAATAGGTTTAAGTAGGTTGTTCAACTTTTAGCACAATGAAATGCAGTTTACTATAATTTAATTTTGTTTAAATCAGTCATCGGAATTTAAATCCAATCGCGGAAGTGAAAAAACGACGCCAGTGGAAGACAAGTCTTTTACTAGCCGTGATAGCCATTATATTTGCACTATCCTGGCTTCCGTTAAGCATTGTCAACGTTGTACTGGATATTCGTGAGTTGAATTTCGAACCGATGACATTGAAACAACCGTGCGCCTTTGATACATCTTCTGGTGTCAGCCCGTTGGTTGTCAACTCATCCGTTCCGTACATTTCTGCGTTCAGTTCTGAGTGTGAAAACCAAACAAGTCGACTACGTGTTTCCCTGGCAAATTCAACATTGACACCAATACCCAACACAACGACGCCTACCTCTACTGGCTCTGCGTATGAAAAATCAAAAATTAACCTCACAAAACGTTTAGAAAACCATCTTCTGTCAAAGAAGAGTATTTGGGGAAATCGGAAAAAGGAAGCAGATATTTTTACAAAAAGGCATGATTTAACAATTGGTGGAGTAAGTTGGTCAACAACATCAACTCGCCAAGAAGACGATGCGATTGAATTGTTCACCGAAAATTTTCTAAATCGTTCTTCTCCAGAAAAGCTGCCTATTTTAAAGCCTCCAGGAAGTGCAAATTTGGACGCCTATTCTGGTGCTGTAAGTGAAACATATCAGGTTAATTCAGATCAGGAGACTGCAAAGCAGAAGCAGTTCAATCTTTCTGGTGCCAGTGTGCTCATAATTCAAGCTTTGTGTCTTCTATTTGTGCTAGTGTCGTCTTGCGTCAATCCTTTGTTGTACGGATGGCTCAATGAAAACTACAGAACTGCGTTTCGTAATCTTTTTTGCCTACGGTGTAAAAGACGGGGTGCTGTGAAGCGCCTCTTTGTGTTGTCCAACATTCAGTCAAGTACGTTAAACTATTCCGTAAAAAACAAATAATTTATTTATGATTGAATCAATTTCGCTTCGTATTAAACACTTCTTTCAATATAAATATTGTTTACGCTCTAACCGAGAAATTCTAGTCATAGATTTTAAAGAACACCTTGGCATCAACTAATAAATTGAATCACGTCCACAAAAATATAATTTTTGCAAAATTATATTAAGCTAGTCTTGTTCGTTAGAAGATCGCTCCTGGTTCAGTCAATTATACTGCAATAAAATTATTATATTTCTATTTAAATTTAACTTTTAATTAACAATATTCGCTTAGTTTTGCAACAAGCGCAAATTGTTTAATGTTAGCCAAACTTTCGTAAACGAATTGCTTATTAAGAATTGCGTACCTAGCAACAAATTTGTTCAAAAACACTATAATTTGTTAAAATTGTTTTGAAACGTAAGCTTTCTCTAACATCCGCGTTATTAAAGCTTGCTTTTTATATTCAAATTAACATGCAAATTAATTAAACTATCATAGAGTGCGCGGGTATGCATAATTGGGATTGATTGTAGTTTTATCTATATTGTTCAAATGGTTTACTACACTTGGATTGGTGTTTACTTCAAGCTTGCTAAACTTGAAGAAATGTTACCACCATGCGCCACAATCAATGATCGTTCAATTAGGATATCTATATATATATATATATATATATATATATATATATATATATATATATATATATATATATATATATATATGGCAAAAAGCAGCAAAATGTTACCGTTTGTGACTGCGACAGATATTGTAACCGGACATTTCTAGTCAAGTACAATATATGTGAGGCTACTGGAGGTGGAGGTGGCAGCATATCTTATTTTACTTAGTCAGTTTGCGTCGTAATCTAATAATGTTCATGGAAGCCCGAAACGCGTCAGTACGTGTGAATAACGG
>JAQBSW010000454.1:0-202958 GCA_029291075.1 Eudiplozoon nipponicum
AATTTTATTTACAAATTAGTACAGTTTACGAAAATTGCCTCAGTTGCACAAACTATCGTCAATTCTGCACTTTTGTGCGACTAGTTTAATAAATCTGGAATGGTGTATATCTCAGGTACGCGTATTTCTTTTAAATAATTGGATGCAGATGCTTGAAAACAAATTGCCTTTGTTCGTCGGCATATAACAGCTTTCATGATGTCTTATTTTGTGGGCATTTATTTTCTGCATTCCCGTTTGTAGTAAACGCTTGCTCCGACCAAATGTATCAATTTGACATATGTTGAGATTTTTGTTTATCTACGGATTGCATAGATGAAAGACTGATATTTCAATTGTTTAATTTAAATTTAAATTTATATATTTCGATATATCAGCTTGACATTTTAGTGGTTTTATTTAGACATAATTGCTTCATTTTGTTCTACAATAGAAGTTAAATACAAATCGAACCAATTTCTCTGAATATTTTGTTGATATTTTGATGCTGGATGTAATCTTAAACACTGATTCTAGTCGTACGTATTTCAATAACTTAGCTGGATTCGCATTGAGTTAGTCAGTATAGCGATTATACCTGCAATTGGTTAACTAAACAGATTTATCTGGACTATCCTACCAATATAAGTATAGACTCAACAAATTATCACTTAAATCAAAGCATAGTATTTGGTCAAAAATCTTCATTTTAATGAAGGCTGTAAATATAAAATTTATATAACGGCAGCAGAAAAACTAGCAATGCTCGAGATTTAAACTATACATCCATAAAAAGGAGTCCTTAATGATTAATTCAAATGAAAATGAGACGTGAAACGCATAGTTGTGTTAATAAACTGGGAGTAAAAAGCTCAATATAGATAGTTACTAGAAAATTTTTGTTATGTTAAATACTGTTTGTTGCGAAGATCTAATATATATGCAAGTATGTATTAGGTGTTGCGAACCTAGTAACAAATTAGTTCAGTTGTGACCAGAAGGATAAACCAAAGGCTGCATGAGATTATACTTTCCGTTCATGCTGCCTTTGGTTTATCCTTCTGGTCACAACTGAACAAATTTTGTTACTAGGTACGCAACACTTAATACATACTTGCATTTTTCTAATGTTGTTGGAATATTGTAAAATAATAAATTATGAAACTGATGGTGTTATGCGTAAAAAAGAACTGGCTTCGGTTTCTTGTGCGGAACAATGGATAGCACTCGTAAGTCGGTAAAATCTTTAATCCTTGCATTTCCAGGTGCACAGCTTTTGTTTGACATTGCATGATGCGTTCTTACTCGTCCCTTCACTATGAAGCCGCCCATCAGCTACTTGTCTGAAAGTGGCGTTGGAACTAGATTTTATGATTTTGTTCTCGAATTTTCAGGACTTCATTTCCAGTCGAATATACCAGGTTGATAACATACTCACAGGAAAAAAAATCAAATTATGCCAAATGTTTCCACAAGATGGTTTTTTCCTTTGAGTATGGTGTCAACCCTAAAGAATGGACAGGGGTGTGTGGAATGCCGCATGCGACCAAATAAATATCCTTAATCAGTCCATTTTGCTATATTTTACATTAAATACTTTTTACACGTCGTCTTGTTGAATCTTTTCCCTTTTTTAGATTTACTACTGCAATAGCACAGTTGTGTATAAATATTCTATTTAATTTACAATAATATTTCATTCTACCGGACCAAAGTATGTTATTCTAATAGATTTTAATCCTTAATATGATTACAAATTTTCTTCACACGTTTCCGTATTTATAATTTATCGAGAGAAACAACAAAAAAATAAGAGACAGGACGTTTTTACATTTCCTTGTACGCGTAATTATTTATCAGTTGAAAAAGAAAATGGCGATCAGCAAACACTCATGCCTTTGCTTTACACTTCAGCTTATTTGATCTTTATTATTTTAAATGACGAAACTGTCAACTGCGGTTCTGTTTCTCAACCAACCACTGTAGCTAATTAAACGAACATTGGTTACACGGGCGGTTATAACATTTACTATAATCAAAGCTGAGATCTTGATAAAAACACCTGATCCATTTTGTACTTACATTTATCAGTATCACCTAAGATGTGTATAGTGAAGTAAAGGAAATTCATCCAGTAGACCAGTTTCGTCCTTATTAGGATCTCATCACGTACTGGCCAGAATTTGCCGTTGACAGGGCTTGAACCTAGGAACGTCTGATTTGGAGACTTACTCTAGCCCCTGAGCCACCCTACTGCACCAGATTCCGAAGCAGACAGGCCCAGGTTCAAGCCATGTCCGCGGCCAGTACATGATGATTTCCCAGTTATGACGAAACCGGTCTTTTGGGTGAACTGCTTTTTCTACGTTATACAATTCTTAGCTTATACTGATAAATATATGTACTTAATGGGTCAGGTGTTTATATCAAATGCGAATCCTTGATTACAGTAAACCTCTACAGCTGATTGTTTTAAGTATTACTTGTATTTTCATCATGATCCATTTTTAGTCATAAGATGATGTGTGGTGTGCAGAATATAATGAAAGCATAACCTGTTTCATGACGAATTTAAAGAAAAATATTGAATTTAGCTTACAGCTGCAAGTTTCATTAACTTCAGATTTGGTATTGTAGAAAGCACTCCACAATACGTTTACGAAGGACAGTTTAGAAATCTTGGTTTTTTATGAGCATTACAAGATCGTATAACACGATGTTTGACTTTAATAAACAGAGTATTCGTACGCTCATAAAATGCCTACATTCAATTTAACGATATCCGTATCATTATTTTGCTAAAAACAATTTTCATCTGTTTATAATTATTCGCAGATTTGATGGAATCCAGCGCGTTCTCTATTCTGTTTTCAGAAATGAGAAATCTATTCAGTGTCATAAAATGTTCAGAATGATTTGTGGAATAATTTGAATTTTATTAGTTCTCTTTATGCGTGTGTTTAATTGGTCATCCTGCAAATTAGGCATGCTCTTGTCAAATGCCTACTTACAGTTTGCGCGATGTTCAGTCTCGACCCGTAGTAAATCACACCTTTTTTGAAAAAAATATTCGCCTATTTTGAATTTATTTTCGAAATTTTATTACGAATTCGCAATGGTTGATTTTGGTAGGTGCCCCAAAATAGGTCTACGGAGAATTTATTAAATGAAATGTGCATTTTACGCTACGATACTAGTATTATCTCTGATTTCTGCTCAAAATATCCACAAATGCGAAATTCAGTTATAATAAGATGGTTATGGATATATGCTTTAAAATTTGGATGTAAAAATCAATATAACCAAACTTAATGGTGTGCTAGAACATTTATTGACAGCGAATAAAAGTCTGTTCAAGATATATATATAAACAGACGGAAAGTAATAGTTACTATTATACATTTAAGAATAATAATGTTATGACAAATTTAATGTCTGAGTACAGGTTACAAATTTGAATATCGGAGAATTGAAGACAAAATTGGGGTAATTTTTCAAACCAAATTGTCTCGTTCTGCGCGGTGCAGAAAGGATTAATCAAGGATTGATCCGATGGTGAAAGCGGTATCTTATGTGGCTTTCTGAAAATATTGCCTTCTCTAATAATTCTGATAGACTAAACTTGCGACTAAATTCTGCGTAAATGAAGACCGAACGAATTTTAATATATTTTATATAGGATCTTACTAAACATACTATAGAAACAAGCTAATTTTTAAAAGCATTTTAAATTGTTTAAGTAAGGCAAATTTTGCCAGCAACATTGACAGATCTGATGGAATACGAGAGTGATAAACATACATTTTATGACAATATTTAATTAGTGAGAGAGTTAACAGTTTATTCGTTGCTTTAATTAAGTCAAAATAATCCAACATATATTATTAACCAAATTATGGATGCGAGATACTATCCCGAAAAAAAACACGTTATTTCATTATATAGTGAATAAATACGGAGATCAGAGTTAGTCGGTAAGTAGACAAAACATCTAATAAATAAGAGTTATCAGATTTTGTGTTTGTAATTATGCCTATATGTAAGTGAATTCACATAAGTTTATATAATTTGTTTCATATATAAACGGAATGTCGTCTATATAAGCAAATTATTGTCAACAAGTAAAGTGTTCTTCTTTATTCGTGCGATAACTTTCGTTATAAATGCAAATAATATGACATGCCATTCGCAAATATATATTATAAACAGTTAAAGAGAAAGATAATTCTATTAAATATAATTCTACTAATTGACATTAATTTAGCAAAATTATTAAAATAAACTGACCAATGGAATTAAATAAATTTAAGGTATATTAACACTCTACATAATACATATAAAAATATATGCCTGCGTGTAAATAAAGCAGATCAACGAACTTCTCTAATCAACTCGGTGCCAATTTACGCTGTGATTTCGGTCATTTCTGGAATTAAATGTGCGTATTTCTCAATAAGACAGCTGGTACGGACTGTCGAAACTTTGGTTGCAGACTGCTCGTACAATTATATCAAAGAAAAAAACAATAGTTGTAAAATAGGTTGTCAGTCATTATTCGATCAGTTTGTGCCATAAAAATAAATGATTAATTTTTAGACATAGGAGGTCTTTATCGAAGTGTTTTATTGTGTTCTTATCTCTCTAATTAAATAAATATATCTATCGATAAGCTTGATTATCGCGGTATTTCTTTCTTTGAAATTATAATCTTTATTATCAATCTCATAATAAAAAGTATATCAATTTTTAACTGCTACTTAACTACCGCATAATGATGCAAATATTCATAGTCACTTATGTGCTGGAAAGCGACATTTTAGCAGAATTAACAAGTCGAGAACGACTAATTTATTCACAATTTAGGTAAACTTAACAACTTTATCTCTAAGCTATCACTGGTTTTGCAAATGCTGACAGTGATTTGTCAAATTAATTTTGCAAATTGCAGATAAAAACCAATCCTCTTATATATTAAAAATCGAAATAATTGGCAAAATAACCGTGAATAACACGTGTTGCAGCGTTTCGAAATTTCACTATCATTATCAGAAATCATAGTTAAACTGACTAACGAAGATGAAACCAAAATTCATATTTACGACATTGAAAACTAGATATGCGGTCATCACACCAAAAGACTTGCATCTACCTTCAAAAATATATCTTTACTTATAGATCATTCTCGTTTGTCATTTTGTCATCGAGGTCTGATGATTACTATGAAAAATGAAAAGTGTCGCTAAGTGAGACGGAAGGCAAGTATGCTGTAATGTACGATTGAAAAATTACACTATTATTAGTTTTCATTTCAGGCTTGCAAACTTGAATGAAGCAACTGTTTAGCTTAACTAAATTAATTGCTGTGATCCTGGGTATAGCATAATTGCCATGACCTGTGTTATGCCTAACACGGGATTGTTCCAATTTCCTCTATTTCTTGGAAATATTTCAGATAGCTTGTTCAGTATACTTTATCGATCCAGTGTTCATCACAAGTCTTAGGAACATACTAATACATAAGTTGTGAGATTGCTTTTAACCATGTCTTCCAAGCTTCTGTTTGGGTAGTCTCATAATAATTTGTTAACGCTTCAATAGATAGGCCAGTAATGGGTATGTGTAAATATGTGTCTATAATTGATGTGTACAACCAATTGAAGATGAATTTTACTTTAATCAAGGTTGCGATCTTGATATAAAAACCTATTCATTATTTAAATATATTTGTTAGTATTAACTAAATATTGTAGAATGTACAAATGGCTATTCATTCAGTAAACCAGTTTCGTCCTTAATGGGAACTAATCCCGTACTGTCCAGAATTCGCAGCAAACAGGGCTCGAACCTGGTCACCTCTACTTCGGAATCTGTTGCTTTTATAACGGAGTCACTTTGCCACACACCATACATAATTTCACTGAGCGGCAGGGTGGCTCAGATGTGAGAGCACCAGATTCCGAAGCAGACGTGCCCAATATCGAGCCATGTACGCGATAAATTAGGGACAGTACTTGTTGAGTTTCCATTAAGTTCCCAACTGATCATTTGGACGAATTGCCTTTTCAACACCATAAAATACTTATTTTATACTAACGAATGTACGAACAATTCTTAAAATCAAGTTTGAGATCTTATATTTAACCAGTCTTCGAACAAATTAACAAAACTACCGCCAGTCGCAACGTACTGACGCGTTTCGACCTTCCATAATCATCATGAGAGCAAGACAGCAAACTGACTGGCAAGGATCAAACCGCATTGCATATATATAGAAAAACAAAATTAGATAAGTGACTCTCACCTCTAGTAGTCTTGCATATATTGTAAGCAACTGTAAATGTCGGCTGTACAATTTCTATGCAGTCACAAACATTAAATATTTGTAGCTTTCGCCATACACCCATATATATAGACAATACAATTAAACAATAATTGATTGCGCGGTTGGTGATTGCAATTCTTTAAAGCAAATTTCTCAACTTGATATAAACACCAATCCCATTTTATTTAACAAGTCGTCGAACAACATAACAAATCTACCGCCAGTCGCAACACACTGACGCATTTCGACTTTCCATGATGATCATCAGAGTACGACGGCAAACTGACTAGCAAGGATCAAACTGCACTGCATATATATGGAAAGCAAAATTAGATTTGCGGCTCTCACCTCTAGTAGTCTTGCATACATTGTACGTGACTGGAAATGTCGGCTGCACAATTTCTATACAGTCACATCCCGTAAAAGCGATCAAAATATAATTAAGATAAGCTAAATTTAACTCGGATACTAGTGGAAGTAAAACTTGTTATCGTGGCTTTTTTTCTTTATAAATTTTATCAATATTCAACAAGTAATACCATCACTATTTTGGAAAAACCTTATTTGTGAAAAAAAGACAGATCTGTAGATATAATTGTTTACCGCGCTGTGTGACACAGGATAATAAATGGTGAAGGAAATATGCTATTTTAAATGACATACATGATTCAATACACAGAACGTAGTTAATATCTATTTTTCTGGGCAGGGACGAGTCAAGAAAATAGAAAATATAAAAGCTGCTCACAAATTTAGTGCGCAAATTATACTAATCCAGAAATTTATAATATAAAAACCCTAAATAAACATTGTTTTGCATAGGGCAAGGAGAATTCAAAGGTAGTCTAAGCGTACATGAAAATAATTTTTGCATCTATAATTTTAGTTTATAATGCTATAAATTTACTTTATATTTATTTGTAGAATAAAATTTTTTTTCTTTCACTGGCATTACCATCATGCTTTTCTAGCTAAATGAGAGACGTTTTTTAGTTATGTTTCTTTGATTTGAAAAGTTTGGACTGAACAATATAAACCATGTGTAAATTAGTTTATAATTATTTTTGAAATATAGGCCTAAACTGATGAGATACAAAATTTAATTACAACCGTAAAAAAAAATATCTCACATGAATGAGAGTAAATTTCTTTAGTGTACACCAAAACAATATGGTGCTAAATAATTATAAGGTTTACAACTATGAAATGCAATTCATCCAAAGCGATTATAGGATAACTATGCAAATGTGTCAGATTGATTGACTATTTAGATTAAAGAGGCTATTGAGCAATTAATTAGGAACACAAAAAGAGATTAATTTGTATAGTAAATCGCTAAAGGCAATATACGCTCTGCAGGCATTAATGATACACCAAACAATCCGTATGCAATTTCAAAAGACGGAAACATTTCAGAGGAGAATGTTTTTGATTTAGCAAAAAAATCTAATTCATTGTAAATTTAATAAGCTATTTACTTTTTACATTCCTATTTAAAAATATAAAACAAATGGATTTTCGCTCCATTTTGTTCATAAATGTGTTTTTCAAAGTCATAGAGCCATTCCTGAGGACTTGATGGATAAAGCAATAAATTTAATTGTCAAATCATAAAGGTTAACAAGGAGACCTTATAATTTACATCTGCAGGAAAAACAGGATTTAAATTAATTGAAAACTTTACTTTTGCGGTTTTAAAATAAATATTTAGAGTTTGTCAACGCCTTACACTTTGTTGTTTGGATTAAGAAGCACTACGTGTATTGTCTCAGACATTTATTATTAGTATTTAGAATGCACTTAAAATGGTGATTCGCCTTTCACCAGAACTCATTTACATCGTAATACAAGGTACATTACGTACTGCATTTTGGAAAGCAAGAAAAAAAGCGATGAAGAATCTATTGTTTGCAACATCTTTAATCATGAAGTTAAAAACAAAGCAAGCTTCGTTTACTTCAAGCTCGCAAACTTGATTTAAAGAATTGTTTCCACCACCCGCGCAATCAATTATTGTTTAATTGTATTGTTTATATATATATATATATATATATATATATATATATATATATATATATATATATATATATATGTGTCTGTGTGTGTCTGTGTGTGTCTGTGCAAAAAGCTACAAACAGCTAATTGTGCAGCCGACATTTCTAGTCACGTACAACGTATGCAAGATTACTAGAGGTGAGACCCGTATGCAATTCGGTTTGATCATGCTCGGATGTTGATCATGGAAGGTCTAAATGCGTCAGTGCGATGCGACTGGCGATAATTTTGTTGTGTTGTTCCATGGCTGGTTAAATATAATGGGATTGGTGTTTACTTCAAGCTTGCAAACTTGATTTAAAGAATTGTTCTCACCACCCGCGCAATCAATTATTGTTTAATTGTATTTTCTATATATGTGTGTGTGGCGAAAGCTGCAAACAGTTAATTTTCGTGACTGCATAGAAATTGTGCAGCTGACATTTCCAGTCAAGTACAATGTATGCAAGACTACTAGAGGTGAGAGACGCATTGAATGCGGTTTGATCCTCGCTAGTCAGTTTGCCGTCGTATTCTGATGATAATCACAGAAGGTCGAAACACGTCAGTTTGCTGCGACTGGCGGTAGTTTTTTATATTGTTCGTTGACTGGTTTTACACCCAATTTATAGTAAATTTATGCATCAATTCAAAATATTATTAATCAAATCGAGCAAAAATTTCGTAACAAAGGTTAAACCAAAGGTTTACTTTAATCTTACTATTGATCAATTTAAAGTAATATATCAACCTCTCAAGCATTTCGTGTTGAATTATGTAATGGATACCAGAAACCTTAATTTTTGGAACAGCACATCAAGGTAAAGTAATTTTAAGAAAAACATGCTCATCTACCTCATATAAAAATGATTATGCGAAATTGAATGAAATAATATATTTTGATGAGTATTTGACTAAATATAATGTGAGATTGCACCAATAAATTCATTATATTATGCTAAGTTTAGTGTCTAGAATTTCTAAAGTGTATTTAGGAAAGTTATTCTTTAAATACATAAGACAGCTTTACCCTATATGTAATTATAGAACACATTTAAGATTTTACATTAGCGATTTGATACCATTTTGTAAACTGATTTACTGAAGTAATAGAACAGGAGAATTAATTGTGTTCCAATAGAAGAAAACAGTCAACATAAAATTGCCACTAATATATGTATATATATATATATATCCAGAATTTCAAAAATAAAAAAAATATATCACAGCTTAATTTTATATTGGGCTCAGAAATTCCTACATTAGTTGCAGTGCACAAATAATTTGATTCCAGTTATACAGTTCTGGACAATATTGCGATAGATCCAAATAGGATAGCATACTCGCACACCTAATCTTAAGTAATATTGCTGGTATGTTGCATTTTGCACAGGAGATACCATGTTTTGTCATTGACGTATTTGAAACATCAATATTTTTGCATCAATATCCTTGATCAGAAAAGCATGAATTCAATGCTCTACTGCATTTGCCTGCATATGATTGCCCACACGTGTAATCTCTTCTATAGATAACGATAGATTTTCATTTTAATGGAATTATTTTACACTAGGTAAAGGCAATTTGGTGGTGGATGTTATCAAATATCAATAGGCTGCATTATTTGTGAACACCGAAGCAGAACACAATCTATTTATTATACATTTTATTGCCTCATCACCTTCGTATTGTAATTCAATGTACATCGGTTTCATATCAGCATAAACAATGCACAATAGGCTTTACTAATTCATGAATTTTACACTTTTCGATAGATTGTAATGGGCAATCGTTAGTGATAAGAGCATTACGCACTCCACTCAACTCTGTTTGCAATAGGTCTGGCGAACGAATACACCATTTCCTATTACAAGAAGTCTTAACTAAGTCTTTTCCATTTCAATGGGCAATAGCTTTATAAATGTAAATACTTTGTTGTCCCTGTTTTATTACGTAAGACTGGTCCGCACTACGTTCCGTCAGTTCTACGTTGAAGCAGCACATAAAAAATGCTAGATTTAAAACCTCTTCGTTTTCAAGGTTAAATCTAACATTCGATTGATATTCAGTTAATATTTTAAACAATTATTTCCTATGCGCATGACTATTGCATACCAAACATATATCATGAACATGACGGTTGTATAGTCCCCCTTTACTCAATAATTCAAAGTTGCTTCATGCCAACTTTCGCGTGAACATATCGGGAAAGATCCGGGCTAAAAGCGAACAAATTTCAATTAAAGTCGGTAGGAAATCACTTGTCTGAGTGTAGTTCGAAAAGTTCCATAAGGCTTAAATAAAAGATAGATAAATTGAACATACGAAAAAATTTGATACTTCCGCTTAATGTTGGGCTATAATTTACTTATGTCCCTTTAACGGAAACTAATGAGTTTTGATGTCAAGCACTATTTCATAAATTTGAAAGTTGGTGAACAGCAGTTACAAAGATAATCGTCTATATTGCTCTGATATGCGATTCAGACGAAGGTTGGTCTAGAAATGGGTTCGACTTTGGCCACGATCACGGACGATATTCTTATTTGCATGTTGAATATTAAGAACTCCGATCAAATTCTTAAGGTAAAACTATACAACCTTTATGTTAATGAAATATTTTTTGTCTATGATAGCAGTTTGAATGACAAAGAACGGCTTAATAAAATCAATAAATATTGTACGAACTTGAGATTTATAATTGAAACCGACAATAGTTTTACTCTTGTTTTTCTCAATGTGTTGCTCAAACTTAGACCTGATGAAACATTGTGCAATCGGTATTCAACGTGAAAATATGGACAACACAATATTTAAATTTCAACTGCTACTGTCATTGACAGGGAAAATGGCTTATCTAGGGTAATGTGTAATTGGACACTGAGTATTTGTTCCCAAGACTGTTTGCAAACTGAATTTTGTGGTATGCGTAATATTCTTATCATTAACGTTTACCCACTTCATTCCATAGATAAGTATAAAAATAATGATATAATAAAATCCGCTGTGAATGTTTGTAGAGCTGATATGAAATCTATAACAATAAAAAAGTGAAAATATATTGAAGCGCGTAAGATATGGATTAAATTCCGAGATGGCTTTTACATATTATTCAGCTAATTTATTTATGGTAACATTCCCTACCTCGTGTGAAATATACAATTGCACGGCAATCTGTATCGTACGTTATTTATGATTGAACGTGTTGCTCAAAATATAAAACTTGGGCAGATCAGTTTTCTGTAAGAAAATATTGACAACAAAATACTTGCATTTTATAAGAAACTGCAGATAGATATGGAAAAACAACTTAATTAAGACAATTCAATTAAACAATAATTGATTGCGCGGCTGGTGGTAATTATTCATTAAATCAAGTTTGCGAGCTTGAAGTAAACACCAATCCCATTGTATTTAACCAGTCGTCGAACAACATAACAAAACTACCACCAATCGCACGCACTGACGCGTTTCGACCTTCCATGATCATCATCCGAGTACGACGGAAAACTGACTAGCGAGGATCAAACCGTATTGCATATATATGGAAAACAAAATTAGATATGCGGCTCTTGCCTCTAGTAGCCTTACATACATTGTACGTGACTGGATATGTAGGCGATTCAATTAAGACATTACTTAATGGGTTATTGCGCAGTTGTTCGCCAGATGTTGTAGACCAAAATGAATGGTGAACGTAATAATCTTAATAGTATCGGTTACCACCACATTATGAAGTTAAGTATAACTCTAGTAATATAATAGAACAAAATATCACAGATGTATATTAATTTATAAAACAAATGTAATGGCAATACAGCAAGTAAAAGATAATATTAATGTCATGCGCATGCTTATAAATAAAACAATACAGATTCAAATGTAAACAACGAAGAAATAATTTAAAAAAATATTTCTTCCTTGATTTTTGTCCGTATTTGTTGGTTTGACGTTTTGTAGTTATCTATTTATACGGTTTTGAAGTTATTGGCTCCATTTTTTATGATAGCTGCAATTCAGTTAAGTGCTTTCGTAATTCTGTAACTTTGGTTTTTTACCTTTATAAAAGTAAATATTCATAGAAATAAATAAAAAAGATTTTTATTTTTTATCTTTTTTTATCGTAGTGCTAATGCAATATGCATATACTATTTCAATTTTGTATTGTGGAATTTTATATTTTGCAAATTTCAATAATTTGCTAAGGTAAATAGGTTTATTCTGTATTGATATGACTTTTAATAGATTATATTAACTATTTACCTATCCATAATTTAGTAAACTTAAATTTGTTGGCTGTGTAGTATCAATGCATTTATTCAAAGGAGACAAAGTAAATCATGCATGTAATTGTACAGTACGATATTTCATTTTACATGACGTCTTAGCTAAACGAAATAAATTATAAATGATCATATTAAAAATAGGAAAGAGGAAAAATGCTGCTTATTGCATGATTGTCACCAAAGTACGCTGGCAAACAAACTAGCCAGGATGAAACCTCAATGTGTGTATATTGTGCTCCCAACTAGCGCACATTACATTTGACATGAAATATCGGATCCAAATATTTTTGCAGTCACAAATATAACCTTTTTTGCAGTTTTCCATATATATATATATATATATATATATATATATATATCGGTAATCCAATTAAACAAACAATAACTGCGCGGGTGTTGGAAACAGTTATTTAAAAGAAGTTTGCGTTTTTCGAGTAAGCACCATTCTAATTGTATTTAATCAAGGCAATGGCTGTTGTTTCAGTACCCGATACAAACATTATAGTACCGAAAATGTACTTGGTACAAACCCTAAGGGTTGTCTAGTATGAACATGGTACCAGTATAATGGATTTTTAATGTATGCTATAGTTCACCAAAATTGAGAAATACAATTATTTCTGAACACCAATTACTCTAGTAAATTCATACACTCTGGCCTTAATCATTATCAAATTTCTCGGTTATCGTGAAATCATTCAATTCAATTTGTGACAGAGAACTAATATATATATATATATATATATATATATATATATATATTTTATATATATATATATATATATATATGCAAGTATGTATTAGGTGTTGCAAACCTAGTAACAAATTAGTTCAATTATATCTTGCAGGATAAACCAAAGACAGCATGAACAGAAGGTATTCTCCCATGCACATTCGTCTTGTGCTTAATGGCGACACATCAGTAGGAGCCGATTTTAAGCCCATTACCCATTATATATTTGTGTGAGGTATGTTAGTAAATAGGATGGTTCATTGCCCTAGTCGAATGTGTAAACCTGCAGTGGTGAAGCTAACATAATATAAAATCTCGACACATCAACTTTGACGCTAAGTCACTATATATATACATATATATACCGAGTCTGCAAATGATACCAACACAAGGGCTATTGTGTCAGTACCCGATGCGAACATTTTGGTACTGGAAAGTAAATCGTAGTAACACTATGGTTGCTTAGTCGGTACATGGTACCGACTTGATGCCTTTCAATGTGTGCTATAGTTCACCAAATCTGATAATTGCAATGTTGGACTTTTTTACTCAGAGCTGTCCTTCTTGTTGTGGATTTGGCCGTATTTTTCTTGTGCAGGATAGTAGATAGCATTCGTAGATCGGTAAAATCTTTAACACTGTACATTTTCAGGTTCTCCGATTATTGGCCTTGATTGATGGATTCCCATTTGTCCCTTCTTTTTTAAGCCTTTCATCAGCTGCTTGTCTGAAAATGACGTTGGAGCAAGATTTTACACTGTTTCTATTCCTATAATTTGAGACCTTATTTATAGTCTCAACTTTAGGGTTGACACAATACGCACAGAAAAAAACAACTTCTGACAAATATGGTATCCTCATTCATGACAGATCTATTTATATTTATTTTAATTCCTAAAGAATTTTATTGTCTGCCCTAATATCCGGTCTTCATGCCTAATCTCTAATCCTCAAAAGTATAACCCAAACTTATCCATGTCACCCCTTCCCACACACAACAACCTATATACACATATGTGTTGCTCCACTAAAGTGACATTTCTAGAATAACTATAAGCAAACATTTTGGATTAACATACACGCCTATCCATGATGTCTCTGTTTTACATTGCTGTACCGAACGCGTATATGGATCAAAAAATTTTTTTATTTCAATATTGCATTAATGCTCAAATACCCCAATTTACCTAATCCCATCCTGTTTGAAAAAGATTTATACAAGATATGAGTTTAAATGTGTATTTGGTTGAGTAGGATTCGTTAGTTTAGGTTCTGTATTCGGTCTCTTTCTATAACCTTTTGCAAACAGGATGGGATTAGGTAAACCGGGTATTTGAGGATTACTGCAATATTGAAATAAAAATTTTGCTGATCCTTATACTCGTCCGGTACAGCAATTTAAAATAGACACATTATGGATAGGCATGTATGTTAATCCATAAGATTTGCTTATAGTTATTCAAGAAATGTCACTTTTGTGGAGTGCACATATATGTATATAGGTTGTTGTGTGCGGGGAGGGGTGACATGGATAAGTTTGCGTATATTTTTGTATATTAGAGATTAGGCATAAAGACCGGATATTAGAGCAGACAATAAAAAAATAATTTAGGAATTATAATAAATAGAAATAGATCTGTCATGAATGAGGATACCACATTTGCCACAAGTTGTTCTTCCCTGTGCATATTGTGTCAGCCCTGAAGGCGAGACTAGACATAAGGTTTCTAAATATAGGAACAAAGAGAGTGGACAATCTTACTCCAACGTCATTTTTAGACAAGCAGATGATGGAAGGTTAAAAAAGAAGGGACAAATTAAAACCCATTAATCAGGGCCAATAATCGGAGAACCTGAAAATGCACAGTATTCAAGCGTTTACCAAACCTACGAGTGCTATCAATTAATAATTACAATTTTCGCAACACCTAATACATAATTGCATATATATATATATATATATATATATATATATATATATATATATATATATATATATATATATATTAGTTCTCCACCACAAACAGTATCTCAGTGTTATACTTTAGATTGAATGATGCCATGATTACCGCGAAATGTGATAGCTGATATCGATCAAGGTCAGAGTGCATAAAATTACTGGAGCAAGACGTGTTCAGAAATAGTTGTAATTCTCAATTTTGGTGAACTATAGCTTACACTGAAATCCATCACGTTGTTACTATGTACAAATTGGCAACAATTGTATTATTATCATGTATCTTTTCGGTACTATAATGATGATATCTGGTACTGACACAATGGAAATTTGATTGGTAACATTTACAGACTCGGTATGTGTATTATATAGAGTGAGTTAGCGTTGAAGTTGCAGTGTCGAGATTTTATATGATGTTAGCTTCACTACTGCAGTTCTACACCTTTTTCTAGGGGATTGCACCGTCCTATTTTCCAATATTCCTTACCCACATTTATAGTGGGTAAAGTGCGTAATACCGTCTCCTACACATGAGTCGCCAGTAAGCACAAAATGAATGTGCACGAGAGTATACTTTCTGTTCATTCTGCCTCTGGTTTATCCTTCAGGTTATAATTGAACTAATTTGTTTATAGGTTCGCAACACCTAATACATAATTGCATATATATATATATGTATGTATATATATATATATATATATATATATATATATATATATATATATATATAATATATTAGTTCTCCGCAACAAACAGTATTTAACTTTTATATATTTAACCAGTCGTCGCAAATATGGCAAAACTACCGTTAGTAACACGTGCTGAGGTGTTTACAAATTCTAAGATCATCAAAAGAGCGGGACATTAAACTGACTTACAAGTATTAAACCGCAAATATGTATATAGGGAAAGAGAAATTGGATATGCGCCTCTTACTTCTAATATTCTTGCATACATTCTACTGAATATAACATTTAGTATGCACAATATTTTTGCAGTGAATATAATTTGTTTTTTACAGATTTCGCCGCATATATTAAAGTAATACAATTAAATGATTGTTAATTGCCCGTTTGGTGATAACAAATGTTTGAATCAAACCTGTGAAATTCATATGAACATCAATCTCATTGTATTTAACTCGAGAAAAACTACTGTCCATTACACATACTCAGGCGTTTCGAGCATCCCATATTATTACCAGAGAACGATAGTAAACTGGCTAGTAGGATCAAACTGAAATGCGCAAAGAAGGAACGGAAAGTAAATAAAACACTTAAAAAATTATTGTTAGGCAATACAATTTTACAATAATTGATTGCGCGTGTGGTGGTAACAATTCTTTAAATCAAGTTTGCGAGCTTGAAGTAAACACCAATCCCATTGTATTTAACCAGTCGTCGAACAACATAACAAAACTACCACCAGCTGCAACGCACTGACGCGTAACAGTAAATTAACTAGCGAAGACAAAGTCACAATGCTTATATATGGAAAGGAACAATAGATATGCGTATCTCTTCTATACTTGCATACATTGTACTTGACTGGAAGTGAAAGGTGTACAATTTTTATGCCACAACAAAATTAATTTTTTTGCAAATTTTGCCACATTTGTTTAAGCAATATGATTAATCAATCATTGATTGTCCGGTTGGTAATATTGCATGTTTAAATCAAGCTTGAAAATTGATCTGAACTCCAATCTCTTTGGATTTAACTAGTTGGCTCACGTAGAATAACTACCGTCTATCACGCATACTGACGCGTTTCGACGTTCGAAGTTTGTTATCAGACCACGACGAAAACGTGACTAGTGAGGTTCAATCCGAAATACGTAAAATAGGATATAAAAATAAGATATGCCTATCTTACATTTAGTAATTTAACAGATATTTTACTGGACAGGAAATATGGGCTGCAAAATGTTAATGCCGTCACGAAAATTAATTTTTTTTTGCTGTTTTTGCCAACCAACTTATATCTAAAAGTAATAAAATTAAGCAATCATTGACAGTGCGGATGGTGATAACATTTGCGTATATCAAGCTTGTGAAATTGATATTAACACCAATCCTATTTTATTTAACCATTCACGCAACAAAGCAAAATTATCTGCAATTACAGTTACTGACACGTTTCGAGCTCTCAAGATCTTGGTCCGAGTACGACGACGAACTTGCAAGCGACGATCAAACCGTATAGCATATACACAGAAAGCAAAATTGAATATTTTGCATTCATTTCTGATAATCTCACATTCATTGTACAAGAGTATAAAGGTTAGCTGCAAAATTTCTTTGGAATCCCACACAGTTAAATATTCCATCTTTCGCTATATGGATATATAATACAATTAAATATTATAATATTGCTCGTGGGACAATAGAAGTTCTTTAAAATAATTTATATTCTTCTGAAATGCGAGCTTTAATAAAATTGTTTGTACCATTCCTGTGTGCAAAAACCAAACGAAATTTTATCAGATACAAGAAACATTTATTTCCCTTTATCTCCTCAAATATCTACTAATAAACATATATTTATATATAAATTGGAAAGCAAAACAATATAGAAATATGTGAACATAGAGAGAGTGTGAAAAACGGAAATCAATCAATTGCGTGCGTCGCATCCAGTACAAGCTGAATGCCTATAAATGCTTCTTCTGCTTGCATAAATTTGGTTGCAATTTGTTTATCCATAGAGCTTCGTATGTGGCTAGCTCCCTTTTATTTTCTTATTTAGTAATTACTTTGAATGCTACTTCTGGGGAACATACGTGCGATGTTTCGATGATGTGTTGCGCAATAGCATGAAATATATCATCCACGTACCGTATATATTGAGAAAATTTACTTATGTCACTCTTTAATGATGTGTTCTCTAGGTGCCCTAGAAAAATCTCAGCCAGCACTGGAGATAAGCGGCTACCCACTGCCACACCACTAATCTGTTTGTAGATGCTTCCATTAAAACGAAACCGTACGTCTTTCGTGAAAGATTATTTCTTGTCCTTAAGAACAGGTCGCAATCACGAACATTGCTTCAAAGTTTCAACAAAGCACATAAGAACATCGGCTTCACGTCAGAGCACGTGAAAGATGATTGTCTGCCTTTCATAGATGTACTATTAGAGAAGAAAACTAATGGTAAATTAAACAGAAAAAATTATCATAAACCAACATGATCTGCACAATATTTGCATTAAAGCAGTTTTGTGCCATTTCAACAGTTTGTGGTTGCTTTTCAAAAAATGACAGGTTGGTTAGTCAAGACTTAAAAGAAAATGAATATAATAAAGCAATTAACGATTTAATGTCCAATGGCTATCCCAGACAATTAATTGAATCAATTATTAAAAGGGGAATTAAACAGAAACAGACGTATTACGGGCCAGAAAAGAAAACAGTCTACCTAAACATCCCATTTAAGGGGGATACAGTTTCCCGAATGGCACAAAAGAAAGTTGAAGCAGCATTAACACGCACGTTTAATGCAGCTAAACTACGAGTGTTATTTAGGGTAACACACTTGCCTTTACCAGCAATCAAAGAGAAACAGTCGTTAATGTTGATATCAAATATTATTTACCAATATACATGCGCAAGTTGTCGATCAACTTACGTAGGCCGATCGACCAGATGGTTAATTACTCGAATGAGAGAACATTGTAACTTAAACGCCTGTTTTAAATCAAATGGTGAATACACGTCTGCTATTGCGCAACACATCATCGAAACATCGCACGTATGTTCTCCAGACGTAGCATTCAAAGTAATTACTAAATGCAAAAGCAAAAGGGAACTAGCCACATACGAAGCCTTATGGATAAACAAATTGCAGTCGGATTTGTCAAACAGAAGAAGCATGTACAGGCATTGAGCTTGAACTGGATGTGACGCACGCGATTGATTGGTTTCCGTTTTCCACACTCTCTCTATGTTCACATATTTCTATCCTGTTTTGCTTTCCAATTTATATATAAAGACATGTTCATTAGTAGATATATGAGGAGATTATGCGAAAGAAATGGTTTTTGTATCTGATAAAATTTATTTTTGTTTTTGCACTCAGGAATGGTACAGTGAATAATTTATATGAAGCCAGTCTCACACCACCTCAAATTTGATATTAATTTTGTTATACTGTGCGCTTAGTTAAATACAATAGAATTGGTTTTTATACTCAACTGAAAAACTTGATTTAAAGAATATACAAGAACTATTAGAGATTTGAAGATTTATAAAATAAATCTTACTAAATTATCGCTGAGAAATTAAGACTACCATAGGCAGACTCCAGTAAGCGAAGCTTAAAGACAGAAACAGAATGAAAATAATAAATTAAAAAGTAAACAGCAAAAAATTGACTTGTGTGTTTTATTATTTATGAGATAAGCATAGAAATAAATACAAAAAAGTTAAATATCACGCTATTCGGTCTCCAAATTTATAGAAATCTAAACAAATTTTTGTGAATTTACGTGAAGTGTTAGTTTATAATTTATGCATTTGTGTGCTTGCGAATAAATTATGGAATTTATATTTATCACCAGCTTTAATACTTCTAAGTTATATTCGGATATGCTCAGCCAGATATAAACACCACTCCGAATATGTCTCCTTAGTCGCAGAAAATTATAAACCTGCCGTACGTGATAAGTACTATATATATATATCTGGGCGCGCTCGTCACACGTATTTAAAGCATTAAACACTTTTATGATAACATTCAACCACATTATTTTAATAAATATATAGCGATCCTGGATCTCACCTGAAAAGGCTTTCATCAGAGCGACTGATTTCAGTCTTTCTACCAGGAAGATCCGGTATTAGAAAATTTTTTTCGATTATAACATTTATTTCAAACAGTTTTACCTGTACCTATATATCTATGGTTATAGCTTTGAGTCCAAATATATTCAACTAGCCAACAACGATTGGTAATTATGTCTGTGATTACAAACAGTTTCCAGCAAGATTTTTTAAATAAATGAGGAGAAAACTACACAGAATATTTTCTTGTCTCTGACAAAATGTGAAATACCTTTGCAAATATAAACGATACCATTAAAAGCTCGCATATCAGTAAATTCTTTTGAAATAACTTTAAAAACTGGAATTATTTAAATGGAGAGTGAAATAAACGTTATTCTGGGAAAAGATATCTCGTCATTGCATAAAATATTTACGTTCTTTGGAAGAAGTAATGCGCAGTTTACTCAAGTCCCAAACTGATAAGCAAATGCGTCCCGTTTTGAGCCCTTTCGGTGACCAATTCTGAAGATCATTTGACGAGTTTTAAAAGGATTGAAAACCGCCTACTAGATCATCTACCTTTGATAATTTTGGCACTGCGTAGGTTATTGTGGATATATATATATATATATATTATATATATATATATATTTATATATATATATTATTTCAATCTAATAAAAGAATTTTTAACTAAAATTCCTGGTAGTATTTTAAAATTATATAATGACAGATTAATTTGAAGAACCTAGTTGGAACTTTGAGTTGAATGAGATACCACTTAGGTTCCACTGGAAGGAAACATTAGTCAAAAGAATAAGACAGTATATAACTAAAAATTGCGTGTAGTATGTTGTAGGGTTTGCATAGGGAATAAAGATCCAAACTTCAAAAGTAATGTGTCTCGGTTCTAGCTCCGTCCGAAGAAAATTTGGCTCAGATCTTCACGCCTTACTAATATTGACAGAACCGGTCTAGTTCATGAATTGCCTTTTCTACTTGTGATATTAAAACTATATGTAATCAGAATCCTACCATAAGTTTTCAATTTAAAATCTTGTAAATTTGGGCTTATTTCATACGTATCAATTATAAAATTGCGAAGCGGTGTTGTGTGCAAAATTTGGCGTGTGTACCTTGTGTAATGGAAGTATAACTTAGTTTTCAATTATGTAATTTGCAAAATATTTTGACAGATATTTGAACGAAACAAAATATTGTAGAAAATACAACAAATTATTAAATTTTGTGATTTAGGAGATAATGTTCTTTATTGAATTCACGATTTGTTGTTTATAATGTGTTGCGGCTGGCGGTAGTTTTGTTATGTTGTTTGACGACTTAATAAAGGTTGCGATCTTGATATAAACACCTGTCCCATTATGTTCATACGTTTGTCAGTATAAACTAAGCATTGTTTAGTGTAGAAAAGGTAATTCATGGAGTAGACTGGTTTCGTTGGTATTGAAAATTCATCACATACATTCGAGAATTTTCCACAGATAGGGCTCGAACCAAGCAAGTCTTTTTCAGAATCTGTTGCTCTAATCAATCAGCCCTCCTGCCGCACACTTTGCACAATTTTAGTTATATACTATCTATTGTTTCTTGGTTGGCCTTTACTAAAAATGGCATTTATTTAGACCTAATGTTCCAACTAGCCATCCTAAATCCGTCATTACTTAACAGGCACCACACTACATGAGAAAGTGGTTTTGAAATAAACATTTAAATAATTAAATTAACGTTGGTTGCGCGAGTGGTGATAACACCTACTATAATCAAGGTTCGATCTTGATATACACACCTGACCCATTTATTGGATATAGTTTTCAGTAAAAACTAAGAATTGTATAGTGTAAAAATGGCAAATCATCCAGAAGACCGGTTTCGTACATATTGGTAATTATTCACGTACTATCCAGGATTTAACGCGAACAGAGCTTAAACCTGGGTATGTCTGTTCAGAACCTGGTGCTCCAACCACTGAGCCACTCTGCCGCATACTACACACAACTTACAGTTTTATAATAGCTCATAACTCCTGGTTAGGCTTTCATTTAGTTGGAGCCAATATGGCATCCCTTTAGACCTGACGTTTCAACTAACTATCCTCAATCTGTCATTATTGAACAGACACCATGCTTGGTTTGATATCCGATGATAAATTAAATGAACATTGGATGCGCGGGTTGTGATAAAAATGAACTAAATCAAGACTGCGATATTGATATAAACACCTGACGCATCAGGTAAATACATTTTTCAATATAAATTAAGAATTATATAGGGAAGAAAAGTAAATTTATCCAGTAGACCGGTTTCGTACATATTGGAAATTATTCACGTACTGTGCAGAGTTTACCGCGGACTGAGCTTGAACCTGTACTTGTCTGCTTGTGAATCTGGTGTTCTAACCAGATTTATATAACTTTTTGTGAATATATTCAAATGAAATTGAGACCGCATAGTTTTCCAGTAGCATTCTGGCGGTTCATGTATGCGAACTAACCTTTTAGACAATGCAGGGCATGGTCAATCTTATATTGGAAATTTTGGTTTCATAGAATAAACTTTATATCTAATTTTGAAGCCCTAATAAATTTGGAGTAAATGATCCAACTTTACCGAGCCTCTGTGCAACGGCTTTACCAATTTAACGGTGATCGATTTAGATATTATATATATATATATATATATATATATATATATATATATATATATATATATATATATATATATATATATATATATGAATACAGAGATTCACAATACGGCTGTTATGATGATGTTATTTTCCTTGTACATAAAACAGGTCGCAGAAAGAAATACTCCCAATCTTTCAATAAAACTCCAAACAACGACACTTTCATGCCAAAGAATGACGAAGACAATAGTCTTCTATTACGTTTTGTGCTATTAAAGAGAGAATTAAGAGAGTTACATTTGTTGAAAAGAAACAAATATTAGTATTAATTAGTTGTGAATGTTTATATAAAAGTGTAATATATCGAAGAAAATATGCAATTGTGTTAAATATCTACTAGAGTTTGTTTGGTATTATGTTAAAGTAATGTTTCTAAAATTGTGATGTGTCTAAGAGGAGAGTTATATGTGTTAAATTATTAATAGAATTAGTTATTCGTAAGTTGTATTAATGTTACGATAAAGTGATATGTCGAAGATAAGAGCTATTTATCTTGAAGGTTTAAGAGAAAATTTTAATATTATGTTTTACTTATATATAAACAACAGTGATGTGATACAGAATTGCGTTTGTTCTGTTAAATTTTTACTCGAAATCGTTAATTGTTTGTTGTGTTAATGTTGCAAAATATGTGATGTGTCGAAGTAGAGTGTTACTTGTATTGAAGTAATACTATAATTAGTAAAAAAATGTGTACTCGTGTTTATGACGGGTAGAAATGTCGGAGAATTAAGTTAAATATTTTAAGAAAATACTAAATTGTTTACAAGTAGTTTGTATTAATGTACATATTAGTATGATCTGTTGAGGGACAAAGTTACTTGTGCTGAATGAATACCATATTTTGTTTTTTTACGTTTTATTAATGTTCATAAAATGGTGCTATTTCGAAGGAGATAACTGCTTTTGCTAAAGGAGTGTTAGAATTGTTTATTACTAAGTTATTTTAAAGTTTTTTGAAGGATAAGGCGTCGAAGAGGATTGTTAATCGTGTTAAAGGAATACTAGATGTGTTTTTAGTAAGTTTTATTTACGTTTATTATTTGGTGATATATCGACGTAAATAAGTACTTATGTTGAAAGGTGACTAGAATTTGTTGATATTAATTTGAGTTATTTTTTATTAAATTTTAATATGTCGCAGAAAAAAGGTTATTTTTTGAAGATATACTATAATTGGTTAAATGTACGTTGTATATATGTCTATAAAAGATGAGGTGCCGAAGAATTGATTTAAATCTGTTGAAGGAGTTATAGAATTGGTTATTATTAAGAGTTTTATTAATGTTTAGAGCTGCATGTGTTAAAGATTTGCTAGAACTTACTAATATTATGCTTTATTTTGGTTATAAAATAGTGAGGTGTTGAAAAGGATAGTCATTCTTGTTGTAAACTAAAATTTGCCTATACTTATATGTATTAGCGGGTTTAACATTGTGTTGTGCCAAAGAAGTGATTTTCTTGTTTTTAGGTGATATAGAATTGGTTATTAGCAAATTATATTACTGGTTAAAACATAGTGATGTGTCAAAGAATATTGTTACTTGTGTTGAAACAATACTATAATTAGTTATTAGACCTATGTTTAAACGTTTATAAATTTGTGTTGTATCGAAAAGAAGAGGGTTACTTCTGATGCAAAATTAATTTAAATGATTACTAGTAAGATATTTATGCTTATAAAAGTGTGATGAGTCATTGAGAGTCATTCATTGAATTTCGGGATTTCTCATTTGTTTTACGAACTTTGAGTTTGACTTCGAGAATTCGAAGTCGAAACCTCAATATATATATATATATATATATATATATATATATAATTTTCTCGCAGGAGAATTGGTCGCCAGAAAAATAAATTTATATGCTACAATTCATTTATAATAATTGTATTATTTACATCCGATTTAGTTTAGTGTTAATCCCATTGGTGTACCTCCTACATTTTTGGAAAATTCGCAAAATTGACTTCGGATATTACTATGACTAACTCCACCCCTATCCGTTCTAAACTTAACAATGACACGTTCAATTGTTACCTTAATTATTCTGCGTTTTTTGTTTTGCATGTAAAATATATTTATTTTAATAACTTTGTAGTGTTCTTCTATAACATCATTATCATTGATAATATAATAAAATTTTGCAGACTGAATTATTTGGCTAGATTTGCCTTTAGCTAATGTATTCAAATAAATTTTTTAAAGTTTTCGACACGTTTCGATATGCTCTTTAACTGATATATTATGACAATTCGGTGTCATTCATCGTCATTGTAATGGTTCGCGTAGTCGCTGCAGGCGTTATCAAAGTTGAATTAGATGAAATATTTTCGACTGTTTTCAACCTGTCCAATTTATTTTATGTTTTGTTTACTTTCCGCCATTCGTTAACCTATCATCAGCACATGTGCAAATGGGCTATTTGTTTTCAGGCATGGTGTCAACTAGCGACTATGGTACTAAAAATTTATGGATGGTAGTCCATAAATTAAAAGGGTAATATATGTATGCTTAAACATATAAACCAATATTTTTTACAAAAATTGTTACATTTGCGCCTTTTCTTTCATAGGACGATGGCTGTTGAATGAAACAGGCGAAATAAGTCAAGTTTAAGTTATTTTGTGATCGCCAATTATTACACGATTGACACAAACCATTAAGGTATAGTTTTAATTGCAAGTTTTCGCGAACAATTCAGCCTGCAACCAGTTAGCAGTTTTCGATCCTGAAGAATACATCCGAAACATTTGTCGCGGTTTTAAGCTTAATGTTGAGTCCTGTTATGTAACGAATGATCACACAATAATTCAGGAGCCAAATATACTGAGTCCGTATAGATACCGATGAAAAAGTGACGCCGACTTTACCAGATCGTTACGACAGCACTCTTATGACTGACTGATGAAAAATCCAACAAATAATATTTGAAACAATAATTCATTGCGCGGGTGGTGGTATTAATTCTTTAAATCAAGTTTGCGAGCTTGAAGTAAACACCAATCGCATTGTTTTTAACCAGTCGTCGAAAAACATAGTGCGTTGCGGCTGGTGGTAGTTTTGTTATGTTGTTCGACGACTGGTTAAAAACAATGGGATTGGTGTTTACTTCAAGCTCGCAAACTTGATTTAAAGAAATAATATTTAAATTAAATATTTAATGACTAAGATTGTAATACCAATTTAAATTTCATAAAATGATGCGGTACACTGTGATAGAATTTTTTCTTTTTATCCACGTCGTTGTTCTCATAGAATCACTTTTTGGAACTTATTGCAGAAAACTAGTCAAGCACATCCAGTAAATTAAGAGATTAAAAATAATTGAAATAATAATCACTCAAGAATGCATTAACATTGGGCTTGTTTTTGTTGAAAAATGTTTGATATTTCAATCGATTAAGCGGACTATTGTGTTATTATCCTTTACAGACTCGGTATATATATTATATAGTGTGAGTTAGCGTTGAAGTCGCATTGTCGTAGACTATACGATGTTAGCTTCACTATTGCAGGTTTACACATTCGTCTAGGAGATTTTACCGTCCTATTATCCCACATTCTTGACCAAAATATATAGTGGTTATAGGGCGTAATACCGGATCCTACTGATGAGTCGCCAGTAAGCACAAAACGAATGTGCATGAGATTAGGTTCGCAACAACTAATATCTACTTAAATAATGAAGCAGACAATATTTAAAATTCTGATGACTGGTGGTATGATAAATAAATAAATGATGTTACAGAAGAGAAAAAATTATGACGCAAAAGTAAAAGTTAATAGGCATGCCCAATTGGTCAACTGTAGGGCGTTGAATGATCAAGCAGATGGTTTATAACTTAAGCGATAATTCATTAAAAGTTTAATGTATTTTATATCGACAATTAACTTCGAATTGGCACTTGCATAACAGGTTTCTAAATATTTCACACATGTTGTCATTTATTGCATTTAAAGTAGTAAATGAATGCAAAAAAACAGTTGACAATGTCGAAGATTTTGTGCTTACCATTATTCAGGGGAATGAAACCTGTATTTGGTGTAACGCAGCGCTTGCAAAATATTTGAAGATTTTTTATTTTAAATTATTTGTAGGTAAATAATTTAATTTTTTTTATCAATCTTCGAGTAGAAAAAGAAAAATTAAAAAAGAACAATATCTTAATATAGACACAATTTCTTTGTTTTTATTATTGGTAAGGTTCTGAAAATAAACTTTGATGCAATTTAAGATACGAAACCCTTAGATATTATATCTGCATACATTTGTATGTTCTTTAGATAACTACTCATTTACATAGTGGTTTAGAAGGTTTAATGTGTTTTTATTCTGCTAAAAACTGTGTAAACTAAAAAGCTGTTGAATATATCTGGAATAACAAAAAAAACATACAACAGTTGCAGAAAATTGAGACCAAAATTTCAGCACGGTGGGATCGAAAAATGTTTGCTCTTAAACACCAAATTATTTATGCTTGATCAATTATCTCTTGGATAGTGAGAATCGGGGCGGCGTTATCTGGAACTTAATATCCAGAATGAAAACGACTGACCTAAACTTTCTGCCGTTCCGTCCAACCACAACATTTTCACCGATGGCCTAACGAACATAATGTTAAATTAGCCATCTTAAAAAGTGTAACAAACAGCGCATTCGACATTTTATTGCAAGGATCGATTATAGTGCTAGTCACAGAATCACTGTGTAGAACTAATTGGCTCGTAAACTTTGACTTAAATTAATGCCATCTGATGGCCTGTTGTAAGTGAATTAAACGAAATTGAGCAAATATACCGGTTAACATGGCTGTCTCATTTCTACCAGGTATAGTGTGTTGTCTCCAAATTTTCGGCAAGCAAAGTAGGACCGAGAATATGCTTGACTTTTTGCACTAGGTGTTGTGCACCTATTGACAAATTAGTTCAAATATGAACACAAAAATAAACCAAAGACAGCATGAACGGAAAGTATAATCTCATGCACATTCGTTTCGTGCTTACTGGCGACTCATCAGGAGGAGCTGGTGTTACGCCCTTAACCCACCATATATTTGTGCACGGAATGTGGGAAAATTCGACGGTACAATCTCATAAACTAATGCGAAAACCTGCAGTAGTGAAGCAAACTTCATATAAAGTCTTCGACAATGCGACTTCGAAGCCAACTTACAATATGTTATATATATACCCAGTGTGGAAAGCGACCAAAATTATGGCTATTTTGTCAGTACCAGGTGCCAACATTATGGTACTCGTGATTATGCCGACTTGGCCAAAGTGTGTTTAGATTTCCTGAAGCAACACGTGTTCAAAAATTGTTATAATTCTCAATTTTGCTAAAAACATTACCATAAATTGATATCCATCTTGTTGGTACCATGTACCGACTTGGCGTTAATATTGCCAGTAACACGTACCTTTCCGGTACCATAATGTTTGTTTCGGGTACTAGCATAAGAGCTTTCGTTTTGGCACACTTTACAGACTCGTAATACATGCTATATATAATGAGGAGAACCGAAGCACATACTGCAAAGTCAATAAAAATAAAAATTGTGGGAGCAACGTTACATCATTTTAAACACCGGTACGAACTGTAGAGGTTTCAAGGATCCATTGCTAGTGCAGATACATGACAATGCGTCAAGGACGCAGAAATAAAGCAAAGCTTGCAATAAAATTACACAAGAGACAGAATTCAAACAAATCTGGGAAGCCGGGAAGGAAAAATAGTGCGCCACGGATTCCATTCGTTATTGAAATAGTGCGTGAGTTAAACAAAATCGCTTCTCCTGCCATATGTGACTCCTTTTGAGAATAATTGCATGACTACTGTCGATGTAGCGCAGAGCAAACTGGTACCACATTAATTTAAATCAAGTTTGCGAGATTGAATTAAACACCAATCCCATTTTATTTAACCAGTCTTCGAACAACATAGCAGAACTAACGCCAGTCGCACGCACTGATGCGTTTCGACCTTCCATGCTCATCATCAGAGTACGACGGCAAACTGACTAGTGAGGATCGATCCGCACTGCATACATATGAAAAGCAAAATTAGATATGCGGCTCTCACCTCTAATAGTCTCGCATTAATTGTACTTGACTGGAAATGTCGGCTGCCCAATTTCTATGCAGTCACGAACATAAACGTTTTACAGCTTTCGCCACACATACATATAGACAATGCAATTAAACATTAATTGATTGCGCGGGTGGTGGTTACAATTCTTTAAATCGATTTTTCGAGCTTGAATTAAATACCAATCCCATTTTTTTAACCAGTCGTCGAACAATATAACAAAACTACCGCCTGTCGCAACGCACTGACGCCTTTCGACCTTCCATGATCATCATCAGAGTACGGCGGCAAACTGACAAGCGAGGATCGATCCGCATTGTATATTTATGGAAATTAAAATAGATATGCGGCTCTCACGTCCAGTAGTCTTTCATACATTGTACGTGACTAGAAATGTCGGATGCAAAATTTATATGCATAAGTCTCAGCCACGCCATCAAATGTAGGACTTTTAAAGTCCATCATTTAACAAGTTCAAGTTGCTTCCTTATTACTAACCACACCGTTTGCTCTATGTGGCCGATGGGTTAACCTTTGAAGAGGGGAAATTGTTGCGCTTCAGAATCTGATATCATTCGTATGCCCTTATCAGAATAACAACTATATATACGTTGGATATGAGCGTGAAAATGCAAATAAGTTTTTACACGTTGATGTTGTATAAAATTTATTAGCAAAATTATTCCATTGCTCTTCTTCATTCATTGCGTGGCTGACAAAGCTAATGTTTTATGATACAATCTCATATTATATTCGCAGCAGACGCCGCGTTGTGAGATCTTAGGTGTCAATATAGTTAGCAATCTGGCTAGCATGTTTTTAAATAGGAAGACAAGAAAAAGTTTTCCACAGCTTTTCCTTCATAGCGATCGAGATGCGATTTTGTACAATATCGGCTGTAGCCATACGTATAGGCGTCCCTGAGGATATTCAACACAATTTTATCCGTTTTCAGTGCACGGATATTCATACGCCAATTAGGCCTCTGCGCAGACGCCGCGTTGTGTCTGCGTAGAGCAGACATTAAATATAAGTATAAAGACTATAAAACTGAGGTGAGACCATTAATTGAGCCGGCAAAAACATCTGTAAAACGCATTAACTCATAGACAGAAAACAACCAACGCCTGCTTATCAGAATGTGGTGTACCTGACTATGATGAAAAATCACGATCCAAGCTACTATGTCAAATCATTGTGCAGTGCAACAAGTAACCGCTTTGCGTAGGGTCGCAGAGCATGATACCTTTATCAAAGCTAATGTCACCCACTGATTATCGTCATACAGCTCAATGCTCCTTACAGTTTAAGATGACTTTGGCATTGAAAGCATCGGTAATGCCCTAGGTATCATAAATCTGCTACATGTCAGATGCTAAATCTAATACTTCTTAAAGAGATCATTCATTTTCATTAACAGAAATGCAGAGCGTTAGCAGGTACACATTAAACGAAAGCCTGCAACTTTTTTGTAAAATAGGACTATATGATATTTTCGAAACCATACCTGGCTGAATCATTATCGAATTAGCATGGGATAATTATTACCTTATCCTGAAAGGAGGGCCCGAATGAGACAAATTTTTGTTTACTCAAAAAATTATTTTCTTCTTGAGGCGAGCAATGAGAATTTCAGACTTTCGCAGTTCAGAAACCGTGAAATATTGACTACCTCTCATGGCAAGAGTCTTCAAATTCCGTGAGCTAATGTCTGAACTATCGTTGGGTCTAAGCAGCACACGAATACCAGCATAGGCTAATGGAAGTCCGCTGTATGGATTTTGTGTGCAAGTGAACGAAAGAAGCAGGGACGTAATTTGCCTTCAACCTACATATTCTTGGAAGCCCTTCATTTGAGTATGTCTTTTGAAAACATAGAGTTGAAGCAAATGGGTCGTCCTGGCACTAACTGTCCTCTAATTGGATGCTACAAATTATCACTCTCCGATATGTGCACAAAGGTATTGTTCGTTCCCAAGATTTGCATAAAAAGCCTATCACTCTGGGGGCCATAATTTTAAGCACATCCTATTAGCTTGCTTTTGCTTATCCGCTCGGCGATACTTGGCAAATAAAGCGACCTAAGCGTCTGTCGATGAAGTTTAAACTTTTACTCGATGTAACTTTTACTTGTTGGAGGACTATAAAAGAATACCAAGTCTCTCATGCTGCTCTTTAATGATGTGCCATCCAAGACTGGCAGATACCATCGGCCTGTTGGTTTATATTCAGAGATTTCTTTCTCTTTGATGGTATGCCGACAAAGGATAACGAGCATCATCTGGCAAAAATACCTGTTAATTTTGAAGACTCTAGAAATCGCAATTGCCTCTTCTTCTTTTTATAAAAGAACACATATTACGAGGGGGCCAGGAGCTGGACTTTGGTTGCCAGAGGTTGTTTAAGACACTGGCAATAAATGTATAGATAGTATAAGAAAAGTAACTCTGGCACCACATTGTAGCTGTGAGAACCTTGTGCACTTGGGTTACGTAATATTGTTTTAATACTAAAGAAAATAGGGATGCAATCGTGCGATATGTCGCCAAAACAGAGAAAAAATTTACCTAATAATTTAGAAGCTTCACTAATATTCGGTACAAGGCTAAGCAATTAAAACAAAACATAATAAAATTTTATGGCTACTTTTTTTAAATTTACCTCGAGGGATAAGGACAAAATGTCAATCAAACCGACATAATTCCATTCGCTATAATACTTAGTGTAATTTCAGTCTAACATACTTTTACCTCAAATTTGTATAAGGGATTAGTTTAAAAACTATTCAGAATACTAAACGGGTATTTGGCAGTGGAAATGAAACTTTTACAGAGTTTATGGATTGAAATTTTCTTTGATTTTCATACTGAAAACATCTGATTTCGATGATCTAGTATGACTCAATGTGTCTTCAATTAAATTGCTTATAATATGTAAAACTATCAGCATTAGAAACATTTTTCTCTGAAACTACCTGTCGATTATTACCGGGTATACAGCCCATTCGCCAGATATTAACTATACATCATCACAATTTTCATAAAGAAGAATAAATATTATTTAGATAGAAGATTATACAGATATCAATTAAAATTAACCGTGGCTACCTGAATGAGCTGAAAGAAAGGGGAAAAAATTAACTTCTTGTTTAATCTTTACTAGTAGAGCAGAATTCTCGCAAAGCTTAGCAAAACAACCGTCAACTACATAACTCACATTTCAATTGATCTTTGTTTGAAATAGTATTTACCTATAAGATCACTGCTTAATCAATATTTGGATAGGTGTAAATCAATGCATTAGTAACAGTTCCCAAAATATGATAAGATATTTCACTGTATACCAAAGACATGCAAGTTCGTTAACATCCGTAAAGAAATTTTTTAAAGCTTTAATTTATACTTTCATTTTGTAAAATATATGTTATGCTCAACTAAATTACAAATATCTCTCCTAATGTTTTATAATCACGTTAATTCCTTTGCTAAACATTGTCCATTTCAGTCGACACCTTTAAAAATTGCATTTTTATGCTACAGTACAAATTTGTCGTTATTAACGTATAAACCACTAAAAATATTAAGTATACCAAATGTATTGCACTTCACCAGTCGTTGAACAACATAGCTAAACTACCGCCAGTCTCACGCTCTGACGTGTTTTGATCTTCCAGTCAAGTACAATGTTTGCGAGACTACTAGAGGTCAGAGCCATATATCTTATTTTGCTTTCCATAAGTGTTCATTGCGATTTGATCATCGCTAGTCCGTTTGCCGTCGTACTCTGATGACGACCATGAAAGTAGAAACGCGTCAGTGAGTACGACTGGCGGTAGTTTATCTGTTGTTCAACGACTGATTAAATACAATGGGATTGGTGTTTACTTCAAGCTCACAAACTTGATTCAAAGAGTTGTTACCAGCACCCGCGCAATTTATGAATTTTAAATTGTATTAGCTATACATATGTGGCGAAAGATGCAAAAAGTTACTGTTCGTGAGTGCATAGAAAATTTGCAGCCGACATTACAAGTCAAATACAATTTATGCGAGGCTACTAGAGGTATAAGCCACATATCTAATTTTGCTTTCCATATATATTCATAGCGGTTTGATCCTCGTTAGTTCAGTTTCCCGTCGTACTCTGATGATGACCATGGAAGTTAGAAACTCGTCAGTGCGGGGACTGGTGGTAGTTAACTTATGTTGTCCAATGATTGTTTAAATACAATGGGATTAGTGTCTACTTAATTTAGCGAATTATTACCATCACCCGCGCAATCATTGTTTGTTTAAGTATACCAATCTACAGATTAAACACATAGGTTAGGGACGATTAATCTTCATTTGTACATTTGAAGAATTAAACTATACATGCAGAAATCAAAAACGTATAATATTTAAAAAAAATTATGCAATACTTTTTAAACTGCTGAATTTATTCTTATAATAAGATATTTTGACTTTAAATTTCACAAAATAGATGATGCTAAATTGCCGATATGCTTTCTGTCCGTTTGACTCAAAACATAGGATAGGATTGGCAGTATTCAATATTTGCATCAGGCTATCTTGCACACAAAATGGCAACAACCTACGCCAAAGTAAAAGTAATGAATGTTATTGAGTTCAAATTTTAATTTTGATTTCTTAACTATTCAAATAATAAAAAAAGTTTTCTGAATAAAATCCAATAAATAACGATGAAATACCTGCGTAATAATGAATGGGTGCTGATTAGGAATGAAAAAGTTTAAGTTATACACCATTAAAGGAATTTATTAGCTGCTAAACCACAAAGCTTCCGAAAAGGCTATGCAAAACACATTTGGGTAGTTAAAAATATTACCTTTGTTTATGAAAATATTAAAGAATTCGTTGCAGATGATTTCCGGTTTACGAATATTAAAATGTGTTCATTTCTTGATGTGCAATATAATTCAAACTAACGTTTAGTGTAATATAGACGAAGTGAGGAAATCATGAAATTTTTCATTGTGTGTAATTTAATTGTAAAATCTCAGCAAAATTCGGAAAATCGTGTTTAACTGTAGCATCCAGAGGGCATCAAAAGACAAATACATGAAATTTAAACAGTAATATCCATTTAAATTCAATTTGAACCGTTACTTTCATCACAGTGTCAAATCTTCATTTTATCTTTGGTGGTATTATATACCTCTATGTATTATTTAAAACGGCAATATTAGACACGTGTATACCTATTGCCCATTTAAATAAATTCGAGAATAAAAAATGTCGAGATAGGATAATATGTGTTTGTCAGCCGTTTAAAAAATATCACATAAAAGATTTTCAGAAAAATGCTTTTTCTTATATTAATGCTTAAGAAAGTTGGAAATAGAGAAGCAATTTTTTCAACAAATTATTTTTCAATGTTCTTTGATCCTCGATAGTTAGTTTGCCGTCGTACTCTGATGATGATCATGGAAGGTCGAAACGCGTTAGTGCGTTGCGTCTGGCGGTAGTTTAATTATGTTGTTCGACGACTGGTTAAATATAATTGGATTGGTGTTTACTTCAAGCTCGCAAACTTGATTTAAAGAATTGTTACCATCACCCGCGCAATCAATTATTGTTAAATTATATTTTTCAAAGTATTTGTCTCGCAAATATATATATATATATATATATATATATATATATATATATATATATATATATATTACACAGTATGTTTCTAATTAGGAAGAATATACACATTGATAACCAAATGGATAATAGCCATATATTTTGAGATTAGTAAACTTCGCTCTACAATTTTTTATTTATATACATTGCGGTTTTGCACTTCATTATGTGGGTGGCAACAAATCTGATTCGGTTTTATTTCTATTTCATGTTATGTCTGATTGGTAAGCGTGTACGCGTTTGTGACTATGTGTGCCTGTTTGCATGTAAAGGTCCTTCTCGCTGTATTGCAAAGTGATGTCTGAGATGTGGTCATTATTTTATTGATGACTTGAGAATTAACCATTTGTGCGCATTGTTCACTGTTACATATACAAGTGATTTTTTCCCCAGTATAGTTGATCGTTTCACCTTGTTGCGCAAATTTGTCGTTTTCACATGGTAACAGCACCAGTGTGGATTGCAGTGTTAAACGCTCACATTGTTTGGAGACTTCTGTCATCGTATGCGCCTCTGTTATTTCCACTTCAGTTTGTTGCCAATCCGATTGTATGTTTGTTGATTCTAGTCGAGGGCCTGTTTGGTCTTGGCTGGATACTAGTAGATTGTTGTTGAGTTTTGTTATTCTTGGCCAGTCGATAAAACAACAAGCACCTGACCTTAATATTCAAAAGTTTCATCAACAATCTACTAGTATCCAGCCAAGAACAAACAGGCCCTCGACTAGAATCAACAAACATACAATCGGATTGGCAACAAACTGAAGTGGAAATAACAGAGGCGCATACGATGACAGAAGTCTCCAAACAATGTGAGCGTTTAACACTGCAATCCACACTGGCGCTGTTACCACGTGAAAACGACAACTTTGCGCAACGAGGTGAAACGATCAACTATACTTGGAAAAATAGCACTTGTATATGTAACAGTGAACAATGCGCACAAATGGTTAATTCTCAAGCTATCAAAACATTAATGACCAGATCTCAGACATCACTTTGCAATACTGCGAGAATGACCTTTACATGCAAACACGCATGCAAACAAACACAAACGCATACACACTCATCAACTAGCCAAAACAAGAAACAGCAGTAAAAACGAGTCAGATTTGTTACCACTAGCATAATCAATTGAAAACCCAAAATGTATAAATATGTATGATTGTATAAGAGATGATTAGTATTCACGAAATAAATGGCCTTTATCCACTTTGTTATTTGTGTTTTCCAATTATAAGAAAAAAAAAAAATATATATATATATTTATATATATATATATATATATATATATATATATATATATATATATATATATATATATATATAATTAAATGAGTATTGGTTGCGCGATTGGTGATAAAATTATTAAAATCAAGGTTACGATGCTGATAAAAACACCTGAATCATTATTATCATACATTTCTAAGTATTAAATAAGCTTCGTTTAGTGTAAAAATGGCAATTCATCCAGTAGACCGGTTTCGTCCTTATTGAGAACTCATCACATACTGTCAAGAATTTGCCGCGAACAGGGCTCAAACCAGGAAGCGTTTGCTTCGGACTCTGGTACTCTAACCACTGAGTCACCCTAGCATACAATACACAAAATTTTTACTACTTACTTTACTTTACTGCGGCTGACTCCTTTTGGAGGATAAGCCGGCTCCATTGATATCCCGGATTATACCTCTCCATGCCGGGCGGTTGGCAGCCATTTCGGAACATAAAGAGGGCCAATGACGCTCCCAGTGACGCGGACCATAAACATTGCGTAAACCAAGGAGTTCCACGTCCGATTTGATTGTTGCAAGCCATGTCTTCAGTTGCCCACCTCGGCGGCGGCGCCAGTTTGCACATTGACCTGGGTTCATCACCTGCCGTACCAGTTCGTCTTCTGGTTTGCGTAGTACGTGCCCGAACCATTGAAGTCGACGATGTTGGATCCAGACGGATAGTTGCATGATGTCACCGCATTGGTGACGAACAGATGCGTTCGACACCCGGTCCATCCATTTTGTCTTTGTGATGTACCTTAGGCACCAATGGTCGAATACTTCAAGCTTTTTGGAGTCCTCAGAACGTAATGGCCAAGTCTCACAGCCATACAGTAGCACAGGGCGAACAGTAACCTGGTAGACTCGGATTTTCGTTTTGAGGCTGATTTCACTTCTTCTCCAAAGTGAGTTCTTCAATTGTAAGAAAGCAAGTCTGGCACGGTCGATGCGTGTTCGGACTTCATTCTTTGCTTGACCAGTTGGAAGTATTTTTGAGCCAAGGTACGTAAAATCGTCGACTGTTTCGATTGGGCTGTCGTACACCGTGAGCTGCTCATCAGATGAAGATACACCGATGGCGAAGGCTTTCGTTTTGTCGGCATTGATTTCCAGACCAACGGCTGATGAAAACTGGGCCACTTGATCCAAAACGGTTTGCATGCTCCCAAAGCTGTCAGCAAGGAGAACAACATCGTCTGCGTAATCAACATCCGTCAGCCACAGGTTATTTGATACTTGAACGCCTCGGAACCCAGTTAGCGCGTTGCTCAGAATCCAGTCAACCGCATAATTGAACAATATGGGTGACAAGGGACATCCTTGTCGAACCCCTGTGTGCAGACTGAATTCATCCGATTCTTCTCCGTAAACACGGACTCTGGCTTTGGTGGCTGCATAGTAGGCCTTGATCAGATTGACGAGTTTTATGGGCATTCCGTCGAGCAGCATGATGTTCCATAGGGAGTCGCGATCAACAGAGTCATATACTAACTAACGTAACTCGGTTAGTTTCCTTTTTTTGGGTGGAGCTCATAAGACATCCATTTAGAACCAAAGTGCCAACTAACCATTCACAATCTCTTATTACTGAATAGACATCTCACTAGGTAGGGAAGTAGTATTGAAATGAACATATATATAATTAAACGAACATTGGTTGCGCAGGCGGTGATAAAATTTATTATTATTATTTATTATTTATTATTTATAAAAATCAACGTTGCGAACCTGATAGAAACACCAGACCAATTAATTACACATGTTTATCAGGCTAAACTTAGAATTGTATAGGGCAGTACAGGTAATTCATCCTGTAGACTGGTTTTGTCCTTATTAAGAACTCATAAAGTACAGTCCGAAATTTGCCCCGGACAGGGCTCAAACCAGGAAACGTTTGCTTCTGAATTTGTTGCTCTATCCACTGAGACACCCAGCTAAATATTGCACACTGGATTCAGTTATATACTAAATAATATTTCTTGATTAGCCTTTTCATTAGGTGGAGCCTATAGTTCCAAATCACCATCCACAATTTGTCATTATATATACATATATATATATATATATATATATATATTATATTATATATATATATATATATATAATATATTGAATAGAAGTTTAATTACTTGAATTTCATTATAGATGTTGTTCGTATAAACTAATCATTGCACAAGAAAACTAAGGCATATTCACTCCTGCGTATGGGACTCTAACCACTGCGCTCCCCCTGCTTTAAATCACACAGTTTTCAATCGTTTGCTACCTTAAGTTTTAAGTTAGCTTCTCCTTAAGTTGAGACGTTTTCGTTATCTCTGATAATCTGTCAATATTGGGCAGACCACAACCATCTGTGGTCTGATGAAATACATATATGTACATAAAAACAATGTTCTGATAATAAAGTGTGTTTTCTTTTCCTAAAAAAATACACCATGTAGTATTCAAAGGAAAAAGGCATTATAAATATTATTAAAGAGCTTGGTCAAAACTTTACTTGTAAAGAAATAAACAAATTTGCCGAGGTCAAACATATGGAATGAACTAAGTTCCTTAAATCTTTTATCAGTCCTATGTGTTTCGCAAAATATTTATTAAGCAGTACAGATGATATAACCAAAAAGTGACCATTAAACATATAAGATGCCTACAGCTAAATGCCCTTGGGAAATCCAATTAAAACAGAAAACCGTTGAGGGAATTATTCAATCCCCCGGTCATTAAATTTCAAGTATGAATGAAAGCCAATTCAATTCCGTAAAAACAAACTTTTCGGCGCCCACGCGACCAGAATGAACGGAAATTTGCAAGTACATTATCTTGTTGGAAAAATAAACATGCCGCTTTTACAACACATACTGCGAATAATCATACCCCCACAGCACAAAATCGTGGAATATGTGAAAGCAGCACCACAAACAGTAAAATTTGCAATTAGTTCGCGAAACTTTGATTTTGTAAACTTAGTCAAATCGAATAATGGTAAGATTAAAAAAGTGATCTCAATCGATGTCAAATGTATCCCCGTTGAGAAAACCATCGATATCCTATTTACTGACAAGGCATCAATAGGAGCCGGTTTTACTCGCTCTACCCAATATATATATATATATATATATATATATATATATATATATATATATATATATATATATATATATGGGTGAAGAATGTGGAAAAACAGGACGGTACAATCGCCTACGTGAATGTGTAAACCTGAAGTAGTGAAGCTAACATCATATATAGTCTGCGACAATGCGACTTCTACGCTAACTCACACTATATAATATATCTACCAAGCCTGCAAATTATACCAACACTATGGCCTTTGTGTCAGTACATGATACCAACACTATGGTTGCCGAGTCGGTACACGATACTAACACAACAGATTTCAATGTGTAATGAAGCTCACAAAAATTGAGAATTACAACTTATTCTAAACACCTGTTAGTCTAGCAAATCCATACACTCTAGCCTAGTTCGATATGAATTTTCATATTTCGCGGTAATCATTCAATTTAATATATATCAGTTGGATAATGTTTATGGCGGAGATCTAATATGTATACAATTGTGTATTAGGTTTTGCGCAACTAGTAACAAATAATGGATTTGCTAGATCAACAATATATATTTCAACTTATTTGTTATAAGGTGCGCATCACTTAATAACAAATTAACTTAATAGAATATAATGGCATACGTATCTGAGATAGTCATATATGAAGATATTGAAAGAGATTACACACTTAAAGATTTTAACAACATGAAACTTCTCAGTCAGTTTATTTGCAAACAATAAAACCTTCAGTCTGACGCGCAGTCTTCCCTTGGCTTAAGACGGGGAAGATAGGACATTACATCCATTACCCGAGCGCTGTTCCAATTTTCCTAAGAGAAAATTAATAATCAATTTATCCTGTAGAATAAAGAAACTTTGGACTGGCGAATTTCAATGCCAAGTACATGTGGTGCTAATAAAGCTTTATTAGAAAACAAGTGTCCAGAAAAATTTTTCAAAACAAACTTCATGCATAAACAATGACAAAAATGAATAAATCCTCATCCAACCGAAAGACAATATATGTCAGCTTAACGTTAAAGGAGACGCATAAATTGAAATATTTATTTTCGGTAAAAGAAGAGCAGTGACTTTTCAGATGTCTAATAGACAAATTATGCTTTTTTGTACAACGAAACAGATTCCAAATCAGGTGATTTTCTGTTCTTTATTCAGGGCAAAAACCAAAAAGAATTACGCCACTTCCTTAATACTCAATTAAATAAACAATAATAGATAGTATAGGATTTGAACATTTACTGGTCAATTGTTTATTCGTTTGTGTGCATTTATGCGTGCGTTTTCCGTGCGTCAGCATGTACAAGTTCCATTTCCCGTTTTTTGTGGCATTAGGTATGTTTTTAATCCAAGTTTATCCCCATTACTTTCCTAAAAATAACTATATAAAGTGCCATATTTCACAGTTGAGGTAAGGTTTAAAGAAATGAACCGGTCCTTTTCAAACTGTTTTCTATGTACCTACTTTATAATAAATTTACATTCCCATACGTGGCTCATTTCACATATCAAATTAAAGGCCTAGGAACTTTAATGAGAATAACTACTGATAAAGAAAAAGAGGGCCTCACAGAAGATCGAGAAAAATTCTCTGGTAAATCTAAATTGAATATCAATGCTGAAGCATTCATTTACAATTAATCACAGGCAATTTTTCACAACATCTACAATAAGTACTGTTATTACGGGCACAAATTCTGCCTCACTTTGAGAAGCCTAAGTAAACACAACACTTTTCCATCCAATCTGGAACTGAAAGCTTGTACAATGACGCAACCTATGGCAACGCACATGAAACATTCAGTGGAGAATAACTGAAAGAAAAGATAATCAACGCTCCAAAACAATACAGTAAGAATTTTAGCCGTTACCAACATTTTACGAGTAAACATGTAGACGAAATAAGGAAACTTCAATTTGCCAGAACTGTATGACTTGCAGCACCAAACATAGGATCCGGAGTTATTAAACTCGATACCGATACTATAAAGTTGATCACGAATTGTCCATCATTACGGAATCCAGATAACAGACAGAAAACGACTAAACAAGAATAATTGTTATTTGTAAAAGAAATGGTCGATTCAAAAACAGATGAGAACACTTAGATGAAATTCAAAAATCTAATCATATCGGAGCAAATCTTAGAAGATTGTATGAAAAATCAAAATGTCATAAAACCACGAAAACTACTGGATCACCTCCAACACGGAATATTATGTCAGTCACCAACCCACCGCAAAATAAACCAACAAATGTTCTCGGCAAACCACTTCAACAACGGGAATGTTTTATAAATTGAAACAAAATAAACGAATGTTTTCAACAATCGGATACACTAAAGGGAAAAAGGTTAAAAAAAAACAAATGGCATCATTATTTACAAACAACTATCTGGTGTGACGTGATAAAAAATGAGTTTTAGGATTTTCCTATAGACAGTTATGACCTTAACAACTTCATATTAGCATGTACAAGGAAACTGCAATTGACAGTTAAAAGAAAAGATTTCCGGCAATTTAATGGTGTAGCTATGAGAAGTTGCATTGCATATTCACTGGCGGATGTAAACAAGCTTCATCTTGAATAGACGAAACTGAAAAGCAAAATTAGTTGGTGCATACCCAACGAAATGTATGCAAATGATCTACTGTTATTCGCGCTAGAAACCGATCCAGACATAAACGGCATTCTTGAGATTGAGAAAGAGAACACTCGCTATATGTGATATATAATGTTCACTCGAGAATAATGTGCTTAATTGACACTTGTAAAACATAGAAAATCAACTTGCAACGGGTAATACATTCATTGCAGTTGTAACGTGAAAAAATCTCAAAAACGAAAACCATTTACCAACTGAGCAACCAGAATTAGGTAGATCTGCTCTGAACATAAGATCAATGAAGATATAGGCAATCTTGGAAATTTTTTTCTAATGATTGACTACCGAAGTTGTTTTTCGATGTCAATACCAGAGTAGATCCGATTCGTGCTAACCATGACACCAACACAAGTATTTTCCTAGGTGTACCATTTAAAGACGACACATCAGCTTGAATAATTACATGGCTGTTAAACCAAACCTCTAAGTCAAATTTACATACTACGTATGCTAAACTCCAACATTTACTAAGAATCAACTGCAAATTAACACAAAATGTTTCCTTGCTTAGAGATTAGCATCAATGTGTCATACCATATATTGATTGAACGTGCAAAAAAAATATAACATTAGTTATTGCAAAAATTAATTAAAACTTCCTGGCACAATAAGAAATATGCTCTATTTCGTAGCATATGTCTCACACAAGGCAGAAAGCCAATTTAATCAATTCCTTTTTTATACAATAAGCAATGTCATAAAAATTATCATACATGTGCTAGGCCTTTTATCGTAAAAAACACGTGTTCGGCCTAAAATTTCAAAAGTTTCACCCCCAAGATGGTTTATCCCCTGGCCACGAATCGTACGAATCCCAGACTTTCTACTAATATCCAAGTAAACCTGACTACAAATTAGACACGAAACAACAAATATTCAACTGAATTGGCATCAAATTTAAGCAGAATCAGTTGCACAAATGAAATAACTATTAGCCCTGCAATGGTAAAAATCGCCCAACAAGATGGGCGTTTAAAACTTTAATCGCACAAACCACGCGGTTACCAAGAGGTCATAATATAATTCATGAACAGTGCGACACCCAAGGGTACATTAGGGCAAAAAACTCCCCATAGACGAAATAGCCAATAAAGAAAAAATCTAACTAAAAAGCATCCTATGAATGCGAGAATAATCAAATCCAAAACATAAAATCGTAATATAAAAAGAATATCCCGACTGACACAAAGACACACTTCCACAAGCCCTCACAAATAAACATGAATTGTGAAAAAAATAAGAATAAAACGGCAAAATCATACTAGTTCTCATTTATTTAATCAATTGAATATATAGAATGGAGATAAATAAGATATTTTGAAATGCTGATAAATCAACTTTACGTATACAAGCCATTATCCACTAGAAGCATAATATCGATTATTAAATATTTTCGTTTCTTCAATAGGTAGAATGAAGAATTTTACCAATTTCTCAATTCTATATAAAGCAAAATCAGAAAATTTATTATGTATTTATGAAGCCCTTTATATAATACAACAAACACCTGACCTATATATTCAAAAGTTTCATCAACATGATATTATACTTGAATGGCCACGAATCACAAATTCCAACAACAATTTACTAGCTTACAGGCAAGACCAAACACTCCCCATCGACCAGACGTAACAAACATTCGACCGGATTGGCAACTTACTGAATTATAAAAACATCTTCAAATACGGAGACAAAAATTTCGAAACAATACGAGCATTCAACACTGCAATCCGCACCTGCACTGATACCAAGTGGAGATTGCATAATTGCGGAACACTCGGGGAAAATAATATTTGTACATGTAACAGCCAACAATGTGAACAGTCGGCTAACTCTCAAGCCATCAATACAAAAATGAGCAGATCTCAGACATCACTTCGCAATATAGCGAGAAAGACCTTTACATGCAAATCGGCAAACACAAAAATACATACGCATACACACTTACTAATCGGACCAAATAAGAACTAGAAATAAAACCGAGTCATATTTGTTGTCACCCATATAATCAAAAAGAAAACAAGGATGTATATGGAACAAAGATGCTCTATTATGTTTTTTCTTCCCCCGCACTATGTATGTATATATATATATATATATATATATATATATAGTATATATATATATATATATGAAGTACGGCTATTCGAGTAAGTAATTTAATACTTATATGTAAGGTAAACTAATTTAAGTTTACCAGTCATTTTCATTTTATATTTATACAATATTTTCAGTTGGCCAGTCTTATTTGTAGAACTAATAATGTTTGGCGTAAATTTATTCTTGTGTGTAATGAATAATAAGTTTTAGTTTATTGATGTTCTTAATGTTAAATTAAAAATACTGCTTATTGTCGTAAATTAGGTAAGTTATCTACAATAGTCATTTCCGTTTGTTTATATTATTTTTAACATTATTCGCAATTGGCTATCATCGTAAATTGTCATGAATACTCTGCTACATTTGATTATAAAAGGATTATATTTTCAATAAAGAATGTATGAAAAGTTATCATGTATCTTGGCGCGTTCTGAGAGTGTTCAATGAGAAGATCACTGGTGATATATATAGAAGAGAGAGCATATATATATATATATGTATATATATATATATAAGAAGAACAAAATACATTAATAAAAAATGGATAATGATCATTTATTTCCGGTGAATACTAAAACTTCACTTTAAAATGTTTCATTTATGCATTCCGGTTTGTTATCCTGATTATGTGGGTGCAACAAATATGACTCGGTTTTATTTCTATATCTTGTTTAGGCTGATTAGTAAGTTTGGGTGTGTGTACCTGTTTGCATATTAACGTCTTTCTCGCTGTATCGCAAAGATCTGGTCATTCTTGAATTGATATCTTGAAAGTTAGCTAACTGTTCGCATTGTTGGCTGCTACGTGTACGAATGTTATTTTTCCAAGTGTAGTCCTTAATTTCTCCTTGTTCCGTATTTTGGTTCTCTCAACGTGGTTACAGCGCAGGTGTGCATTTCAGTGTTTAAAGCTTATTTTGTTTCGAAATTTCTGTCCTCGTGTGTGTGGCTGCTTTATAACCTACAGTTTTGTTGTCAATCCAATCGAATGTTTGCTGAGTCTGGTCGAAGGGGTGTTTGGCCTAAATATTCAAAAGATTTATCAACATGATATTCTAATCGACTGGCCACGAACCACAATCTAATAATTTACTAGCATTCATGCAAGATCAAGCAACCACTCGACCAGACTCGACAAACATGCGATCGGATTAACAACAAACTGTTGGCAAAGAAGCAATTGCACATACGGAGACAGAAATTTCCAAACAATATGAGCATTCAAAACTGCAATCTACGCCTGCGCTGTTAGCAAGTCGAGAAAACAAAAATTCGGAACCAGGGAAACAGAAAGACTACACTCGGTAAAAATAGCATTCGTACACGTAACAGCCAACAATGCTAACAGTTGGTTAACTCTGAAGCCTCCGATACAAAAATGACCCGATCTTAGACATCACTTCACAATGAGGCGAGAAAGACCCTTACATGCAAACAGACACACACGTACAGACAAAAACAGTACACACTTACTAATCACCCAAACCTAGAAGTGAAGTGAAGTAAACTAAGTCGATTTCTGAGCACACCATGTAATCAAATGGAAACCAGAATGTATATAAATGAAGATTGTGCGAAGTCTAGTATTCTCGAAATAAATAGTCAATATTTTCCAATTTTGTTATTGTGGTTTTTCTTCATTATATATATATATGAGCATATATATATAGATATATATATATGTTATATATATATATAAATTTTCCTTGCGTTGTGTAAGCTATTACTAATGGGTCATCATCCGCAAAATCGTGAAAAATAGCCGTGTATATATAATGTTGAAAAATTTGTTCATGTTGACTTTGACATGTTCTGAGGGTTCTATCATAATTAATTTTTTACTACGTGCATATTACTGTATACGTTATTTAATATTCGTTACTTCACTGAAAATATGAATATATATTAATATGGTATGACTGATCCAATTATTTAATTAAGACCAAGTAATCTTGATAATTACAACAGTATACGTATTTCCTCAAATTCTCTACGTGCAAAATCTGTGTTATTTCTAATTTTCGTGATATTAATTTAATTTCAACTACCGCGCTGCTGGATAACTTCAACGGATTGTCATGCAAATAAAAGTGCTGAGTTATGTTGGCTTTATCTCTACTATAATGCTCGAAGTCTAGCAGATTGCATTATCCAAATTGTCATACATACCGTAACCAGGTATATAGTTGATGGGATGCGTAAATTAGGCACCTACTGCAAAACACAACTGCGCGATATATGGTAACTTAGAGCGAATTGGTATTAACGTGAAATTATACCAAGGAAGGGATTTTTTGCCATGCGATAGAACTTATTTTATCTATAATTTGAAAATTGATCGCAACTGAATTTAATATTCATTCTCAAATTGCGTGGCTTCTATAATTGGATAAACATTTTCTTTTGTTGATAAGTTGTTCTTCGTAGTATTTTATTCTCCCGAGATTGAAGTAAACATTTGGATACTAATGGCTTTATTATGCAACGAAATAAATTCAGCAATTGATCGCTATAAGTAATTTTATTGGGATATAATTCGCAAGAATCCAGTTATTTTTTAGAACATATTTCGTTAAAATTATATTTATATTTAGTTTTATATAGAATTATTCGAAACATCCTGACAAAATTCGCATTCAAATTAAAAAAAGCGTAATATGGCTGGTTGGAATTTATTTTCATCAACAGGTGTTGCATTTGGACAAATTTGATGCATAATCAAAATTCTTTCTTAAAATATCAACATCTTTTATAAAAATACAGATGCTTCTGTGACTATAAGAATCTTAAATATAATTGTTGAAGTGTAAATGCGTTTCTTTACATCTAAAGTGATAATCAATGGTCAATAACCTACCAAACTTTTAGGAGTTTTATGACTATACACGTTCCGCTTTACAGAGTTTCTATTAATGGAATGTGAGCTTTAATAAAATCCATAGTTCAAATCCCACGTGAAACGATAAATAGAAATATTACCTGATATAGTCATTATTTTTTTATAATTATCTCATAAAGCATCTACAAAAGACAAACAAACGAAAGATCGTTGCCCTATTTCCAACGTGCTCATCCTATTGGGTTTTTCTTCGTTTTGCTTTCCTCTATAAACGTATTATAGATAGTAGCTGATCAGTTCCCAATAAGGACGAAACCGGTCTAATGAATGAATTTCCTCGCAAACCTGTAGAAATGTTTATTATATACCTCGCAATATATATATATATATATATATATATATATATATATATATATATATATATAACCAAAATGTGGTTTTTAAATTTGAATTTTTGTATAAATTTCCTAATTGGAATTTTGTTTATTTTATAATGACATATTTGTGGTGACTAAATACAAATGTAGGTCTTAGACGGTTCCAAATACGTCAAACATGAACGAAAGATCGTTATTTAATATATGAATTAAAAGACGGTGTAGTTTCCCGAATGGGTGACGCAGTCAATTGAATTGCAGACTCCAGAGGAAACGTGCTTTGGTTTATGTTCTGTCGCGGAAAATTCTGAATTGTAAATGAGAAATTACAAATAGGGTGGAAACTGCTCCACGGGATGTATTGCGTTTGCTACCTGATGCAATCTGTTATTAATACTGAAAAATGTGTAGATACTTGTGTTAAAAGGTTAAAGAAATTATTCCTAATTCTAAAAACATTTAATACATACTTTGCGTATGGTAATGGCATTTAAAAATAAATTAATTCAAATATTACATAATAAAAATAATGTGGTTAATTTAAAAAAAATCAACTTAATGATAATCGGTGTTTTGGAATCTGAAAATTGTGCTTAATAACTAAGTCATATCATCGATTAAGAGTGGCAATCTTCCTTATTGGCCATTATATAAATTAATTATTATAAAATAAACAAGTTATGTAGACAAAGGGCAATATTAATACTTTTAACTTGAAATTTAAATCAATATCCCAATATTGTTTGTTTCCAAAAATTCTATTTGATACAGAATTCATTATTTTAATAGTTTGTCTTATTGGTGTAATAAATGGTTTAATTAATAAGATGAATTTTTTATACGTTATTGGCTCTGCATTTGCCAGTTTCTTTACTAATTTCTAGGAAGGAAAACAATTTCCCGGGAGAATTGGGAACAAAAAACGGTGCGTAATTTTAGATGCATAAAATTAGTTAATCATAAAGTCAATTTACGAAGTAATAAAACGTTTAATTTTTAAAGATTAAATCGACGTGTTTTTTCTTAATTTAAAAGAATTAGTTACCTAAGGGAACGTGTTTAAATAAGCAATTTATCCATATACGAAAAACATTTGTATATAATAAAAAAATATTGATCTTGTTTAAAGTTAATATTCCAAAGCAACTCATTTAAATTATTGATTATAGGTAGGCAATTTATAAAATTAGAAAGTGCTATGGCTTGAACCAGTGTAATACCGAGTGTAATTCTGTTTAACATAGACTTTTTTATTTTACAGAGTATTATTGTTGAATTGAGAAGTTGCGACAATTTGTAACTCGTCAAAATATTTTTTAAATCCTAATTTGAAAAGGCTATTTCATACTGATTCGTTTAAACATTAATATTATAAATATTCTTATTTAAGGTTAAATAAACTTAGATTATTGAAAATGAAGTGTTTCAACGCCAGTTACATATATGAAACAAAATACGCATTATTTTCGCATTTAAGATGCAATACGAATAGTGTAATTTTATGTAAGCTTACTCAAATACAAAAACCACTATATGGTTTCCCAAAGACAATGCGCCAACTAAAAAACAAGAAAGACTCCGGACGTCCATTTTGTAATCTATCTTTATCATAAAATCTCGTTAACGTCAATTTTAGTCACTAAGGCCACGACAAAACAACGATATCTATAATTATAGAGAACGGAATTATGAACATCTGGAAATCTGTCACTGAAGTTGGATATGCAGAGAAATTGATTGGATGATTAAAACAATACCTCCCTTGATGTCACAACTTATTTAATAGCAGGTTTCTATTATAAGAATAAATTATATTTTGAAGCTGATTACTTGGCAAAAAACACCCGGTATCCAAATACTTTTAATTGTGCAATATAAAAAAACTTAGTTTATCTATCAGCAAGTCGTCCATAAACATACATAAGCGAGGTACCAATGGTAGAATTTTATAAAATAAACGGACATAAATAGGGATAAACAATTAAATGTACATTAGGAATATAATTTTGAGGTAGGATACATGTTTGACATCGTCCTAAATAATAAATCGAAGTATGTGAATATAGTTTTCAGGACAAGTAAAAGTTTAAATTGTGAAAAATTAATGAAAGCAAGACAAAGATCACTGAAAATTCGAAATAACGTGCCTTTTTGACGTAAAACTGCACAAAGCATGAATGGTACGCATAATGAAAATTATAACCTTATAGACGTCTTTAAAATGTCAAAATTATTTGACATGTAATATGCTTTAAATGATACATGTTGCGAGAATGTGTATGTATTAATTAGCTGGCTCGTGTTGCGTACAACGATGGCTAGATAACGGCGGTTAAATTACACGATAAATCAAGGCTCCATGTATAGTTCGGTATTGACAACACGGCAAAAGTTGAATTAATTATATCAATAATCAAAAAATTTCGGCACAAATTGGCGAAGGCAATAAAAATCACTTATTCAGTAGAGATCGTGATTTAACTAATTTTGGTTTGTAACCATCAGTTATTTGTTATTTAAGTCATACCTCGTATTTGCCAAATTATATAAGCGTTAAATTCTGAAACTGAAAAACTTATTAATAAACATTCGTTCATTAGGTGTTGTGCATGTAGAAGCAAATTATTTCAAATATAAACAATTAGATAAATCAAAGTCAGCATGAACGGATAGTATAAACTCTTGTGCTTACTGGCGACTCATTAATAGGGATCGGTATAACGACCCATGCCTACGATATGTAGGACAATTGGACGATATAGTTGACATTAGGAATGTGTACAACTTTATTAATGGAGCTTACTTCATATAAAGTTTTCAACAATGGGAGTTCATAGGTCTAAGCAGCAAAAGTCTTTAATAAATAATTAACACACAGATTGATAGATTCGTAAATTTATTAATGCAAATTGCTCTTCATTTCCGATATATTCTATATATAATCAGGAACAGATGCAGTGAAGATGATCACTTCATGTTCAATAAGCAATATGTAACACAAATCGATTTAATAGCAGTAAGCAGACGTTTAAGGGGGTTTAATAGCAGATGTGTATACACATTGGCTTGAAGTATTAAAAACGAAAAACGTGTGTTAGAATATGTTTTATGCGTTTCTAAAAAACATCGGTGATATCTGCATAATCAATAATAAATATGCATTGTAGTGTATTATCTGAAAGAACTTAACTCCGACGGATTGGTTTCTTTGATTTTTTTACATTAAGCAAGATACTCAATAGATTTCAAAAATTTATACTCAGAAAGCAGAAATTGTCGTAAAGGTTCATTTCTTATCAGAGTAACGTTAAAACTCTATTTAAATGTATTATGAACTGTATGTATCAGAATACTGCAAATTTGTGGTCTAGCTTAAATGAGAATAATTATCTATCTCCACATCTTTTTTTAGCCAACTAACTTTCTGAATATTTCATTAAAAAAACAAAGAATTTAAAAAATGAGCAGATTTTGAAACAGTCCCACAAAAATGTAACTTGTGTGTGTGTTCTAATTGAAGGTGTGCCTGCTAAACAATTTATAAAGCATGACTTATCACTTTATTTTCAAATATATAATTCTTATTATTTAATACAAATTTCAGGTAAAAATAAAGGTATAAGAATAAATAGTTACGCAATATATCAGTTCAATTCCAATCAAACTTGTTAAAGAGTTATAGTTTTTGAATTTTTGCGGGTGCCAGCTTCATATTTAACGTTGCCGCGTTTTGCGTACTCCGGTTGTAGCTTTGCACTAACAGTTTCACAAAAAATCTATTGATTAACCTTTCCACGCATTCCTCTCCTTTTTGTCTTCCATCAGGCTGGTTACGTAATCATTCCTTTCTTCTGAAGGCTTCAACGTCGTTAAAATGAGGTGTTGCGTGATCTTTGTTTACTGGCAACGTTTCGGAACTTCAAAACCCGTTCCATCATCATGCCAATAGTCACATATATACACAGCACAAGACTACCAACAGCAGATTTAAGCAAATGTGGTAATCTCGTTCCGAAACCGTTCTATTTTAATTTTATTTTGTTGACTCACCAATTGCTTTAAACAAAGAATTTGTCTCAGCAATTAAACTTAATATATGCATATGCCTAGCGCTCATGATAACACTCAGCATATATATATATATATATATATATATATATATATATATATATATATATATATATATATATGCTTATATCCGCATCTATCTGCAATTAGCAGACCAATCTTTATATATAATTAAAGCTATTTCAAATTCCCGGAATAAATAATCTCATCTCTTACGCGGAATGTTGTAGGAGAAAAAGAGAAAGTACCGAATGTTATTTTATAAATTAACTGTTGCAATGTCAACGGTAATCAAACTTAGACAAACCAAAACTGATAAAACAAAAAACGCAAATGCCAAATACTGTGTTTTCTCTTAAGCGGGGAGATCTAATGTATGCAATTGCGTATGAGTAACCAATTAGATCAAATATGACAGCAAGTTACCTATATTAGACCAAGAATAAATAGAGAAAGCAAGAGATAGTATGGGCAAACTAATAGTTTTCAAAACTAATGGTAAGAACGCTGCGAAGATAAACACCTCATAGAAATTATTGAATATGAATATATGTCCATGTAATTGAAATAAATCATTAGAAATATAGGATTATACTATGGTAAACCCTTATATATATATATATATATATATATATATATATATATATAATCACAAAGAACTTATAAACAACCCAGCAAACAGAATCAGGAAGATCTGCTCTGAACACAATATTGAGGAAGAACTGGGCTACCTGAGGAAAATTTTGCTAATGAACAACTACCCAGAGCGGTTCATTGACGTCAACATCAGACCACGGCAGATTCGTACTAGAGAGGATACCGGCAAGCAGGTTTTCCTGAACTTACCATTTAGAGGCGACATACCAGCCTCAATAATTGCACGGCGGCTGAATAGAATAACTAAGGACAACTTTCCCAGTGTTAAAGTTAATATGACATTTAGTACAAAGAGAATCATGAGGTTGGATGCCAAAGATCAATTGCCAATTCTCTCCAAATCATTCATAGTCTACAAATTCTCATGTATGTGCGGTAGCACATACATTGGACGTACGAAGAAGCAATTGATAAGCAGAATCCAACAACATTTGCCAAAGAAATTGATTAACAAAGTCTTGGCACCGTCAGGAAAATCAGCTATTTACGATCATATATTGGCAGCGGGGCACCCTGTCAATTGGACCAATTTCACAATTCTACATAAAGCAAAATCAGAAAAATAATTATTTATTTATGAAGCCCTTTACATAAAACACCAAGCTCCTGACCTTAATATTCAAAAGTTTCATCAACGTGATATTCTTAACCACTGGCCAAGAATAACAAAATTCAACAACAATCTACTAGTATCCAGCCAAGAACAAACAGGCCCTCGACTAGAATCAAAAAAACATACAATCGGATTGGCAACAAACTGAAGTGGAAATAACAGAGGCGCATACGGTGACAGAAGTTTCTAAACAATGAGCACTGCAATCACACTTGGCGGCGAAAATACGAAACGACAACTTTGCGCAACAAGATGAACGACCAAACAATCCGGAAAATAGCACTTGTATATGTGCGAACAACAGCACAAATGTATAATTAAGTTAACAAACAATAATGACCAGATCTCAGACATCACTGCAATACTGCGAGAATGACCTTTACATGCAAACACGCATACACACTCACCAACTAGCCAAAAAAGAAACAGAAGTAAAAACGAGTCAGATTTGTTACCACTAGCATAATCAATTGAAAACCCAAAATTTATAAGTATGTATGATTGTATAAGAGATGATAAGTATTCACGAAATAAATGGCCTTTATCCACTTTGAGACATGGTGTTTTTCTCCCTAATTACATGAATATATATATATATATATATACAAGAAAAAACAGAGAAAATGCTTCTAGCTTTTGAAGCTATTGCAATTAATAAGCTCAAGCCCTGCTTAAACGTGCAGAAAATAATTCGAAAAGAAATTAAATTGGACTGGAATAAAGACATAACTGACATGCCTTTAAAAATAGCCAACGCTTCGCATTATACGACACATACATCAATACGGACGCAATTACAATGAAAGCGATGAGACACCAAATGACGTTACGCAAAAGGAGTGGTCTAAATTGCACAAAAGTAGTGGTCTAAATTGCGCAAAGCAAAGGCCAGCATAACGAAGAGGAGATTGGTTACAACACATGTACAGTGGGATTGGATGAACGAATATACTAACGAATCCAGAACAATGGCTGTAGATACTGGTATAAATAAGATTTATTAATAAATGTTATTCCATGAGTACGTTGTTTTGTTCTAATATATATATATATATATATATATATATATATATATATATATATATATATATATATATATAATATATATTAGGATAGTTTCTAATTTCACCAGTTTTTGAATAAGAATAGAACATCGTACCCATATTAATAAATGTTATTCCATGGAGTACGTGTTGTTTTTGGGTCCTATATAGAGTATATATATATATATATATATATATATATGTATGTATATATATATATATATATATATATATATATATATATATAAATATTTAATTGCTATCTGTTAACCACAGAACATTTTCTCTTAATAGTATTATCTTTAGTTATTATGTTATTCACACCTTTTATATAAATATATACAAAATTCATATAAATATGTATAAAACATATATATATATATATATGAGTATATATCTTATTATTTATTTATCGTTCAAATGTTTATACCACCTTAAATATATAGACATATTCATATATATAACTATCATATATGTTGATATATATAAACAGATTAATTTGTGTATATGTACGATGTATGTTAATGCATACATATGTATATAAACTAAATATCTCTACGGATAGACCTACCTATCTTTATTTACGTCTATCTCCCATATTTTAATTTCCACTTTAGAAGACACTTGCCTACTGTGAACTATGAATAGATGGACAAGTTAAAGACCTCGGCTATTCACACATCTATGAATATATAAAAATATATAAAAAAATAGAGTAATCATATATATATATATATATTCATAGAGGAGAGTACAGAAAGTATATATCTATATATAGGAGAATATCTATATATATATATAAATATATATATATAAGCAACAGTGTAAGTCAAATGTCTTCTGTAATCTCATGGAGACATATATAGAGAGCACATTCCATGTCTTGTTTATTGACACATCTATATAACATCTACTGAAACCATTTTAAGAAAGATAAGGCTATAGGAATTGATAACGTTCTAGGTCCTTCACAATCAGTTTTCTATAAGCGGGGTTTCTTACTTAGGTTTGCAATTAATTCAGCTTTATCTGCATCCCATTTGCTGACCCTAGAAAATGCCTTATTAAATATTGGGCTCAATGATATTTCTATCGATGTTGCATTCATTACATCCTTCCCCGATTTTATTTCAATCGACTCTCTATTTAGTCTTGTTAGTCTTTTGCGGTTTCATAAGGCGAAAGCGTTTGTATTCATCCCAGTCTATTTGATGCCCCGTTTCCTACGAATGCCTAGCTAGATCTGATCATTGAATCTGTCCATATTTGCAGGCCGTTTTTTGTTCCACTCCAGGAAACTTTATCGGGCGCATGGTTTCACCTATATACATGAGCTTGCAATCTTTGCAAGATATCGCATATACTCCTGTTTTCTCGTAGGGTTCTACTTTTTCTTTTTGGTTAAGTAATTTATCTTCTTTAGGCAGCGATTGTCTTAAAACTGTTTTGATATTGTGTTTAGCTGCTATTAATCTAATTTTTCTGCTCAATTTTGAATCAGGTAATACCATAATTTTGTGCTTATCTATTTCGGTTTCCTTCTTTACTTTGTTTATTATATCACCGTTAAATCTCAGCTATATCACATTAAATAATCTATCTATTATACTGTAAGGATAGCCGTTTAGTTCGAGTATTTCATTTAATCTCATCTATATTTTTCAAATCCACTATTCAAAGACTCCTTAATTTCATGAATTTAAGAATGCTTATTTTCATTCCATATGTGTGACTTGAGAAGAAATTAAGTAGTCCCAAATAAGTCTCTTTCCTAAAAATATCTCTTTCCAATCTGGGACCATTCTGTTTTATTTTCACATCCATAAAGGGACATACATCGATACAACATCCAGGCTTGCCATTTTATCAGTCTCCATCAAATTGTATCTACTAATGATGCCAATAGAATGATATGTGTTCTTTTCTAATTCTGTTGCATAGAAATTTAGACAATCTATAAACTGGTGATTTTTGTACATTAACGATTAATCTAAGTGGATACCCTTTTTTATGAATATTTACTATACCATGAACTCTCAGAGGGACTGTATTCCGTTGTATTAATGAAATCCGAAGTTTTGGATCTAATTCCTTTGAATCAATTATTCTATTGATTATAATCTTAACCTCTCCTTGCAACTTATCCGATGGAACTTTATATATTTTATTATAAACCTAAAAATTATTTAATTGATTTTTCACTTTTACTTCATTATCTGACTGGTTCATTAGTACCTTTGCACCTCCTTTATCCGCATAAGGGCATATTAAATTATTGGCTAATAATTCCGCTCTTAAATATTTAAGATCAAAACTCGGCTTGCATCTCACCTCTTTATGCTCTAACACCGCTTTGTGCACATCCAAATCAAACCTAGTTTTACCTTTGCCTGGGAGGAACTGAGCAATCTTTACTGTTTCCGTACTTATCTCATTTCTAGGTACGTAATCAATTAGGATTACAGTATTAAGTCCAAGATTAAAAATTTGTTTTTGGTCTTCTGTCTGTGAAATCTTAAATGTGTTTAAAATCCACTGTATGTAGTTTTGCGAGTAATATAGATCTTATATTAATATTGTCTCTAATAATTTAGAATTTACGTCTCTTAATTTTATTTATCGATAATTTTATTAACTGTAAACATAGCTCATGCTTAAGAATCTTTCCTACTTTATCCAACACGAATAAAAGTTTAAACCTAAAACATTTTTGTGTAACATTAACTTTTAAGCATTTGTTAGGAGACGATGTATTTTCCACTTGCCTAACAATCTGCATCTTCTTCCGTTTGTACTGAGTCATAAGTATGACGACTGTGACATCATATTCGTCTGATAGATATCCTTTGAATTTTTACGGTGTGCCGGCGTCATATTTTGCATTGCCGCATTTTGCGTACTCGGGATGTAGCTTTGTACTAACAGATTCACAAAGATCCGATTGCTTAATCTTTCCACGTATTCCTCTGTTTTGTCTTCGATCAGGCCCGGTGCGTAATCGTCCCTTTCTTCCGAAGGCTTCAACATCGTTCGTAACATTCATTGGAAATGAGGCTGTAGAAGAGCTATCAATAGCTAAATAACTGAATAAAAGATAATATTACGAAGAGGTGCAAAAAATGCGTTGTTTGAGAAGATCCTATTTCTTACTAGTCATAGTTGATAACCATTCATAGAAATAATTAACAAAGAACAGTGCATTGTATAAGCTCTCTCTTAAGAGGTTCTCTCTCAACACAGTTGAGTAAAAATATAACTTCCTCCGTAATATAAGCATAAACTGTACTTTTCTTTACGTTTTGATGATATAAAATGTGATCTGGTAATATAATTAGCAATATATACAAGCGCAGGTGGCATGCAATACTTTATGAATCTACTTATCAAAATGAAATGAAAGTTGCTACTAAAAATTTGTTTTCAATTCGTGAAGCACTTTAAATCAAGTTCGCTAGCTTGAAGTAAACACTAGTCCCATTGTTTTTAACCAGTCGTCGAACAACATAAAAAAATTACCTTAGTCGGAACTTATCACGTACTGGCCAGAATTTGCCAAAAAACTGGGCTCGAACCGGGACAGGTCTGCTTCGGAATCTGGTAAAAAATCAATTCATCCAGTAGACAGGATCCTGAAGCAGACGTGCACAGGTTCGAACTCCGTCCGCGGCATATTCTGGCCAGAAAGTGATGTGTTCCGAATGAGGACGAAACCGAACTACTGGATGACTTGCCTTTGCAAAATTTAACAATTCTTAGTTTATACTGACATATGTTAGTAATTAATGGGTCAGGTGCTAATATTAATGTCATACATTTCATTTTAAATGTCATCTGTTCAGAAAATACGCTATACGTAAATATCAGATCGTGAAAGGACCAATATTTATGTGAAGCACGTTTAGAAATATCGTTATGTTGCAAGCATGTTTAAATGATACGTATTAAGTACAAAAGTAATTAAACTTAAAGCAAAATTGCAGAAATTGCATATAGAATTTGGATCTATTGCAGTCGGTGATTTAACGACAAAATTGAAATTCTGCAGTAATAATTAATTTTTTTTAAATATGACGTTTAATTTAATTAAAAAAATAATTATTTAAATCAAAAATGAAAATTAATTGTCATAATGGGCTGTAAATCTGTTAAGAAAGATCAGGCATCTAAATAGCGCAGCAATGTTACAAATTTCGGCCTTATTCGTAGACTTATGCTTCAGAAAGGCTTAATTGATATGAAAAATATGAGTATTAAATCAAATCATTTTAATATTTTTGAATTCTCGATAGCGGCAATTGATTACAATAAAGAATAGAATAAATTATCTTCATCCTTAAAATTTATCCAAAGGGAAATTATAAAAATTCATTAATTACGGAACATTCTATCAAAACTTTTGTAAATAGGACATGGTATCGCAATGTTGAATAAATGTTATGCATCCCATTGATATCATATCAGCCAATACTATTGAATATAGAATATACACAAATTAAATTAAAACAACTCTATTTGTTGGCATCGTAACAATATTATGTTACTGATTTAGACTTCACGTATGGGAACTAATATTTTTATAAATACACAGGTAAATTTTAAACGATATACTGATCCAAAATTTTTAATATAGGGACTGGCGAAGGTTTTCCATAACTCAATTATGTTAAACGTATTTTTTACTGTAGTTTAGAATTCTGAGTTTAACACACGTTGGGTGATTAACACAAAAACATAAGACGTCTTGGGAAAACTGGGAAAGCGATTTCCATTATACAATTTTTTTCATGTTTATGTTTATTAACTTAATTCCGTAACCGATAAATTTCCACAGGAAAATAAGATTTGGCACTTATTAATCTTATGAGTAAAATTCTGGTTCACAAAAACTGATAGTCATTTGAAGTACTGGATCATCAACAAATTTACCATTTGCATTTAACTTTACCATTTTACATGAAAATGTCTTAAAATAGTAAATTAAATAGTAAAAAATACTTATTATTAGGATAATATTTTCTGCAAATATTTGTCATATCATTATTTGCATTAAAAATCAATTCATTTTGCAAAACAATTCTATTTTTGTCTGTCGAATCAGTAACTTGCTCTTGATGATAAAATTTATTTGTACATAGAAATGAATAATTGTATATATTTAACACAGAATCTAAAGTCAAATTTTATTTTTCTTATTAGAAGACCTTTTATTTTTGAACGTTTTAGGAATGAAATGAAGAAATATGGGCAAAAAATGAGAAATCAACAGGAAGTTTAAAACAGATTGATTGATTAGAGCTGAAGTTTTAATGGTATAACAAAAACTATAATGGTAAAATAATGGCGCTATATATCCTAGTATAGTATTATTCTTTACATATCTATGTCTCCCATTGTATTATGTTGGATATTTAGAATCAAAGATATTCTAATAATATGTTTTTATTTCTGTATTTATTTAAAATGCAAAAGTGAAAGATTTTAAATTAAGCTAAATTAAATTTATAATTTCACTCCGTTTGGTCTGATTTTATTTATAAAGGAAATTTCTTGGATTCCAGCTTGGCACGTTGTTATGCGTCAATAGTATTTAATGGCAAGTAATAGAAATATATTAATGATTATTGGATTTCGATAAATTGTGGGAAGGTAATTCAGTGTTCTGAAGACAGAAAATAAATTTTGGCAAAAGTAGCAATTACAAGCAGAAAACTTTCTCCATAACTATTCATTCGTTATTAAGACTGCAGTTGGTCTAGTTGATAACATTTATAGTACAAACAAGTTATTAAGTGTTACTGAGTTAGGGAACGACTAAAATAGCATATTACTTTGTTGCCTAGTTCATTTGCAAAAGAATTATTTAATTAACGTAATTAGTAATTAAATGTTTCAAATCTACTTACTATTTGAATTGCATGAATTTCATTATTATTTCCAAATTCATATTATGTCAAGTTGGTACCGTTTTTAAACAAAGTCCCTCTAACATTTTAAAAGTTCCGATTATGATATTACAGTTTATCAACACACAATTGTAACATATTATTCTGTATAAGAAAGAAGTAAACAAATAGTTTGTTTAAACTAATAAAATAAAGGTTAGCCCATATTTATGCCCAAATAATTCTGCGGTTACATGTATATAGTGTTAACAGTAATTATTATTCGTTCCCAATATTATTCACTTTTTTTCAGAAAAACAAAGGATTTAAGCGGATTTTGTATAATGCACACATGTTTCAGTACATAATTAATAGATCTACCTAAATAGTATTTATTATATCAAAAGGGAATTTGTGCTTGTGCAATAATAAAAAATAATCAAATTATTTATCTGATACTAAGTTATTTTTCGATTAAATTAAACAAGCTACATTAAAAGGGCGAAAATGACAAAATTTATTTTTCGCAATTCACATTATATCCAGAAACTGGTTTGCGCATAAATTATAAGTTTTTAAAATATAATCAAATTTATCTATAATAAACTGTACAACAACTTTTATTAAAAAAATGAAGATAACAAATAAAAGCTTAGCGGCAATATTCGTACATTCTTTGTAAGGCAGAGCTTGATTTGACTTCGAAATATTGTTAGCTTTTACTGACATTCTTATTCATTTATCATAAATGCAATAAATCAACAAAAGTTTATTTTTTTAAACTTTTTTTAATTAAAAAATTTTTTTTCATGAATTTTGGCCTGCAATGTCCCATTTCTCATGAATTTTCAGAAGGCCTTCCTCTCATTGCAACGCAAAATGCGTGGTTTTAAAACTATACCGCATACAAATTATTCATAAATTTATGCAAATTTTGGCGTTCATAAATTCATTCATGTTATTGATAATGTAATTTCTTTCTATTTCGTTTGCTGACTGTCCAGTTAATCGATTAATAAATGAATGGATATAGATATCAGAATCCTATTTCAGATTTTGTTGATTCGTCGTTATTCTAACACAATATCAGGTTACTTAATTTAACATTCGTTCAGTCAGTTAGAACATGTTTGCTTCATTTGAGGTGCGTTGTGTATGGACGACCAAGATTATTTCTTTGCTTTTTGCAGAAAGAATTAAATTTTTAAGTTAAATGTGAGCTCTGTTTTAAAAGTATGTTGCAAAATGCAGCTTTTTCAGACACTGTATGCAGGCTTGAATAAATTTCCACATTGAATGTCAATGGGTTCTGCTGATCAATAGCTGTTTCGAGTGATCAGTACATGTTCCACCTAACGAAAATTTATATTTATTAACTATAAATTACTTAAATAGAGTTTGCAACTGTTTTTATACATAATGCGTTATGAATTTTTTTATCTGATTGACGTGTTGTTCATCGTTAAATTATTAACATTTCCTTTTGTATTTAGAATCAGACAACTCAAAATTATTGATACCTTCACACGATTAGTTAACATAGACGTCTTAAAGAGATTACAAAATGTTAATTGCGCATGGTCTAATGTTAATAATTAAAAATCGCACCCAGTATGTGTTTATCAACAGTCCTAAATATATCTAAATCTAATGTTGGGAGAAATTTTTCTAAACAGCTTTAGAAAATATGTTTATTCATTTTCTCTTGTAAAAGTTGAGAACACCGATCTAACTGTGAGTATAAATTCTGATGAACGCAGATTTGCTGCTCATAGCCATTCTTACGTTAAACTTTTCTTAATTAAACTGTTGGACTCAATTAAAAAGAACCTTATAATCTTTCGCAACCTAGAATTTGTGCTACATTTCTGCCGCAATTAATATTGCTATAACTGTAATATGTAATTTTAGCAAAGCATCCCTTTGTGAAAAAATTTCACTAACTTTGTTTATGATAATATGTGATCATCAAAGTTATTACGGTTTATTAACAAATAAAGAATATCATATTGATTCAATTTGTACAAAATAGTCGAAGCTTATTTAAGTTAATGTTAGTAAAAAGGAAGTGAAGAAAATTAAGATCACTCTATAATGATGGGCAAGTTTCGTGAAAATTACGTGTCTTAGCTCAAGAGTCGTTGCAGTGGGTGCAATTATTTCGCTTGTCTTTATCAGCAGTTTGAAGAAAAAAACTGCTAGTTTGCGCACCGATGCGTTAATCAGGAACAGATTACTCCTCATCTAAACTGCACCTATGGCTGTCCTTGAGTTATGCAGTTTCCGTTGGCTGTACAGTCTTGCAAATTTGTTAAGAGCAGTTGTACGTTGTTAAATATTTCTGAGTGAGTTGATTTCAGATCCAGTCAGTGATTGTAAAACGCGTTTTCCATTAAAATATGTGTTAACAAGTGAAATAATTAAATACTGTTTTTGCGGAGAACTAATATATATGCAGGTATGTATTAGGTGTTGTGAATCTAGTAACAAATTAATTCAGTTGTGACCAGAAGGATAAACCAAAGGCAGCATGAACGGAAAGTATAATCTCATGCACATTCGGTTTGTGCTTACTGGCGACTCATCAGTAGGAGCCGGTATTGCGCCCTTTAACACTATATATCTGGGTGAAGAATGTTGGATAATAGGACGGTACAATCTCCTAGACGAACGTGTAAGCCTGCAATAGCGAAGCTAACATCATATAAAATCTTTGACAATGCGACTTAAACGCTAACTCACACTATATAATATATATACCGAGTCTTTAAAGAATACTCACACTATGGCTATTGTGTTAGTAACCGATACAAAAATTATTGTACCGAAAATGTGCATGGTACTAACCCTATGGTCTCCAAGTTGGTACATGGTACCGACATGATGGATATCAATTTTTGCTATAGTGAAATAATTTTCGCTCGAAATTTGATTGATCAAAATTGATTTCGTTCGTAGACGCAGTATAAGCATCCGCTTAAAGTATAAAAAAACATTTTATCTTGTCGCACATGGAAAACCCTTAGAATATAACGTTCATGCTTCCAAGAAGACAGAACAAAACTGAGGAATAAGTTGTTATGTAAAATGACACTCGGGGAAAAAACTTTCTTAAACGTAACAGCCAGCAATGCGAATAGTTATTTAACTCTCAGTCCATCAATACAAGTTTGACTCGATCTTAGACATCACTTTGAAATTAAACGAGAAAGACCCTTACGCGAAAACAGACTCATGCACATATACAATTACTAAACAAATCAAACAAGTAATGGAGGTAAAACCAAGTCATGCATGAAAGAGTGTAAAGTGATTTTTAGTATTCTCTAATAAATGCCCACTATCAATTTACTTATTAAATTGTTTTTTCCTAATAAGATAAATAAATATATATATATATGCATATAAATGCGCGTTGTTATATTAACGCAAACGAGGATATGCGTAGGCGAACAATATACCAACGGTTAATAAACAGTAGTCCAATTAGTATTGTCTTAAACGCATTTATTTTTACCTGCTGCGATGCAAGACAGCTAGGACAGTATGCTGGCAATGATTGACATTGTGTAAAAAATTAAATGTATTGTAACGAATAATATTGGTCAATTTAGATAAAGTAATCTAGTCATACAATGTAAACACATGATAAAATTAGGAACGTTTGAGTTAAGGTTTTAAATCTTATCTGAGCCAAATTTATAAAAGAGATTTCCAATGAAATAAATTATCTTTAGTTTTTATTTTTAACCCACTAATTCGGCTTTAAGACTGCTTGTGCAGAAAAAATGCTTGATTGAACAAATGATCTTATTTCATTTCTCAATCACGCAAAAATAATCATCGATCAGTTGTAATTACGTTCTAAGGCAATTTGATATTCAAAAGATATCTTATTCTCACATTTTAAATCTTATAATAATAGGCAGTATTTCAACAAATTGCACAGCATAGAAGACATTGAAATCTCGAGCTAGATGATTAAATTTTAATAGTAAATATGATATCCAGTGTTTACTATTGTTATAGTTAATTATTGTAACAACATTAGAAACAAAAACTAATAATTTTGAATAAAAAATATGAAAAATATTAATTGTAAAATTGATTCGTGATAATATTGAAGTTACAATTAATAGATTCTGTGTGATTACGAACTCGAGATAAGCAAGAATCAGCGGAGCTTTAATACGCAATATAACCTTGGGGCTTAAAATAATTTAAATATATATTTTCACGGCGTGACATATATTCGTGGCTAATGAATATGGTAGAGAACAATTAATTTTTATTGCAATGACTGAATCACTTAAAAAGGACAATGCCGAGAGTGTATACACTGCCAGAAATCCGTAATGGACTAAGTTAAAAGGAAAGCTATCATGAATATACTACGAAACGGTTTTGACAGTTTGGGCACAGCAATGCAGTTAAGTAGCTAATATTAAAAATCTCCCTAGTTTACTTACAAACATAAAGGATTTCCTACAATTTATATGGAAACCTCGTGAATAATTTCAAATATCCTCTATGATTTTGCGAAAATTAACTCGAAGAAGGATAGTTTTCCACAAACTAATAAATACGTCTTTTAGAATCGTTTGGAATTTATTCGGATAATTAGAGAAGATGAGCAACTATATCAAATTTTAGGTTCGTAACTGATTAAATCTGTACATGTAGTAAAATTTCCGATTGCAGTAAATCATAAAGTGGTAGTGTATTGATTTAATTTATCAATTTTATATGCATGCGTAAAGCAAATTTCATAGTGAAAAATATTGCATCTTATAACGGAATGTAATACTAAGGCAAGAACGAAAGAAATGTTCCCTACCGAAACAACTGTTAACTCGTAACTAATTGCATAACTTTTCTGGTATTTAGATCAAATGCGTCCATTGCAAAGCAGAGGTTTTTTCGGAAAATAACTCTTTGCGTGAAATGAGTTTTCAAGTTTCACCTAAGCAAAAGCAGAACTGTTTATTGAACAGTTAAATCTCTTTGTTAAACTAATATAAATTAATCAATTAGTTAAGTTTATAAAAAATAAAATCAAACTTAGTACATTAATGGAAAGAAATTTTATACTTCAAGTATACAAAATGACCAACTTGATGTCAGTTATACAAAATAAGACGTGCTAAGCTCTTACTTTTTCACCAGTAGACAACTGACAACATAACGTCCAAAAATCCAGACATACATATTTTTGACAAAAATTGATTGCGCGGGTGGTGGTAACAATTATTTAAATCAAGTTTGCGAGCTTGAAGTAAACACCAAACCCATCGAATTTAACCAGTCTTCGAACAACGTAACAAAACTACCGCCAGCCGCAGCGCACTGACGCGTTTCGACCTTCCATGATCATCATCAGAGTACGACGGCAAACTGACTATCGAGGATCAAATCGCAAGTAAATGTTCAAAGATCTGTAGACCATCCAAGGCAAATTCTGAACTGAATGTATGCGAGACTATTAGAGGTGAGAGCCGTATATCTAAATTTGATTTCCATATATACTCAATGCGGTTTGATCCTCGATAGTCAGTTTGCCGTCGTACTCTGATGATGATCATGGAAGGTCGAAACGCGTCCGTACTGCGGCTGGCGGCAGTTGTTACGTTGTTCAAGACTGGTTAGACCGAATGATGTTTACTTCAAGCTCTCAAGCTTGATTTAAATAATTGTTACCCACTCGCGCAATATCAATTCCTGTTAAATTGTATTGCCTATATATGTATGTGTGGCGGCTGCAAACAGTTAATGTTCGTGATTGCTTAGAAATTGTGCAGCCGACATTTCCATCAAGTTCAATGTATGCGAGACTGCTAAAGGTGAGAGCCTCGTAAGTAAATTTGATTTCCATATATATTCAATGCGGTTTGATCCTCGATAGTCAGTTTGCCGTCGTACTCTGATGATGATCATGGAAGGTCGAAACGCGTCAGTGCGTTGCGGCTGGCGGTAGTTTTGTTACGTTGTTCGAAGACTGGTTAAATTCGATGGGTTTGGTGTTTACTTCAAGCTCGCAAACTTGATTTAAATAATACATATTTTTGAAACAAGTCCCCAAACTGAGAAGAAAATCAATTCCGATTTTAATCCTGCATTTGAAAAATCTGGACAAACTTTTGTCAGTGGCAAATGTTGATGCGTTTGGACCTGCTACGATTATCGTTTGATGGAACCCTAGTTAACAAGGATTGAACCACAGTACATATATAAGTTAAGCGAATGAGATCTACGGCTCTCACTTATAAAGCGCTTGTAAAAATTGTACTTGATCGGAAATTTCATCATAAAAATTTATACGAAGTCCTGAATGTCAATTGTTTGCAACTTTTTTCAAGCGTACCTTTCTCATTCAATTAAAAATGCACATTTACAGGATGCTGTAACAACAATTCATTAACTAAAGCCCGCGTACATAAGATAAGCACGAATCCAATGTTATTCAATTGGACGCAGAGCACAGCAAAAATATGATGATTCGTACGTACTAACAAGTTTTTCTACTATGTTCATCGTTAGAGCAGAGCGGAAAATCAGGATTTTTTTGAAAAAGCACGTCTAAAACGTATTTTTAATAATTTAATGTACTGCTTACAGCAGAAATGCTTCTTTCATCTGTCAAATTTAGTTATTAAATTTTAACATTTGATGTAGTTATTGATCATTCGGAGGCTGCGCTATATACCAAATTGTGCTTTTAATTGTACTGTTAATTTTACTTCATTCAAAGGTAGAACCATTTAACTGTGTGTTTTTTTACGTCAAATACGAGGCAATTTCAATAGGAATCACACTACATTATTAAATAAAAGGAAACTTATGTGTAATATTTATAGACATCCACAGTGTTACTAACGTCACTATTCGTAGGTGGTACAGATTTGTTTTAAAACGTACCCAAACGGTGGTTTCCAAAGCACACGATATACAACTGTAAGGGAGAATCAAAAGCATTATGACACCTTCAGCTGTGCATAATTTCCTATACTCTGGCCGCTATGGATATCAGCTAGTGGATTTTTGTGCCAAGCATGACATCAATCAATTAAACATACATACTCTGCATATTCTCGGCTTGGCAGTATTTTTACACAAATTTCTAAAAGTTATTATAATCTCTATTATGCATAGTAACAAAGTGTTTTTTTTAAATATCAGCTGCGTCACTTTGTCAGAAGGCAGACAATGTCTGATTTTTGTTTTGAAGGATTTTTGCGCAGTGCGAGCTTCATATGTTGACTCTCCGCGAGTTGCTTGCGAGGGTTGTTGATTTTCTCTATCAGATTCGCAAAGTTCCGATTGATTCACATTTCCAAGTACGCGTCGATCTTGTTTACGCTTTGGCTGGGTGCGGGTTCGTCCCATTTTTCCGAAGGCTTTAACATTGTTCATACTAACCACTGAAAATGAGGTACGATTTAATCTTTGTTGACTGGTGACATTTCGAAACCACATTTCCGGTTCCACCATCAAGTCACTATACGCAGCACAAAACTAACAATAGCAGATTTAAGCAAATGTCATTTGCTTAAATCTCTTATTGTGATTATTGTGATGTGTATAGTGGCCTCATTAATCGGATCTTTGCGAAACTGATAGCGTAAAACAATGTTTAATTGAACATGTCAAATTTAAAATTTTACGCGATATAAATTTTTATTCACTGAAAAAACGACATAAGAAAAAAATTAATTTAGAAAATTCGAAATATGAATCTACCAAGAAATAAGTTTCACAAAGGCTAATCCAACAAGAAGAAGAGAAAATGTGAAATAGAGCAACATAAATTGCATCACATTCATTACGTCGAATTCTGGATTAGTGACGATGCGTGTATATTTTGTTTGAAATTAATCGAATGAAATTTTTAAAAAAAACATTTTAATAGACGAAGCAATTGCAAGTTCAGATACGGGAGAAATCTATCCAAAAATTCAATTTTAGGGACAATGTTTGCGCATTTCTAATAAGAAAGTTAAATTGAATTAGCTCACACATTTTCTGCACTAAATTGGGTATTCGAGTAGCTTAGCTTATTATTCTTTACTGAAATAAGAAGTAAAAAAGTTCGATCGTTTTCAGCTTCATTTTACTTTGATCAATTAATATGTGATTGTTCCTGATCTACTTATATAGGTCCATCGTACATTTATTTACTTATTTTAATAAAAGGCATTTATCAATGAATTTTGAATTCGCCTCAGTAGTTTGAAGCGTAAATCATGCAACCATGCTTGCACTTCAGTTTCTTTAAAGTAGAAATTGCATGCAATAACAGAAATTTGAAAGCAAATTATTTACTGAAAAAATTGTAACAAAATTAGTGCTCTGAACGTGAAATGGATTGCATACATGAAAATGTTCCAACATTTATTCATTCAAAAATCTCTTTGACTGCCATTATTAGGGTTATACAACTAATCAATCGTTGAATTCGCGGCTGGTAATATTAATAATAATTTAAACCAAGTTTAATTGACTACTAGCAGTGATAGCTGCATACATAAGTTTGCTTTATTTATATTTCAATTACGGTTTGATCCTCTTTGGTCAGTTTGCCGTTGTACTCTGATGATGACCATAAAAATTCGAAACGTGCCAGTACCTGGGACAGCTGGTAGGTTTGATATACTGTGTGACTGCTGAGGTAAAATGGTATTTATCTCTATCTGAAGGTTGCAAACTTAATGCATAACTTCCAACGATTACTTTGCATTTTGAAAATAATTAAATGAACACAAATGTAAATATAAGTAAACGACATATAACAGAACTATTGATTGTGTGCGAAAATGTTTCGTATAAATTAATGCTTGTGAAAAAGACAGGAGGAATAAAATAATGTTAATTATAAACAATTTTACTGCAATTGTCAGTACGCTTGCTTGAAGCAATGCAAATCTACAAAATAGCCAATACATAAAATTGGCGGTTTACTTCGTATTGATAAATTTGTCGGCGCGGGCAAATATAAACTCAGCATGCACTCAAGAAAAATAGGGTTGCTAAACCATTGACGCCTACGAGAATGGAATTGTATCAATTTACAAAAGGGAAAGCACACGTACCAGATGAACTAAGCGCCACATAAGTACAAAATTCATTTAAGAATGGAATGATATAGCATACACAATAAAAATAGGTAAATTTCTTGTGCGAATACTATTAATGTTATACGCACTGACAAGGTTTTCAATACTCACAACTGTAAGGATAGACATAGTTATAGACACGAAATATTTCTATTAATATACATGCCTCGGTTAAAGCAGATATAGACCTGTAAACGCGACCTAAAGAACACATAAAGGTAAGGAAGTAATACAATACGATTGAGAAAGCAGGGCTACGATTCAAAATATTTCATTCAGAAATGACACAAAAATTCGCATTTCAGTTGTTTTAATTGAGTATAAGAAATGTGTGTGCAATTTTTTAAATTATGCAATGGCAAATGTAAGTTGTGCATTTATAAACAGAAATGACAAACGCGCATTTCTAACCTAAACTAAGAGTGGTTTAAAGCGTTAAATTAATTTAAGGCTTCTCCTGCACACTCATTCAATTTTTCTGACTAAATTAACCAAAAGCAGCATTTTATCGAAACGCCGAGGATGTTAAATGCGAAACGTTTTCATTGCGGCTAAATATACAATAGCAATATGTATGTAAATTGCGGAATTGTGTGTTTTGGTGTGTCCATTGTGTTTTCTTTTGCCTATAATATTGCGTTTGTTTTGTTATTATGAAATCAATGAATATTTTTGCACAAAGCTCTCAAATTCCTTTCCGAATTATGTGCATTAAATATCACAAATACCAATCAAAATCAGACGTGATAAGGAAGTGGCCTTTTACAGTACATTACAGAGATATGTCTCCAGGAAAATATTGAGCCCCCATATTCTAAGTTTGCTTTATAACAAGTTTAAAACAATAAATTACGAAAAACCTAATAAAACTCTTTTATTCAATTTAAAAATAGTTTTGCTTGCATCAAGAGCCCAATAGGAAAAAAGTTATTATATTTTCTGCATTTATATATTAGACTATTAAAATATGAATCGAAAGTTCTCCCAATTAGGTTTATGCTTGATGTATTAAGACATAACAAATGTTTTTTAACCTTTGGAAATGCGTTTCGACCTTAAAAAAATATGTTAGACTCACATCAAGCTGAAAATAAATCTAATTATTTGTAAAGATTGTGTTCACTATTTCTCAAAGTTATACAATGATTACACTGGTTGTATCAAAGCAAAGTAATATATTTATTTTATGATTTTCGGTAGTGTAATTCATAAGAGGATCAACAAATACGACTCAACACAGGCGGCTGTATACTATACATTTCTCTCTAACTATACTCGAACTCTACTAAAATAATCTTATGCATGATTTTAGAAACGAGCAGTTGCCATCATTTAGTACAAAACTATGTTCAATATTATAGGTAAACTGGTTATAAATTTGCGTCCACGATCCAGGATAAAAAAATTAATAGGAAAGTTTTGAAATTTTGAAGAGTCAAATATAAATCGTCTATTAATTACTTCTTTTACGTGGACGATAATTAATGCGTAAAAACAAAAGGATATCTTATTATAGAATAATAGGTAAAATACATTTAGCGAGGCCTAGCAAGTACAATCTATAAGGATTCGGAAATCAAACATTTAAGTTCCCAATATGGATGAATCTGGTCTCCTGGATGAATTGCCTTTTCTACATTATAATGTTCTTAGTTTATATTAACAAATTTATTTACATAATGCAACAGGTTTTTATATCAAGATCGCAACTTTGATTTAAATAATAGTTATCAACGCCCGCGCAACCAATTTTCATCTAACTAAGCAGATAAATATAAATATAAATTATGCATGTTTATTTTAAGAAAAACAGTTTGTTTAAATTTGTAACACTGAAAGTTTAGTTAAGAACAAAAGGCGTTTTATTACGATATTTATGCTGAAATAACAACAATTGTATATACTATTCCGGAACATTGCATTCGACATCCACCACCTTTGCACAAATTTAATACAATCTGTACATTTATTGAAGAGGTTTTCACAACGATTAAGCCGGAATTCTTTAATACAGGATTAAAGGCGATAATTTCATTACAGTTGCGCAGTGTGTCCATCAAACGTTGATTGAACATTTCTGAGGTACCTGGAGTAAATGATTCACTCTTGTTTCTATTGGTCAACCATCCTATCAGTGAAAATCACTATTTAGGACAGGATTTGTTCTGCTGGTGCTACTTGAGGTTAACTCGGTAATGTAGACATACGGGAAATGTTTCGATCTATTTTGCGTAACATAACGGTATGCTTATAGCATGTTTTAAAAATAGAAAAGGTAATTCTGATCGATAATTAAAATTTCAGAATTTTTCCATTAAAAAATGTATAGCTGCGAATTTGAAATAATAAATTAATGATTCCAAAAGATTTTTAATTATTGTGAGTTTTAATTTTGGTTTGCTATAGTATTTAAACGGAAAGCTAATCCGATTCGCGTTATGAACGCTGTTAAGCAAATTTCGCCATTTTAGCAATAAAAAGTCATGGGAGTTTGCGTGAAATTAAATGCATTTAATTTTTGATTAGATTGAACAATGTTTTGCGTAGTCGTTTAATCTTTTGCGGCTTTCTTAATGATAATTAAGCTCATACTGATCTTTCATTCTATTGACAAACTTTTATCCAGTCCTCTAAAATTTTATATTATATAAAACAGCGTAAGAAACTTAGTGTGGATTAAACATTATGCTCATACAGATTTAGAACCAATATAATTAGATGAATTTTGTTATCCATAACATACAAGTTGAATTAAATAACTTACGCAGACCTAAATAAAGAAAGCTTCACCTATTAAATTGCAATTACATCCTATCTATTTTGAATTCGTAACGATGAAAATTTGTGCACACCCATTAAATTTAAAGATATTGAAATGAGGACCAACGAAAACAGCGTTGCGTGTTGCCGGTCGAATTTGGTAATTGTTGCTGATTTATTGGAGTCGTTGAAAAATCCTCTACTACGCAGGCAAATAACGGGGACAAATATCCAATTGTCCTGTTTAATCGGTTTGAAATATTTGGTTAATGCATTAATTTTTAAACGTATTTCATGCTAATTTGGCAACCGACCACGTATTTAGTCATAAAAAAGCGATAAGTCACACATTTTCTATTTGTTTCCCTTCAGCTAATACAAAAAACCGATAGATTTATCAATTGAATATTCTAGGTAAGCCTTGATTGTTGAGTTGGTATAAAAGAATATAAAAGTTTATATCCATACATTATTTTCGTCTAATTTCATACTTCAGAAAATTTATATCTTTGCTTCGCCTGTAAACATAACTTTTGTTCAAAGGTGTGAAGCTTATTCTTATAGAACCAGAAAGCGATGCTAATATTAGCGATAACAAAAGTTGTAATATCATTGACATATTTAATCAGCGTCCAATAGTACCACATTTTTTGAATAAATATTATGTGGATATGGGGTGAAGCGTAGGCTCTTATTTATGAGCCACGTTCAAACAAGAGTGCACCATATTTTCATGTTGACATTGAAACATATTTCTGGCCCTGTTTTCTCTAACTAGATATCATATATGTCATGTCTAAAAAAAGAAATATTTTTTCGCAAAATTAGAGGCAATAAGTATATAAAAATAAATTTTAACATAAAATAATGCATGCAATAATTTAAACGTTTAACTTCATCATTTCTATTTTATATACCAACGGTTAAAAAATATTTAAAGGAACTTATTGTATACCTTTATTTATGTTGGCGGTTTAAATAAAATTTCACATCTTGATTAAAGAAAAAAATTGTTCATATATTTATTTGGAGAGTAATTTTTTACATTTTAGAATTTCAGTTCTAAATACGAAGCAACGCAACTTCACGATAAGTCAGAATAAGTACCTAGTGTGTAAAGAATTGTTGAAATACAAATAAACGTGTCAGAATAAATAAATACTGATTTCAAATTTATTTGTATTTAAAGCAAGCTATAGCGAAAATATCCATTAACATCAAAAATACATATGAAGCTGGAAGACACAATATTCAGTTTGCTTTTGTTATATTTGATAACGTTTGATGCGTGCATTGTGTGGTGAAGCTATATTTTGTAATTGATAATAATAAAGGAATGCCCATAAATTTACGCTGTGAAATGACCACAAAACTATTAGAGCATACTGTAGAAAGTAATTAGGACACAATTTTAACCTTTATGTTCCGCCTAACCGTAAGTTTTACGCCGACATAAACTGTATTATTTGTAAACATACGGAGCATTTGCATCAGCGAAGATATCATTTGATGGATAAATGAGAAAGGCGATCTATTGAGAGTTAAGTTGAATTAAGAAATGAAGTAACATCGGAGAATGGGTATGATAACAATGAATAAAAAAATTTGAACTAAATTATTGGCATTTATCAATATAATAATATAGAGAATAAAATGGAAACATTTAATGACATTAATATTAATACTGTAATTGTAAATATTAAAGTTGACAATAATGGAAGAGAGGAAATTCTTGTAATGCTTGATTGCAATTTTAAAAAACAAAATGTAAAATAATGAATTGTCGCTTTGTACAGAGAGTATGTTGATAAATATGCATAAATTGTAATGGGCTGTCGTTGAATGATTCATGTTTGAATTGTGTATGGATGCGGCTATATAATCATTAGAAAATAAATAACTGAAACCACGAAATAAGGTGTAATATTTATATATAAGCATCTATGGAAAATATATAACCAATTTGTGTGACAAATGCACATTTAATAATTCTAATTTCTACACATTATATATATATATATCTGCATATATATATATATATATATATATATATATATATATATATATATATATATCATAAATTATGATAATAAACGGAAATTGTTTGGAGGATAATTGATTTTCAAAAAATTTATTCAAATTTATTCCCAGATATGGCAAGTATTTTTATTTTTAAATATTGATGCCTTACTGCGAATTATATACCGCATTTTTCAAATGCAAACCTGGGAATTATTTTTTTATATATTTGGAATTGATATATATATACATATATATTTATATATATATATATATATATATATATATATATATGCGCTTGAGCATAATTTTATTCGAACATTCTCATTTTCACTTCGTGAGGAAGGTTTATAATGTGACAGAAGCAGGTTAAATATAGTTTCAAATTAATCGAGTAAAGTTATAACGCTTAAACCTTATTTTGATACTCATATATATGAAAAATAAAGTTCTTCCGTTCAATTTAGCACTATTAAAGTGTTAAATGAGTATTTAAAATAAAAAGCACACAGGCTGTATTTCATGAGTGGCCAATAGAAAAAGAAACTTCATTTCTATTGGTCAATACAATAATCAATTTTTAAAATAACACATAAGAGTTAATGATATATATGAGAAGCAAAATTCATCTTATTATCTTTCTCATTGAAATAAGGATGCAAAGTTTCTGTTTTCAAACTTAAACGATCTCAAATTTTACTCATGTTAAAATTTATATTCTCTTTTAGGAATTTTTTGAAAGTGTTCCATTACAATCTGTTTTTAACTTCGCAACATTATACACTAAAATACAATGAATTTTTCGCGAATTAAATTTTCTTAAAAATTATTTAAAACATGTTAACAGTTAAAATGGATTTCCTGAAAGATTATTTTAGTCACAGTATTATTTCAATCGAACATCTGGAAATTATTGCAGATAATCTTCCATCATATTGACAAAAATGTAGTGAAATAATAAACAGTCATTTCCTAACCACCGATTAAACAAAACAAAATAGTTAAAATTTTAACTTGACAAAGAACCCATGGTTTAATTTTTTAAATATTTTAACTAATTTATTAAATATTAATTTATGAACCAAACGTAGTTTTCTCTTTAAACACAATTCATACTTTTTGCAATTATTTACCGAAAATTTGATTAAAAATCAATTAATTTGCCAAAATGAATCCGAATAATTTCATGAAAAATCGTGGGCACACAATTGACTATACTGTGGAAGCATACGCAAAATGGTCGGCATCGGATTTAGGGCTTCCGCGCAAATCCTTTTCGATTGTCGCGCGTCGTGGCAAAGTTTCGCGAAAGCACTCGGAAATTTATTTTCAGCGAAATATCCCAGAAAATCAGGGTGCAAGTGAAAAACATGGTAAATCAAATGAACAGGGCGTTAATTCAAAGGAAGAGAACAAGGAGATACACGTTCGGGAGCACGTTCCAAGGCATTGTAGTGTTATTGAGCTTGGTTTCTCGTAAGTGCTATTGTTAATTTTTATATGGAATTTATATAATTTTAATTTCGTACAAATGGAATTGATATTTGCTGCGAGTTTTGTTCTGAATAAAAATAAATTTCATTTCAAATGCGGTTGTAAAATTTTTCACGGAAAGCCATGTCCGTTTGCACTAGATTTCCTTCAATAATTGTTAATGGAATGTTGTAGTCTTTTAAATTAATAAAATCTGAAAGAAATATTTTTATAAAATACCGTAAATTCTGTATCAGGCAATATACTATTAACGAATTTAATAAATTATCAGTAACAAATTTACTCCAACGGATTTATTAAATTTCCTACAATATATTCCTTTTTAACAGATTCACTGAAATTGGGCGCAATTTTTTTACTCATTTCTGAAGAATAAATTAACTCACAAATTTAAAAATTGCAAATAGCTATAATTTTCAATGAAAATTTTCAGATTGACAAACCAGGGATACAGCATCCTCCTGCAGCATTATAAGTCGTAACGAAAGTTTTGTACACGTTAATTAAATAGCAATTAATAATATTTAACAAAAATGGAGCTGACTTAATTATCACAAATTATCACAACTAATAACCAATTGTGAATAAAGAAATATTGTCTTTAATGATATTGAAAAACAAATAAATTTGAATATTTCTGAATTACTTTCCTGGAAAAATTATTTTATCCACCAGTAAACTACATTTTTTAGCTTAATTTTCTAACAACTATGTTTTAATTATTGATTTAAAGGTGGGATTTGTACATAAAGATTAATTAGAAAATAACAATTGATTAAATATATTGTTAAAAATTCATAACTATTGGTAGATAGTATTGTTGATTGTTACTATAAATAGGAATTTTTTTGAAATTCTATTTTTCATTCCAAATAAAAAACATGCATTATATTAGTTACACAAGTTTACTTGAAAAAAAATTATACTTACTCTGATTTTGTTATTAAAACTAAATTGTCCGTCCAGACGTTAAAAAAGTAAGTTCATTCTATGAAAGGAAGTCAACAAAATAACTAAGCATTTCAAGTGAAGCACATAATGAAAAGTTTAAAAATGTAGAGAGTCATGAAATCTATTTCGTTGCTTGTAGAATAAATGAATGAATATTAATTTCGTTTCATAGGTATGCCTAATTTAAGCATACTTATTTTTTAAATTAAAAAAAACATTGCTTTTACTATTGTTTAAATGCTATTCTGTATCAATATTCTAAAACCGATTGATGGTGTTTCTCCCAAAAAGAATGTTTTAAAATCTAAAATAAGAATATTTTTGATATTTTCTTGGTTGTATAATTAAGAGTTGTGCTTCAATAAATATAAATTTCAATTGGAATGGAAGAGGGCATATTTTAAATGAACATTGGTTGCACGGGTTGTGATAAAAATTATTTAAATCAAGGATGCGATCTTGATAAAAACAGGAATCCAATTATTTACCTGCATTTGTTGATATAAACCAAGCTTTTCATAATGTAGAGAAGACAATTCTTCCGGTAGACCAGTTTCTTTCTAATTATAAATATATTATGTACAGTCCTGAAATTGGCGAGGACAGGAATCCAACCTCAGCTAGACTGCATCGAATTCGGTTACTCTAACCACTGAGCCACTCTGCCTGCATACATAATTTCTATGGGTAAATTACGCTTAGATATGATTAAAAAATAGCGGAAATTTGTTTATTAAGTTCAATAGAAACAGCAAATATTTTGATAGATACTTGACCAACTAAGGGAAAAAAATTAATATTTTTATTTTTCTTGTTTTAAATAATATAAATACCAGGCAATTGTCTATCAATGGTGTTGCCAGTCGGAGGCCAATCATTATAATGATTAGTCTTCTACTATGGCTCTTTGTAAACTGCATGTGCTGGAAATATTATTGTATATCCTGTTCAAGATGCATAATATATAAATCAGTAAATGTCAATTCCTTATTTAAGTATGCTTGACAACAATGTAATTGTCATTTTTTAAATAATAAAATAATCATCTAAAACTATTTTCCAAAATTTTATTGTGGAACACCATTAAAGTTGAGCTTATTAACGTTTCGCTCAGAGAAACTTGTTTTAGATTTGAACTGTATAAAATCTTAGGTCGTAAAGCTTTCTTTCTACAAGTAAATACTTTTAGTTTTCACACGCTTGCTTTCAAGAAAACGCTTTGGATCAATATGAGCCCAATAATTAATTGCTAAATTTATTAACTTGTTGCAAACGTCAGCTTATCTAGCAAACAACAGGCCTATACAAATAGTTCACAAAATGCTAATATATGAGCGTCATGCCCTGCTGATTATCATTGAAATTGGCAACCCGTCGGTACATGAGACCGACTGTAATTTTTCCTTTGTGTGATTTGATGAATACACTAAGAATAGTGTTTATAACAAACTGTATATTCTTGACTTATAAAGAAGTTATCACCTCGCGTTGAATCAATGATTGCTCAATTTATAACCTTTAAACGTTTGACAGCATCTGCAAAATGTTAATGTTCGTGATACATAAAATTTGCGAACTCGACACTGTATGCGAGATTACTAAAGGTGAGAGACGCAAATATAATTTGATTTTACCTCAGATTTGCATTGTGTTTTGATCCTCGCTGGTCAGCTTAACCTCATGTTCTGATGGTAATAATAGAAAGTTGATGCGCGTCAGCACATGTGAATGTCGGTAGGTTTGTTGTTGCGTAATTTATTGGACGCAATAGGATTGACGTATTTTTTAAGGCGTCTTACTCGATTTAAATACTTACAATTGAAAAAAATCAATATAATCATTAGGAATAAGTGAACTTAAATAATCAAACGTGAAAAGTATTTAATGCCATAGCAATTTCCAGATTCTTGTTTGTCTGATGCTGTAGCGATTTACTTGAACCAATGTTTCTGATTAGAAACTTAACAACAATAGGTTTTAATACTGATGGCTTCTCAAAGAACGGAAGATAATGAATACGAGCATAATTTAAGGGATCTAATAAATTATAAAGCCCTATGAAATTAATAAAGCTGTTCAAATGAGCCGAAGGCAGCAACATGTCCATAGATTTTGTGTGTTAGTGTGATAATAATATCTTCTGAAAGCAGAGTCATAAGGAGCCTCATATATGGTTTTTACAATACAGAGATAAGGAGAGAGGAAATTTATGAGATAGCTGTTCATTTTTAATATGTTTAATACTTAAGCTGCAAGGCCTTTTAATGCTGCTTTAAAAATTCTACATAGATAAGAGAAAGAATAAACACTAGCCTAGGCAAAATTTCGTGTCCGAAGAACATGACTTTGCCATATGCTATTTGAATGACAATAGCATGATTATATTTGGCATAAGATAACACGGCAGCGTCTAATTATGAAACTATTTTTAAACCTTTAATGTAATGTAAAGTGCAATTATTGACCTAACCAAATTAACTTGACAACGATTGTCAGTTTTATGTCTAGTTCCAAATTGTTAAATAAATTGGAATCGTGCTTTAAATAAGCAAGTTGCCCTTGCGCTTCTATGGTCTAATAGTGAAGCAATTGAATATCAGGTCTTGTTCAAATGTTTATACATCCTTAGCAAATTTCGCATAAAATTTTAAAAACCAAGTTTTATTTCAAACTGTGTCTTCTCATAAATAGCCGTTTTTATAGCGAACTGTCCGTTTTAAACGAAACGAAAACGACACAAAGGTAAAATTTATTTAATTCCCATTAATTTGCTATTTTAAACAGGTTAGTAAAAGCTTACGTTTATACGAGTTCAATTGTATTTTAGTTATTCATAATGATTTTACTGTTGTTTAATTATATTAATTTGCCACTGCATCAAATGCCTTTTTAAAAGTTGATCTTAATATTTATTCGATTATTTTGCTTCAAATTGCGTTTAGCAATTCGTTAAAAAATGCAAGAAAGCAATTACATTTCTACTTTGCGGAGTTAAAAATTTTCTAATGTGTTTCGCTCAGTGTTGTGCCTTTTTTGTCTGTGTTGTGTGGTTGTGTGTATACGAAATCGCCTCATTACTCTGAGTTTGAAATAATCGATCGACTGGTTTGGTTAGAACAAATCAGAGGTGATATTTTACAATTTCGAATTTACGCAGACGTGGTTAATATTTGGACAATTACCTAATAAATATTTTAAATACTGGTATTTTGTTAATTCAAAATTATCTGCCCTTTGATACCTGAAATGTTTAGATTAATTACATATTTTAAATGCAGATTACAGCAAAAGAGTTATAATTGCGTTTGACCAACAATCATTTATACAAATGTATGCAGTATATATAAATTATGAATTAGATACCGACTGGCAATATAAAAAAATTTCTCAAAAAATTCTTTTCACGAAAAGTCTAAAAATAATATCTACATTTCCGTTATTAATTTATGCAAAATAAAAAGTTAATATATTATCCTTATTAATAGAAAAGTTGGCACTGATTTTTGGTCAGTCATTATTCCCCTGAGGGAGATGGAAAAATTAGGTAAGAAGGATGAACAATAAATAGGTTTACATATATCACCGAAAGAGTTTTGCAATTATAAATTAAAATTTGATGTAATTAAATGCCCGATTTACTTTATTTATCTTCCAATACTAGAAAACTTCATCTGGTATGCAAATTTCAACATTCATTGATCAAACAATTTTCATTGTTAACAATTATTTATTAGATTAGAAGATTATAATAGATATGATCTATTGGTTTCAATACTACTGGAATTTTTTGAAGCTATAATCTATGGCTGTTACATAAAAGAAAATACAAAATAATTATGCTGGTCCAAAACAAAAAATAGTTTAAATTCCAGTGATTAAAATACATGTATTTAGGTCTAAATTATCAACAGAAACGTGACATTTAGGCTAAGTTCCTTTTTTATCAAAGCTTTGTTTAAAACCCGTGATGTATACTACGTGTGCATGGCAGTAATTTTACTATGTTGAGTGGCTGGTTAAATGCTTTAGGATAGACGTTTTTGTCAAGCTCCAAACATAATTTAAAGGACTGTAATAATCAACCGGAAAGGTTGAATAAATGTATAACTACACACACACACATATATATATATATATATATATATATATATATATATATATATATAGTGCAAACTGCAAAAAAATCAAGTTGGTGACTGCATCGCAATCGTGCAGATAACTTAACAAATCAGGTAGAATGTATGCACAACAATTAAAGATGAGGGTCTCATATAAAATTTTGCTTTTGTGTGCATGGATTGCGGTTTGATCCTCTTTAGTCATGCCCTTATATGGAAGTAGATATACTCGGTTAATTTAACTACATCTGGAGATGGAGAAATGAGCTAATGCTGTAACGCAAAATAAAACACATAATAATTAAATTCGTCCAAAAAAGAGTTTAAATCCCAGTGAATATAAAACATACGTTTTGGTTTACATTGTAAAGAGAAACGTGACATTTTTATTTATCAAAGCTTTCTATAAAACAGTGATGCATACTACGTGTGAATGGCTGTAATATTTCTATTTGGCTATGTTTGTATCAGGTTCCAAACATAATTTAATGAATTGTTATAACCAACCACGCATACACAAGCTGTTTAATTGTATAATATACACACACACACACACACACATATATATATATATATATATATATATATATATATATATATATATATATATATATATATATATATATATGTAAAACCTTCAAAATTCGTGTTAGAGACTGCATAGCAAACGTGTAGATGACCTAACAAATCAGGTAGAATGTATGCAAAACAAATACAGATGAGCGACACATAAAATTTTTTTTTCTATATTAATTGCGGATTGATCCACGTTAGTCAGTTTGAAGTAGTGCTCTGTTGATGAACATGGAAGGTAGAAACGTAGCGGTACGGGAGACTGATAGTAGGTCTGCAATGCTGAGCGACTGGTTATTTAAGATTTGATTGGGGATTTTATCAAATTCAAGAATTTTTATCATCATCCACGTAATTAAGGCTTGTGTAAGTAAAATATTTGGTTGGTTAATTTTACTTTTAAATAAAAAAATATAAATTGAATTTAAATTCGTTTCCATATTACACATATGATGTCTGCACGTTTGTCTTAAGAACATTTTAGTTCCGATGTTAAGTCAACATAGCTTGACAAGAGTAAAGAAATCACGTAAAGACAGTTTAGTGCTGACAGGCATGTCCATATTAAAGCAATTTAGAAAATCTCTCTAACAAATATAAATCTACTCACTTCGGACTGGCACATAAATTAAATAACGTAGATAAGCGACATAATTTTTCTGATTATTACAATGTTTATGAGTAAATTCAGCCAATGTTAGTTTGTTTTATTGATTATTTGTTAAAAAGAGAAATACTTTTGTCTAATGTTTAGGCAGGAAGCACCTCAAATAATGTAGTTTCTTAGCTATGCTATATTCATTTAAGTCTCTTTTGTAGTTAAATCATTTTCTCTATTGAATGGGAAAACGAGTAAATAGCATCTTCCTTTTCGACAAAAAAAATATTTAGAACACGCATTGACTATGTGCGTATTGACCAAAGTTGTTGAAGTCGGATGAACGGACTTATAATAGACATCGACGTCATTGTTAGACCAACGTACAACAGCATAATTTTATAAAGGAATTTATCCGTCGATTGTCATCAAAGCACGACAATAAATCAAATCAAAATACATAAAAGCCTTTTAAACATTATTCATAATGATCTCGTGTTATTAGTACCTGAGATTTAAATTTTGAATTAGAACAAAAAAAAAGTATAAATTGAAACTTAAATGCATTATGCTATTTATACATCGATTTATGTAGAGGAAATTATACTTTTCTAATATTTATTTAAAAAATAAAATGTAACTTTTAAAATTAGTTGGGTTATATTTGCGTGATGTTTGTAATAAAATGCCGTATGTTTGGGCTTCTACATTTAAAAAAATATATAATAAATTGTGGTTTAATTCCCATCAATCAATTTTCCACCGTGATTGTGTGGTAATTGTAGAACGGTCGTAAAGTGTGATTACGCTTAAATAGCTGTAAGCACATGATCAGTTTCGATTCTTAAATGAAATTTAATTTAAATAATGAATAGATAAATAAATAATCAATAAATAATTAATTAATCTAAAAGAAAACTAATATAATAAAGCAATTACCGATTTAATGTCTAATGGCTATCCCAGACAATTAATTGAATCAATTATTAAAAGGGGAATTAAACAGAAACAGACTTATTACGGGCCAAAAAAGAAAACAGTCTACCTAAACATCCCATTTAAGGTGGATGCAGTTTCTCCAATGGTATCAAAGAAAGTTGAAGCCACTTTAACACGCACATTTAATACAGCTAAACTACGAGTGTTATTTAGGGTAACACACTGGCCTTTAGCAGCAATCAAAGAGAAATAGCCGTTAATGTCCACATTAAATATTTTTTACCAATATACATGCGCAAGTTGGCGATCAACTTACGTAGGCCGATCGACTAGACGGTTAATAATTTGAATGAGAGATTATTGTAACTTAAACGCCTGTGTTAAATCAAATGCCCAACACATCATGAAAACATCGCACGTATATGCTCCAGACGTAGCATTCAAAATAATTACAAAATGCAACAACTGAAGGGAGTTAGCCACATATGAAGCCTCATGGATAAACAAATTGCAGTCGGGTTTATGCAAGAAGAAAAAGCGTGTTGATGAATTGAGTTTGAACTGGATGTGACGCACGAAATTGATTGGTTTCCGTTTTTCACTTCCCTCTATGTTTACAAATTTCTATCTTGTTTTGCTTTCCAATTTATGTATAAAGATATGTTCATCAGTAGATACTTTAGGAGATAATTAGAAAGAAATGTTTCTTGTATCCGATAAAAGTTCTTTTTGTTTTTACACATAGGAAGGGTACATATATACTTAGGAGTTATTTTTTCTGATAAATTTAATGGAGTTCTGGTTAGCTGATCGGTATTAAATTAATAATTACATATTTTGTATTAGACCGAAAAATATTTGTTATGATGATGACATCTTAAAATTGCATCCATCTTATAAAGTTCACCTCTTAGTTATTTGTAGCCAATTTAAACTAATTTTTAATTCTCTCCACTCATTTTCACTTCGTAGAAAGAAGGTGTCACGACTAAGCTCTGCTAAAAGATACAAAACATTTAGAAAAGCCAATACGGAGTTTCCCCATTCATTGACGATAAAAATAAATGTATTTATACGTTAAAAGTTTGCTGGATGGCAATGAATTACGTCTAATTATTCTGCCCTTCCTTACGAGCTTAGAAACGCAACACTAGTCATTTAATATGCCAGACTAGTCTCTCAAACTTAGTTAAACTTTTTCCAATACTGCATTGAATAAACGATATATTCATCATGAATGAGTATGAAATTTTAAAAATTGTAGTTAAAAGTAAAATTTACTATTTTAGAATAAAGACTGATGTCTTAAAGCATCACAGTTTAGCATTATATAATACACGGTTTAAAGGAAATTTTAGTTTTTTACAAAGAAGTGGAGATAAAATAATGAATTCTAAGTCAAACTAACCATTCTTCATTGATGATTTAGCGAAATTTACTTGGCTTTTCTAATAGAAGCACCATTCTAACCTAGACTGTTGATGCATATGGCATTGAAATTTTCAATAGTGTGTAAATCATTACAAACAAGCACAATAACCTAAGGCCTTACATATTATAACCAAATATTGGAAAAAATAAAATCACAAATATTCTGTTTCACACAATTCGTCGAATTTTATGAACTAAATTCCAAATTACACAATTGAGATCTCTATTTATAATCGATAATGACAGAGTCGAACATAAAACAAGCAATAAATCAAATGGCAATTACCAATGACTTTAATAATGGTCACGTCTCATTAGCAGCCTGAATAGTTGTTGCTGGATGTCCACCATGAGAGTATTTCGCAGCTGATAACCGACTCAGCTCTTGCTGCGCATGTCATGCGATTTAGGATATATATATCAACTAACGTTTCTGTATAAACAATCCTACATTCGATTTTTAGCGCTTGGACCTTAATTAAGCCATAGACCATTTCATCTATGGAATTTTGAGTTAAATTATATTAGCAGGAATTATGAAGAATATATTGTCATTATAAGATAAATATTACATATGATAGCAAATAAAACTCGTCTACTAGATCAGTTACGTCTTGTTTTGGGTACTCATCAATGAATTTAAAGACTTATCGTAGGTAGAACTTGAAAAATTTTGCAATTAGTTCATATTCGCGCAGGCTACAAACTACTATATATACGTATGCGTTTCTTGCATTTTTCTGCTATATAAATGTAATATAATTTAATCAAGATTGCGATCTTAATATAAAAAACTATCGTTTTATGTACATTAATTTGTCATTAAAAGCAAACTATTGTATAATGTAGGAAGGGCAATTCATCCAGGAGACCGGTTCCGTCCTTATTAAGAACTCATCACGTACTGTCCAGAATTTACCGCGTACAGGGCTCGAACCTAGGCACGTTAGCATCGGAATCTTTTGCTCTAACCACTGAGCTATCCTGTTGCATTCGCGAACCAATTTTTGATTACATAATAACTTATGTTTCTTGTTTAGCCTTTCTTTAAGATGGAGCCTATATAGTATACATTTAGATATAAAGTTACAACTAAATACTTCCAATCTGTCATTATAGAACAGAAGCCACGCTACAATTAACTAATTAAGTCAAGGCCGCGAACTGGATATAAACACCTGTCTCATTATTTACATACATTTATCATTATAAAATAAGCATCTAGTCGACCGGTTTCGTTCTTATTGGGGAGCTTATATATATATATATATATATATATATATATATATATATATATATATATATATATATATATATATATATATATATATATAATATTTTTGTTCACTTGTTATTAAAAAGAATTTATCATGAGGAAGCAATTGCACTTCATCCATTTCAAAGTTTTGTAACTGCGTGGCCTCTGCTTTGAGTTTGCTCCAATTGATTGGTTCGGGTTTGATCCAGCTAGCTTTGATTTCCAATTTCAAATGTATAAAAGGTAGCGTTTTTAGTCCGCCATTCCTCTTAATAAACTTTCGCAGCAGTTGCTGTGCAGCTTCGGCCTTAGGTAAAATCTTCAAACCTGTACATTTCCAGGTGCACCGTTGATTGGTCTTGATTGATGGGTTCTCACTTGTCCTTTAATTTGGAAGCCCTCCATCAGCTGCTTGTCTGAAAATGACGTTGAACCAATATTTTCCACTCTTCTATTTCCTGGAAATAATGTCTCGAAAATTAGGCAAAAGAAGAGTGGAAAACGTCATTTCCAGACGATCAGCTGATGGAGAGTTTCCAAAATGAAGTGACAAGTGAGAACCCATCAATCAAGTCCAATAATCGGTGCACCTGGAAATGTACAGGATTTTCGCCAGAATTCAAATTTATCGTAGTATCTGGTAATTTTAGTAATCAATTTGTTAAGCAAACAGTAAGCAACTGTTGAGACACGTACACTCCAGTAAGAACAAAAGAACAGTTAATTTTAACAACATATATAACTTTTTTTCTTCAACGAAATATTAAGCATGTTGCATACAACAGCCTGTGTAGTGCGTAATTATTTTTTGTTAATTATTTGGGAGAACACTTGGAAATCAGCCTGATTTGTAGTGGTATTTTTGAAAAAATGTGCCCAGCTATTGCAGAATCAATCACTACGATGCCAGCTGTCGTTACTCTCAAATGTACAAATGTAATAAGAATTACACAACTGATTATAAGGTAATATATAATAAGGTTAATTTTGTACTATTATGTAAGCATGATTGATCGTCAAGGCAATTCTTCACTTTGGAATATGACGTGGCCGCTCGCAAAATCTATGCAAACATTTTTCTAACACGCCAACGCCAAAAGTTAATGCCATTTCTTCTGGTTCACTTCTTTGAATCAATGATTGAGCTAGAGCATGGAACTTCAATTCGTATGGAACAAATTTCTATTAGAATTAAGCTTACAACTCACAAAATGACGAAATCCATCTTCTACTGCAGGAATATTTCGTTTTTAAGGATTTCGTCGAGATCAAATGGATATTGTGTAAGTTAGACAAGGCATTCTACCACGTAGACCACGCGACGTGATCACGAACCTGAGCACATTTGCTTTAGATCTTTGCGCTTATTCAATTCGCCACTCCTGCTAGATCTGGAGTGGCTATTTAGAACGTTAAGTTGAATTTCTTGCCAAATTGCCTCCACCCGAAAGGAAGGATAACCAAAATATAAGTTGGTATAAGGTTTTAATTGTGAGTGTTGTACAGCAGAGGTGGCGTAGCGCATGATCTCAGGCAAATGTGCCCCTGTTTGAGCCCCGGATTCAGAAAATTTGACTAGTTTTTGGCGAGTTCCCAGAAATGACTGAGCCAGCCTATTTGATAAATTACCTTTACCGAAATACGTATATATATATATATATATATATATATATATATATATATATATATATATTGCGCAATGTTATTTAAGCCAATATTGATTGAATATTCGAACATGTTGCCTTAATAGGAAGTGTTGCAGCAGCGTCTAGATACGTGGGAAAATAAGAGAAATCCATTATCGCGTATTCAATAACTTGAACAATTATTTACTCGTGATCATTTGCGGGGAAATGTAAAATTTAACCACCGCATAAAAATAGACTAATGAGTGACCTCTTTTTGCAGACATTGAGCATATTTTAACGTACACAGGAAAGAATGAAATTTAGTCAAAATCAAATATAGAAACGACTGAAGGGACAGGCAACAAATCTTAAAAAGCTTAAAATCAAGACAACGATCGTTGGCTATGTAAGCGCAAAAAGTACTAAGAAGCATATCCACTGTCGATGAGCCTTCTATGACAATTCGATTATATAAGTGCAATTAATGTGAACCTCCTTATTTAACAAATATGTAAAAAGCAATCGATTTGCTAAGTAAAGTGGCTCAGTAAGTAACAAATTTAGCTGAGATTTGTGTTTGGGCAAAAATTATTTTGCTAACATTTTCCAAATTGTAACAAATTTAAATGTGCTGCATTATTTAATGTTTAGAGCACGAAATATAAAAGCTCCATGAACTGTATTATTAAGAAAAGCCATGTAGAGCGCGAATAAGGTGAAAAATAATTGAAACTAAGTAAAGACTGCCTCAGTGCACACTCTGTTCAGTAAACGAAGCAATTAGTGCAGACGCCAAAAGTCATAATAATGTAAGCATGTTCACTTACGATGGATAATAAAACACTATTCATTATATTTAGGCAACAGTTGTTTAAAACAAAAATGGCTTCCTAAAATTGCATTTATTAAAAAATAAGAAAAAACTATAAAACAAGACAATATTCATTATTTCCAAAATTTTTAGATCTCGTATCAGTAATTGTATGCTAAATGAGGCAGTGTTCTTTTTCTTTGACTTCATCAAACCATGGCGTTCATACAAATGCCAAAAATTTGTTTTAGATAAATTTAACAAAATATAAATTTTCAAAATATTCTTTTCACATAATATAATAATTGTTAATAATTTGAAGCTAAAATAAAAGATTATCCGACGTGTGTGTCTCTTAATGTATATGTATGCACAAAATAGCAGATAGTTCCAAAACAGTTATTTTAAAAGGTAACTGTGTTGATTTACGACGCGTCTATATTTTATCTGTCACATAAAGAAGCTCTGCTAAATGATTGGATATCTTTCTGACATTTTTGCGTGGGTTACGGAAAAAAGTCAATTTACGAAAAAGCATTTCCATTAGATTAATAATCACTCAATACAGCGGAATGCAATATTCGCCTTATCACGGGTTGTTCATCATCATAAATTATGCTGCTCGGTTTAGTCTTTAAATCAATTTTCTGCCTCCAAATTGCTGGTTTCAAATTAGAGTAACAGTTGTTTAATTTACTGGTTTAACGAAGCTCACTCTTTTTTATTGTCTATTAAAATTTAACACTAAATTGCTGAATTTTGACACAGCGACTTATTACCCATAAGCTGCCTGAAAGAATTTTGTGCTAATTCCAAACCTTGAATTGGCAAATTTCTATACTCTAATTTTTATGTAGCAAAAATTCTAAAATATGATATAACTCATAGGGCATTGTCGAAAATTTTGTATGTTTACATAGTCGTTAAATCAAGAGACGTTTAAAATACAACAAATAAATTATATATATATATATATATATATATATATATATATATCAATATATATATATATATATATATATACACATAGTCAAAAATAGTGTAATTTAATTATCTGTAAAGAATTTTATTGTCATATACTGATGCCTTTTAAAAACAAGTATGCAACGGGTTGATGTTAATCTACTTCCAAAATGGTGCAAATGTTCTTAGCGCAAAAATTAAAATGTTTTGTAAGTTCGTCGTATTTGGCTTTTTGAGATGAGTCTTTAGTTAAATCAGTAGCTAATCACAAAGTAACAGAAATTGCATAAGCTGAAAAACTGGATTTTGATCAATAACTCTTATTTGAATTAATTTTTGCTACTCTTTCTTTTCGGATGCAAGAATTGCTGATTGGTATTTTGATAACAATAGACAAACATCACCTGACTAAGAAGCTTTCAAAAGAAAACTTAGAAAATTTTATTGTTCCTAGATTATTACATATTACAAAAATTACCAAAAATCTAAGTTACAATTGATATGACTCCATGCTATTTAGTGATGTAGAGCTGGGTGTGTTATTCAAGTAAGAAGCAAGGATTTAAAAAATACGACAGACCTGTAGATCGAAAGATCAACTAAAAACCACGAAGAAATATTTTTTTCTGATTGTTTGGTAACTATTTTAACGTAACCTATAAACATTTTATGGTGCTTTGATTGTTCCACTTTATAAAAATTACCAAAAGTCTAAATTAACTGACACGACTCTTTGTTTGTTGGTGGTGTAGACCTTGGTTTCTTGTTCAAGTAACCTGCGCGGATTTAAAAAACGATGACAGACCTATCGATCGAAACATTAATCAGTAAACATGTAGAAGGAATAAAATTTTTTTTTAAATCATCGTAATCAAAATTTTCCAATAACAATGGATTACTGTCACTCGGCGAATAAAAATACAAAACCTATCTAGCAAAATTTTATGTTTCATCGGTTATGCTGCTTTACAAAGATTAGCAAAAATCTAAATAAACTGACACGATTTCGCGCCAGTAGGCGGTGCAGAGCTAGGTGTGTTGTTCATGTTATTAGCGCAGATCTGGAAGAAACGTTAATCAATAAACACCAAGAGTGTGATAACTATTTTAACATAATCAAAATAGTCTCGTAACAATGGACCACAGTAACTCGTCGCATATGCATGCTTTATCATATGGAATACCTGATAATATAGGTCAAACAGGAGATACCTACGTGAAAATCAACATGAATTCTGTCAAATATATTCAAAGATGTCATGATAACTAGAAACTCATCAAAAGAGTTTTGTACGTCACCCGATGTCATCTATTTATGTGATGAAGTAATATGGGGTTATTGTACAGTCCACTCTCCAATTGATTCAGGACAAATAACGTTGTTGTATTCGACCTGATTCTGTCACAAGAGAATTTAAAATTACGCGATAGAATTCGTAATTATTTTATGCGTTGTGCCAGCATCTGATTTAGTGCTTTTTGGGTCGTTATACGTCTGTGCTTCGAAGAAACTAGAAACCTTTTCGCACACCAAGATAAGAGATAATATCCATTTTTCAACCTTGCTACTTTTGGCAAATTATTGTCTAATAATGAGTGGATTTGCACACTGCATCTCTTTTCATTTTGCGTAAAATTATTTATTTGTTTGCCAGAATACAAATACTACTTTACTTTTTCTCGCAAGAACTGCCTTCGTATGAAAAAATATTGTTGGACAAATAAGTTGATTTAATCAATTTAGTGTATGAATTTGCGTCAGAAAATGCTGAATGTTATTTTTTACTAAACAAATTGTATTTTAGCGAGTTTTACATATTATTATAAGCGGCATTTATTCACTGCAATGAACATTTTAGACGGTAGTTTTATCGCATTTATGTGTCGGTTGTGATTTTTTAAGCAATGTTGATAATCATAAAGGGTTTGACAGTTGCACATGTTATATTTTACATATGAATGTAAATTTTTGAAAAAAATAAACGAACTTATTTATTACTTAATACGACCTTTCATCAAGTCTCTTTGAAAAGATCAGTACAATTAGTTGTCTTCTCGCTAGTTATCTAAATATTTATGAATTACATAGTTCAATCTAAAGCAGATTTAACACGTGAAATTAAAATTAGTTATAATATATAGTAGCAATTGGAGTTTAGAAACGTTATATCGGAAAGCGGGGGAAGGTTAAAGTTGCATTAAATACATATTATACAACAACAAATAGGAAAGGAGAAACGAGGTTGCTGAGAGACAAACGCGAAACCACACACAAACAATAAAAGGTTTAGATAGTTAAACGAACATTGTTTGCGCGGGCGGTAATAACAATTACTTTAATCAAGGTTGCGATCTTGATATCAGCACCTGACTCATTAATTACTTACATATCTCAGTTTAAATTGAGAATTGTATAGTGTAGAAAAGGCAATTCATCAAGTAGACCGGTTTGGTCCTTATGGGGAACTCATCACTAACTGGCCATTATTTGCCGCGCGACAGGGCTCGAATCTTGGCATCTCTGCTTCGGATTCTGGTGCTCTAGAGCACCAGAGCAATTTCGGAAACTTTCTGCCATATACCATTCGTGTGTAGTCTAAAATGTTCTTGAATTAGCTTCTTTTGTAATCGGCTAGTCCTGCCTGCATTACGCACTGAACAGTTAAGGCATTTCGACAAATGGAAAACGTTGGTTTATTCGATTACAGGGAGCTTATCCGTTAGGTTTAAATTCAGCGGGCGTTTCATTGTGTATATAAACATCAGTTATATATCCTTGCAATCAAGAATTTTAAATTCGCCGGAGAATTGTGTCGGTGAATAATCTATAAATTCTCGTCGTAGTATTTACTTTAAAAATCACTTAAAAGTTTTAATTTACAACCCGAAATATTAGTAAATGAATGAACTTCTAAATCGAGCATAAGACGCTTGTACGCCAATTATTAATAAATTAAAACGATGCGCGGTATTGGGTTTTATTAAATTAATTTAGAAGATTACTTTGAATTAACCGCATCATCTTTATCATCATCATCATCATCATCATCATCATCATCATCATCATCAGCAGCAGCAGCAGCATCATCATCTTCATCATCACATCATTATCATCATCATCATCATCACCATCATCATCATGATTATCATCATCATCATAATCTTCCAAATCAAAACCATCATCATCATCATTTAAATCAACACCATCGTTATCGTCATCCAAATAAACATCATCATCATCAACTTAATAATCATCACCATTATCATCGGCGTCATAATCATCATCCACATCAGCATAATCAACATCATCTTCATAATCATCATCAACGTCATCTTCATAATCATCATTAACATCATCGTCATCATCATTTGCATCATCATCTTCGTCAATATCATCATCATCCACATAAAAAACATCATCATTATCATCATCTTCATAATAATAATCATCATCATCATCACAATCGTCAATATCACCATTATCATGATCATAAAAATCAACATCATCATCATCGTCAGCAGCAGCATCATCATCATCGTCAATATCATCATCATCAACTTCATCCACATCAACTACATCATCATAATCATCTTCATAATCATCATCATCATCAATGTCATCATCATCATTCATAGTCATACAAACGTCAAAAGCAACTAATGTTTCACTGAAATATTAAAAAAAACATGAAAACTTTTATAAATAACGAAAAAAGGAATAATTTGAGCACACAAATTATAAGTAGGATTTACGGCAGAGAGTGTAAGAGAACCTAGTTACCATGGTTATATTTATCATAAAAACAAAGATATTTTAGGCAAACTTAACCTTTCTAAAACATTATTATGGCAATGGTGGCATTATAACAAGGCAATATCAGTTATACAGCTTCCTTGCGGTTTTCACTGTATCACGTCATAAACAAGACTAAACCCCGCATCTTATTTTTTTTAAATAACCAGTGCTTAATATGTAGCACCCGCAAACGCATAACGGTATTACGCTCAGTTTCTTTATGATGTAACAGTAATTTCAAACTATCATCTACAAAGTTTTAACAATACGAATAAGCATTCATGTTAATTTTAATAAAAATATTTTATTTTCGAATATTTATTTACTACACAGGAATAGAACAACATTATTTAGCGGTATTGCAATCGAATCTTTGCCATTTTCGAGTTTAGTGAACTGCTATATATTCTGCAGGAGATATAATATTAAAAAACCAGAATTAAATCTATAAATCAACGCTTTTCCGAAGCTTGAAGCGTAAACACCAATCATTCGTATTCTAACCAGTTACGATCCAGACAACCGCATAACAAAACTACCACCAATCCCTTTTTTACTGACTGCGTTTTCGAGCCTACTATGATCATCATCATAGTACGACGGAAAGCCGACCAGCGAGGATCAATCCGCATTGCATATATATAGAAAACAAACTTTGTAGTTAATTCTATTATTTGCTATTGTTAACTTAAAAAAGAAATGCTGACTAGATTGACAAGATTCTATGACAGGCATTAGAAGCAGTTATACTGCTTTTAATACAGCTAAAACAATGCCCGGAATATTTTTTTAAACAGTTGGTGCCTAGCTAAAACTGCATGTACTGCATGCATTGTTTGATGCAAACGAATTTCACTACTCAAAAGTAAATGCCCCCCCCCCGTGCGTGCCTCGAGCGCGAAAATGGTAACATGTAATTAATGAGTGGCAAAAAATTTAGAAAATTAAAGCATTTATTATTCAATAGTCAGAGAAAAATGAATAAGTCTTTTTAGAAAAATTAGCAGCTACCCCGAGAAATATATCTGTCATTCCTCGTTTCACTATGCTTACCATAAATGACAGATACAATAACGATTAGTCCCAACCTATTGATTTTCTTTAACTAAGATTATTATTTGTGTGAATAAAATAACCGAAGCATGAATAATATTCACTTTTCGTTGGCAACGAGGAGGAATTATCGTGTAAACGTAAATAGTACTTTGCTAGAGGCAAAATGGATCATCTATTTCGCAATATGTTCGTTGATATCTAAAAGTATTCTTCACTTCAATTCATGTAAAGGAAGTAATTATTCCAATTCCACTAGGTTTTTGTGCTCCAGGACAATAAGCTTAAAATATTGGATTGTGTAATGATGCATAAGTTTATCTTTATTAAAGCTCACATTTGAATTTATTTCGGAGCAGATTTCACCACATTTTGTAATATTATTTGTTATCCAAGATGAAAACTGCTTGTTAAATGATTGATAAATAATTCAGTATAAGGCTATTGCGAGTGTTTGTTTACCTACACTAGCAACATCAATTCGTCAGCCGAAAGTGTTGGGCAAACGAATGCATTTCTATTAAGTCGTTGTTGTGTTAAATTAGGTTTTTTAGTCCAATGCCTATAATTTGAATCGGCATAATTCGGAGTCGCCTTCCAGTAAACATTTTTAGACACTACAATCATGGGAAAATCTTGAAAAGTACTAAGACAAGAGCTTAATTTCACTTAAACAGCTTCTTCTATATTTGCTGATAGATTTAATTACAATAACTGACATTTTACTAGATAAGTGTGAACCGTGTTTGTATAAACGTAAATAATAAAGTTAAATATCATTTACTGCACGTCTATGCTTCTCTAAATAAAATAACCTAGAGATCATATATATATATATATATATATATATATATAAATAGATAGATAGTTCATCCAGCAGACCGGTTTTGTCTTATTGGAAACTCATCAATAACTGTCTGCTCAAAATTCCAGACCTTACGCCATGAGTTTTCAATAAATGCGAAACCGGTCTGCTGGATAAATTGCCTTTTCTACACTATACAAGGCTTGGTTTTTACTGACAAATGTATGTACATATTGGGACTGGTGTTTATATCGTGATTGAAATCTTGGCTTAAATGAAAATCCATACTATGACTACCTCAAATATTAACAAAAGACATGGGCATTATCACCTCCCGCCTACAAGATTAAATTACGTTCACTATTATATCCACAACTGCAGACAGCACAGCCAAGCGCATTATCGAAAAAATATTTCTTTCCACATCGAAAAAATATCACTTCATCGACACCAAGCCCAAAAGGAACCACTAACAGAAACATTTAACCATCGCATCAATAACATAACAACCTCTATTACCACCGCAATTATCAATCTGACTGTTATCCTTACGAACACTACCACCACCACAATCATCAGAACAATTAAAAGCGTCAACAAAACTAATATCACTACGAGATTCCTCCAACATAAACAGCATTAATAAGAACGCCACAATAAACATACTCAACAAAAAAATCGCTGCCAACGTCACCGACGATATTATCAATTTGGCCGCAAATCATACAGTTATCAACTTAACAAGCATCGTAACCAACATCAACAGAAAAAGCGTCCTGATAACCACTAATTTCACTACGAAAATCGGCTCTGTCTAAACCAAAGCTACCATCATGTATCATCATCATGCTGAGCCATAAAAATGCCAAATGTAACCAATATTTTACTGTCAAATAAACATAAGTGCTTCATGGTTATATGTGGACTGTAAAAGAACACTATTTAGGATTGTTTGTATTAGAAGTTATCCTTCTCTTCAATAGTCTGCCAACCAAGTCTGATGAACAGTATCTGTCCAGATGCCAGAGGCCAAAGTGTCCTTTAGCGGCCGAAACTTGCCCTTCGCCTTCGTCACGCTTGCTATCATTCCGTCGAACACATTTAAAAATAAAGTTACTGCGCAGTTAGACCAAACTCGAGGCTTCACAAGAAACAGGATGTGGACTGTGTCTCTTTAGACCCGGCAATATTCATGCTACCATTCCTGGACTGACTAGCTTCTGCCTGCCGGTCGTCAGGTTAGAATATACATGGCTACGGGCCCCTACTAACAAAAACAAAAACATGATTACCATCCTCGCCACGAATATCATAATTTTCAGCAGCACTAACGGTATCACTATGACCAAAACAACCACCAGCAACAACAATAATACAACTATTCTAACATCAACATCTTAGCCTATATCATGGCAAGCATAATTAGTTTGACCGCTACTCAAACAAACTCCGTCATCAGATCAACTAACACCATCACCAGCACCGACTGGGAATTCCTCGCCATCTTGAATAATGCTATTAAAACTATTAGTTCTAATGCAGCCAATACAAAGAACACTAACGTAACCAAAATCCACAAATTCAACATCACTGTCCTCATCATCACCACAGAATTCATTGCGACCACTCCTTACCTTCAACAGCACTACTAACATCAACACCAATACCGCCTGCTATACAGACATCATAGTACGCATCACCACGGCCATTATCAATTAGGCCACTTTCCCGACGACATTCTCCAACAGGCCGACCATTACCATAGCCAACACGAATTTGAAAGTCCACATCAACACCGTTCAAATCACTACCGCCGCTGCTAACAACAAAAGCATCGCACCGAACCCCGCCACGATCCACGCCACCAGCATCATAGTCAACATCACCACAAATACCATCCCTTGGACTGCTCTCTATCATGAACATCACTACCATTGGCAACACCAGCATCATAGCCCGCATCCCCAGAGCCATTACTAATCTGACCGCTCACCCAACGTCATCTCTGACTATTATGACGACTAACATAACCATCGTGGACAGGGATGTCCTCATCAACACCACTTAAATCCTTACGGCCATTTAAGTTACGACAACCAATAATAGCATCAAACGCAGCGCCTCAAGCTCCTTCAACATGTGCGGCCCCAACATCATAGTTCTCATCACCACCATCGCTGGCACTACACCTGGCTGTAACGCGAACAGCACAACCTACAATGACAATAAAACCGTCCACAACAAATGCCTCGTAAACAAAACCATCGCCACCAGAGCGATATCCATACGACAAACTCGTCGTACAGTCGCATCCACCATCATCATTTCCAACAATAAAGTACTCACAAAAATTACCAAAATTTATATGAATATCAACCTTAACATAACGTCTACTAACAACAAGAATATTATCACAATCCCTGCCACAAGCATCATATTACCTATCACAACAAACACGATAACCAAAACAGCCTCCTAACGTAAACACCGTAACCAACCATCCTCAACCACAGTATCATACACAAAATCATCACCAAAATTGTCAAAATAACCGATAATCCTACGAAAAACCCGATTCTTTAGTCACCAACGATGTCAAGATCACCATCACTAACAGGCCATTTCTCATAAACATCAATAAAATCATTACGACTTCCAAACTTACCACAGCCACTAAAAGCATCAAAAGCATCGCCACTATTCCGGCTGTCGACACCATAGTTTTTAAGGCCACCACCTCTATCATGTGGTAGAAAAAATTCAAAATTACGTTTACTATTCATAGATATATTGATTTACTTAGTGTGAGGAAATATGCCGAACAGTCTTATTCGACACAGCAATGTTTGCCAAAAGTGTTTGCCTATAAGAGCACATGTCTACCAGCAATTTTATTTCAATTTAATAAATATATTATAAAAACTAATAGTTATATCCAAATTGGTATCGCTTATAATGTCATAACTATAATATACAGTTATTCACAAAATCGTAATTTCTATAGTGAAAAATTAATGATATGCCCTTGACGTCGATTTAAACCTAGATTACACATTATGAGACAAAGTCACGTCTAACTGGAACTGTAGGTTAGATATAATATAGAATAAACAAGATGCATTTGGCTATTTGCCAGTTACCCTATTTAAGAAAGATTTATGTATGAAGAATATTCGTTTGGATAGTTCATGAATTACACGAAGATTTTGCAGGGAACGTATTTGAAACAAGTAAAACGTGGTCTGTGATTCAAATAATAACGCTACTTCTGCGAAGTTCCAAGAAGGCGGTGAGCATTTTACCAGCATATGACTGTTGAGCAATTAACAAATAGTGTTTATCTATTTGAGTAATAAATATTTAAATATCTTTGTCAATTACGTGATGACAGCAGCAAAGATTATACTTTCCGTTCATGCTGCCTTTGGTTTATCCTTCTGGTCACAACTGAACTAATTTGTTACTAGGTTCGCAAAACCTAATACATACTTGCATATATATTAGTTCTTCGCAACAAACAGTATTTAACTGTAATATATTGAATTGAATGATGTCATGCTTACCGCGAAATGTGATAACTGATATCGATGAAGGCCAGAGTGTATGGTTTAACTGGAGTAACAGGTGTTCGGAAATTGTTGTAATTCTCAATTTGGGTGAACTTTAGCATAAATTTATATCCATCAGGTTGGTATCATGTACCGACTCGGAAACCATAGTGTTAGTATCCGGTACTCATCGATTTCAAAAAAAGGTATCAGTTACTAACACAATAGCCATAGTGTTAGTATCCTTTACAGACTCAGTATATATATTATATAGTGTGAACTGGCATTGGAGTCGCATTGTCGTTGACTTTAGATTATGTTAGCTTCACTATTACAGGTTTACACATTCGTCTAGGAGATTAGTACCGTCCTATTATTCCACATTCTTCTACCAAATGTATAGTGGTTAAAGGGCGTAATACCGGCTCCTACTGATGAGTCGCCAGTAAGCACGAAACGAATGTGCATGAGATTATACTTTCCGTTCATGCTGCCTTTGGTTTATCCTTCTGGTCACAACTGAACTAATTTGTTACTAGGTTCGCAAAACCTAATACATACTTGCATATATATTAGTTCTTCGCAACAAACAGTATTTATCGCTTATAATGTCATAACTATAATATACAGTTATTCACAAAATCGTAATTTCTATAGTGAAAAATTAATGATATGCCCTTGACGTCGATTTAAACCTAGATTACACATTATGAGACAAAGTCACGTCTAACTGGAACTGTAGGTTAGATATAATATAGAATAAACAAGATGCATTTGGCTATTTGCCAGTTTCACTATTTAAGAAAGATTTATGTATGAAGAATATTCGTTTGTATAGTTCATGAATTACACGAAGATTTTGCAGGGAACGTATTTGAAACAAGTAAAACGTGGTCTGTGATTCAAATTATAACGCTACGTCTGCGAATTTCCAAGAAGGCGGTGAGTATTTTACTAGCATCTGACTGTTGAGCAATTAACAAATAGTGTTTACTTATTTGAGTAATAAATATTTAAATATCTTTGTCAATTACGTGATGACAGCAGCTAGAAAAGCCGCAATTTGGCTAATGAAATGCACACTATTCACTTGCCTAGAAAGACAAAATTATTGTACGATTAAGTGACTGTGTGCGTAAAAGTAATGCATATACGTGCAAAGGCTTTTCCGCAATGAAGTTAATTCCACACCTCTTACACAAATTTCTCCACGCTTGAAGTACATAAATTGCTTAATTAAACGAATAATAATTGCGTGGGCGGTGATAACATTTACTATAATCATGATTGCGATCTTGATATATGCAACTGACCAATTTATTACTTACATATGCCAGTATAAGCTACGAATTGCATAGTGTAGAAAAAGCAATTCATCCAGTATAACAATAATTGAGTGCGCGGCTGGTGATAACACTTCTTTAAATCAAGTTTGCGCGCTTGAAGTAAACACCAATCTCATTGTATTAAACCAGACCTTCCATGATCATCATCAGAGTAAGACGGCAAACTGGCTATCGAGGATCAAACCGCATTGAATATATATCTAAATTTGGTTTTTGCTAGGAGTGAGAGCCGCATATGTAAATTTGATTTCCATATGCGAGACTGCTAGAGGTGAGAGCCGCATATCTAAATTTGATTTCCATATATATTCAATGCGGTTTCATCCTCGATAGCCGTTGTACTCGATGGCGTTTTATGGAAGGTCGAAACGCCAGCGGCGTGGCTTTGGTGGAAGCTCGAGCAGGTTATTCGACGCCCATTAAATACAATGGGATTGGTGTTTACTTCAAGCTCGCAAACTTGATATAAAGAAATAATCCAGTAGACCGGTTTCGTCCTTATTGGGAACTCACCACGTACTGGCCAGAATTTGCCGCGGACAGGACTCGAACCTGGGCAAGTCTGCTTCGGAATCTGGTGCTCAGTGTAGTTATCAAATTACGTTATTTTTAAAAATGACTCAAAATGAAACTTTAAAATCGGTTAACGTAAAAAAATAGTTCTACATTCTTAAAATTTAATAATTAATTCAAAATAATATTTTTGATACATTTAAAAAATTAGATTGATTTACACCTGAATCTACATAGGAGAAATATACATATTGACATAACGTAATACTCCATCAACATTTAATTAGATGTGTCATATTCTAATCATGTCATTTGCTTAGAAAAAATCAACTCATTTCAGAATAATTTAGGACAGTATATGTCGTTGGTTTATTAAAATTTAATTTTCTAACTAAAAAGACAGAATTATACAATGACATTATAACCTGCAATTTATCGTATCTACTAAATAAGAAAACATACTAGTATAAGCTTAATATATTTTTTGTGGTGGAGTACTAATATATAGGAAATTATGTATTATGTATTGCGTAACTTGCTATACATTAGTTAAAAATGGACGAGAATTATATGCTATAGTCAGCATCAACAAACCGTATAACCTCATGTAGACATGTGTGTCATTTCTTTTGGCGACTCACCAATACGAAGGAGCACTGCGCCAAAACCCTTTCTGTATTTGGTCAAGTAATGTGGCACTGTTCAAATGGCACAGTTTCACATACGTATGTGTATTCAGGCGTTAATAATGTGAAATTTATATGAAAACTTCGGCAATGCGAATTCAATACCAACTCACCGTACATAACATATACCGAGCCTGCAGAGGGTACAAGCATTATAGATTCGGATATAGACTAAGTTTCACAAAAAATGAGAATAACAACCAATTCTGAATATCAATTACTTCTTATTTTCGACTTTAAAATGCAACAAATAGTTAAACCATGAATCAATTTTTGTTTTAAAACTTCTAATAAATATTAACTTTAGTTTGCAAGAAAATGAAATGTTCATAAAATTAGCATTCTGTATTTACACAATAAGCAAATCGCAACGCCAAACAAATTAATTCGTATAAAACCAGGAGGATTCACCTATGTTAATGAGCAAATTATTAATTGCATGTACGGAGAGATTTCGTGTTCTGATGTTGCTTGTCAATAATTTCAGTGTTGCCAGAGAGCTGCAAATGTAGACGAATTTAGGATTACACCTTATGTTCATGCGGAAGTTGGAACATCCCCCGGATCTTGTAAAAAACCGAAATATTCATTGGTGCTTTGTTTCAAACTCCTGTATGCATTTATATTAGTTATCTGCAGTGGAGAATATAGAATTATACTTTCATGCACCAATCGCTGTTGTTACCTAAATATTCCATAGGATAGCAAATTCAATATATCAACTGGAACAATATGTCAACTGAAATCGTGCATTTTTTAATTGAATATTAACGAAGTTTTGTCAAATTTTGTTCCAGGCAGACAGTCTACACTGTAGCATCAAACATATAAACACAGGAACCAATTGTATTTAATACTGTTAAATTGTCAATTTGCGAAATGTACCGATAATATGCAATAAAGTTATATTCATAGAATTTAATTACGTGTACGCATATAATGTACACGTAAGATTGAAAAAGATTGAAAATGTAATTCATTAACCAGACTATGTTACCTCATCTAATATTTTCACGATGACAACCATAATTTCACAGACAAGGAATTGATATCGCACTGTTTTAATGCTCATTATAGATCAAGTTGTGTTAGTTGAACGTTCTTTGAAATCATTGTTGCGATCATCATACAACACCAGTCTCTTTATATATATATATATATATATATATATACAATGTTCTTGAAATATAGCTCGCCATTTCATAATGTAGGAAAGACGATTCATACAGTAGACCGATTTCGCTCTTATTGTGAACACTATTTCCAGGGATACATTAACGGATGTTGCTTGGTTACTCTTTTATTTAGCTGAAGCTTCACTATAGGAAAAATTAGACAGATACCACACTACCTAGGAATGTGGTATCGAACATTAAATTTTTTATAAGATCGTAATTGTTATTTAAATAAGTGTTTTTATTTTCGTTTTATTATATTAATTTTTAAATCAATGCCATTTCCACAGGTAGCGTGGTGCCTGTATTATATTAGGAGATTTGAGCGTTTCGTTGGTACTTTAGGTCTAAAGAGATGCTATATAGGCACCAAATTAAGGAAAGGCTTACCAAAACACATTAGCTAGTGTACAACTGAAACTTTTGTGTAGTTTGCAGCAGGATATCACAGTGGTTATAGTAAAAGATTCAGATGCAGACGTGCCCGGTTGCGAATCCTGTCTGCAGCAAATTCTGGATTTTACGTGATGAGTTCCCAATAAAGTCTAAACTGGACTACTGGATGAATTGCCTTATATGACCTATACTATATGTTGTTTATAATGATTTATGTAAATAATAATAAAGATTGCAACATTAATTAAAATAATTGTTATCACCAGACGCACAGCCGATGTTCGTTTAACTATATACATGTTAAATTAAGCAACACTTCCACATGTTCTATAATGACAGATTGGGAATGATTATTTGGAATTTTAGGTCTAAAGTGATGTTATATTGGCTCCAAACAAAAGGAAAGCTAACCAAGAAAAATTATTTAGTATATAACTGAAAATTTTGGGTAGAATGCGGCAGGGTGGCGTAGTGTGTAGAGCTGCATTTTGCGCTAAACACATGGCCAAGTTCGAGCTCTGTCAGCGGCAAATTCTGTAAAGTTCGTGAGGAGATCCCAGAAAGGAAAAAAAGAGTCTACTGAATGAATTGGCTTTTCTGCTTAATTTATACTGACATGTGTATGCAGACAGTTGTTTGTATCAAGATCGCACTCTTGATTTATATATTTTTTGTCACCGCCCAAGTAAGAAATTTCTATAAAATCATAAATAGACCTTCGTTTTGAAATTAACCCAAAAAGAACTCAAACAAATTTGATATTAGACTAGGATTTGCACATAATCTATGCGACTCGTTGCATAGAAAACGAGTCGAAAGATTCATGAGATATGAAAATTAGTTCGGTTATTTTCGCAACATACCTGGCGATTTCAGAGCAAATGCCTTTTATGGTCAAATCCTTGTATCCTATTTTATAGTTCTTATAACATATTGCACAATATTTTCCAAATAAAAATGATCTATGCATGGTAAGTGTACAATATACTAAAATTTTATATGTGCACGCACACACACACACACGTACACACACACACACACACACACATATATATATATATATATATATATATATATATATATATATATATATATATATATATATATATATATATACATTTGAAGGAGACAGGCAATTTCACAAGCATTCACATTTTAATTTCTGTTGTAAACAATTAATTTATATGATGTCCAGTCTTCAATTTAAAAAAAGTGTCATTTATCACAAAATATTGTATGTGCAATTTTGAAGACATTTTAACCTGACAAATTTATAGATGTTTAACAGTCTACTAAAAAAATTTGTGTGTATTGAAATTTTATATCCGAGTTCTCTTTGTGTTAGATCTAAATCATTTTAATTTTTTACAGACAGGTTATTGTTGATCATATTTAAAATTTACTGTTATGGCATTTAATTTAGAAACATTTAAAGTTTATTGTGCCAGAAAATTAATCAATTTTTTTTGTGTTATAACTTTTGTTTGAATATTGTCTGCTGCAAAAATTAATGATAAATTATTTTGGTGATATAATATCTGAACTCTCAAGTGCCGATATGTCTGGTTTATCAGTTTGTTGAGTAGGTGGTCGTGATGAAATTTCCGCAGAGTTTAAGAATTTTCAGAGTAAGCTTACGACGGTATAATCCAATCTCATAGAAGTAAATCAGAGCTATGGGATAAAGGATTCCGGTATGACATCGTATCACCCAACATTCCTGTAAATCTTGTACACGGAATTAACAAAGTTCATTGTTCCACATCAGGAGCCAGTTTTTCGCGACGCAAGTTAGACATTCCAGCACCGCCAACACAGTAAGAATGCCAATTTATATGATACAATAATCCATCATTTATTTAAAATATAATCTCTTTATATATAAATTGAAAGGCAAAACAATATAGAAAAATGTAAAAATCGAGAGAATTTGAAATAGGGGTACACCAAATCAATTGCGCGTCACCTCCAGTTCAAGCTTACAATCACGAACATTGCTTCAAATTTTCAACAAAGCACATAAGAATATCGGTTTCACGTTAGAGCACGAGAAAGATGATTGTCTGCCTTTCTTAGATGTACTATTAAAGGAAGAAATAAAACAATTTACCATATACCAACCTGGTCTGCACAGTATTTGCACTACTGGAGTTTTGTGCCGTTTGAATATAATTTATCAACAGTTCGTGACTGCGTTTCGAGAATCAACAAGTTAGTAAGTCAAAATTCAAACGACAGCGCATATAATAATGCAGTTAACGATTTAAAGTTTAATTAATTGAATCAATCATGAAAAGAAAGAGTAAACATAGGCAGACTTATTTCGGACCAGACAAGAAAGCAGTCTCCCTGAACTTACCATTCAAAAGAGATGCAGTTTCCCGAATAGCACAAAAAAAGTTGAAACGGCATTACCACGCAAATTTAATTCAGATACATTTCGAATGTTATTTAGGGCATCACACTTGACGTTACCAGCAAACAAAGAGAAACAGCTGTTAATGTTAACATCAAATATTATTTACCAATATACGTGCCAAAGTTGTCGATCAAATTACGTAGGCCGATCGACCAGACGGCTAATTACTTAAATGAGAGAAAATTGTAACTTAGACGCCTGTTTTAAATCAAATGGTGAATTCACGTTTCGAATTCAGCAACACATTGTTGAATCCTCACACGTATTTTCTCCAGACGAAGCATTTAATGTAATTACTAAATGCAATAACAAAAGGGTGTTAGCCATATACGAAGCTTCATGGATAAACAAATTGCAGCCGGGTTTACCCAAGCAAAACAATCCTGTTCAAGCTTTGAGCTTGAACAGAAGGTGACGCACGCAATTGGTTTGTTTTTATTGCTTTGCCTTTTAATTTATATATAAAGAGATGTTCATTTGTAGATACCTGATAAGAAAACGAGAAAGAAGCGGTTCTTGCATCCAATAAAAGTTCTTTTTATTTTTGCACATGAAAAGGGTATTAGGAAAATATAATCCTTTTATGATCAAATTGCCATTGGAGTGCTTATAACATTTGACGTTGTTAACCAATCGTTAATAAAATTGACAATAACTTCAACAAACGAAAAATGCATGCTTAGGTTCAAACCCTGTCCTCGGCAAATGCTGGCAGTACACGATGAGTTCCCAATAAGGACGAAACCGGTCTACTGTATGAATTGCCTTTTCCTCACTATACAATTCTTAGTTTATACTGACATATGTAATTTCTTAATGGGTCGGGTATTTATATCAAGTTTGCAACCTTGATAATAGTAAACGAAAAAGAGCGTTCTAGAAAAATGACCTTATGTACGACAATAAGCACTATTCATAATCTAACATTAATAACATAAATAAACTGAAAATATTATTTTGTAAATACAGGAACAAAATGAATAAACATTAGTCGTGTTTCTAACAATACTGGCAAATTTTAATCAGTATTCTCTATGTATAAGCGTAGAATTACTCTGAACATATCCATGCTACAAATATATATATATATATATATATATATATATATATATATATACAAAAATACAACCATATATATATATATATATATAAGGGAAGATTAGCAAGAACGTGTTTTGGTACACGAATTCAAATTGTTTGTGGTGTGCGCCTCAAGTGTCACAGTGAAAAGAGATTCAGGCTCTGAAGCAAATGTGATTAGCTCTAGTGCCAAACGCGGTAGATTCTGGACAGTAAATAACTAGTTCTCGATAGGATTAAACCAATCTACTGTATGATACAATGTTTCATCTACACTGACAATGTATATCGGAATTATTTTGGAACAAGTGTCATGTTCTCAATTCCTGCTCATTTTAAATGCAGTTGCTCTAAAGGGTTTTGTTTAATAAGGCATGAACTTGGGTCTAGTAGGTGATTTCCTCTTATTTTTTAATTAATATTTAGAATTTACTTACAATATGCATATCTGCATATACGGAATTTTCATTTGTATTGTATGCATTTTAATCATCATTACCATTGTCAAATTCTGTTGCCCTTTCTAGCAATCTCTGTGGTGTTGTTTATTTCACAAAAATATTTGTTTCGTGTATACTAGTAATTTGAAGCTAACACCTAAGGGTGTATAATTGAAAAAAACTTGCTATCACAACATAGTAACTTTGCGCATCTCTTCATGAAGCGTTTATTATTTTCACTCTGTTCTCGTATCATACATTTTTTGCATTATATCGTTTGGTAAAATATAAGCAGTTTCAGTGAAATGTCAACGTTATTTTTATGCTCCATTTTCGGTAAAACGTTGAAAAATAATTTGTACCAAGGCTAACATTCTATTGATTTTTCAAGACAATTCATATTTTATATGCCAGAATTGGTACAAACATCACAACAACTAGCATCGCGTAAATTGAATAAATACGACAGTTCTACAATTTTTAATGATCTGATTTAACAGTTCGATATTGTTTGTTGCGGAGATCTAATATATACAGTTATGTTTTAGGTATTGCGCACCTAGTAACAAATTAGTTCAATTTTGACCAGAAGTATAAACCAAAAGGTGTAATATTATCTGCAAATTCGATTCGTGTCTACTGGCGACGCATCAGCAGGAGCTAGTATTACGCCCCATAATCACGAAAATATATGAGAGAAGAATGTTTGAAAGTTGGATGGTGCAAACTTGTATACGAATGTGTAAAGCAGCAGTAGTAGAGCTAGCTTAACACAAAGTAGTTCAGAATGCAGCATCAAAACCAAGTCACTATATAAAATATGCATAACGAGCCTGTAAGTGGTACCAAAATTATAGTTGATGTGTCAATACCTGGAATCAACTCTATTTTTGTTGAATAGGTACATGGTGTCGAGACTAGGGTAGCTGAGTCGGTACATGGTACCAGCACAATGTATTTCAAGTTATCCTAAGTTTCACCAAAATTGCGATTTTGAACACTTGTTATTCCAACAAATCAATAACCTCTGGTATATACACGACTGATTTAACATTTGTTACTCGTTAACGAAATCTACATATGTTGCATACACTTTTAAGCAACCGTTGATTACGCGGATGATGAATAAAATAATGTTAATCGGTTTCGCGAAATTGAGCTATTTCTCTGCACAACAATAATCTGGTAATTAATTAATTCTTCGTCGCGGAAAGCCTTCCTTTCTAACAATTTTTACACTTGCTATATGGTGGCAAACAAATAAATTAAATGTATGTAGCTGTACATATGATATTTAATCTTCGTACCATTCAGCGTTTAAAAATTATTTGTGTATTCTTATAATAGGTGTCCAAATTTGGTAAACATCTCAGTTTGGTTTGGACATGATGACCAGCTGAAAATCACACACATTTCTATGTAAATATTTACAATTGTCTGAAGCATGTGTTATATTAATCATTGAGCCTATTTCAGTATGACCTATATTACTATATTATTTTAATGGAAATATGATGTGAATGCTTTTAGATCTATGTAAAAATTGATACATTTATATATATATATATATATGCGGGCTAATAATGCTAGTTAATAATTATACTCCAGGTATTATAACTTTCACGACAATGAAAATACTTTGTTCGGAAATAGCTGACAAAAATCAAAATGTCTTTGCACTTAGCTTTAAAAATATTCAATTGCCAATATTTTTGCAATTGTAGCTGGCAAATTATTTTAAACGTAATAATTTTACCACGATTCTGCGAATAGGGTTTTAAGAATGTTTCGTACTCATAAGCGGTTCATTTTCTTAAGTTTACTGATCTTGCATGGAAGTTTCAGAAATCGCGAGTTCATCAGTTGTATTTGTCACTATTAAAGTGGTTTTCTGTTGGCGGTTGAATGTATACTTTTTATGGTTGACTGTTCAATGTTTACAACGCAATTCTATACGCCGCCCCGACAGAAATCAAGTGTTGAACAGACCGGTCTTCAATTCGAGAAAAACTGGCACGAAGCTGATAAAAGCAATTTTCTTTCTCAAATTCTAGCAGCGCCACCGTTATCATTATCGATAAATTTTTCGCTAGTTACTATTTCACTCATTTATACAAATCCCTATATTTGAATTTTTTCTTGACCCTTTCAATCGTCGAGCTAGATGGTCCTCGTTGTAAAATAAAATATTTATTTTTATTATCATCATTATTAAATTTACTTGTCGAAAAATTATAGATTATTACCAATTTAATGACGCATTTATGCATTTAAGATTGAATGTATTTGCACACGCAGGATAATTTGATATAATTTCAGACTTTTTGCTATTATTTGTGCTAAAATTATCTTCTATGAACTATTCTAAAGTTTAATAAAACTGTTTCACTTACAAACATAATGCTCTTGCCTGCGAGCATAAATATACATTTATTTCAGACAAAATAAATTTATCTGACATTGCAAGAATATTGCGCTTTAGCTAAACAACTGAACGAACTATTATGTTGACAACGTCACAAATATTTTTAAATCATTCAATATGTTGATGTTTTTCATTTTCCAAAAAGATTATTTCAACAAAATTATATTATAAAATTTTATACCAAGTCAACCGTTAAGCTTCGGTAACTGATGTCAGCACTTTCGCAAAATTTAATTTACCGCAATTTATTTTCCGCTAATTGTTCACACAAAGTGATTAATTCAAAAGCCCTATACACGACTGTATTTAACAGAACATTGTGGATAAAATTAAATCATGACAATGATAAACATATTTATAATAAAAATGAATGGGAAACTCCGGATTAAGCATGTCTTTGTGTCTATATTTATATTAGAACCTAATTAGAATGATTGTATCACAACGATACATATTGCAGCATGTTTCGTAAACGATTTCATTTTTTCATATGTACACAGATTCAGTTAATTTAAGCTATGTTCTTCTTCTTTGTTGCATGACCGTATTCACTCACGAAGCCCATTTATTCAAGCACTGAAAGAGATATTAGTTAGGACATACAAGTTGTTTTCGGTTAACGTTTAACTCGTTGGTCAGTAGTTAAATTAGCTTGACAAAAACAGGCACAAAATGAGAGAAATTGTTGAAAATATCGATCAAATAACTTCCATAATCTAACTCAAGTTGGTCTAGCTAATTAAATATGAAATAATTGAACACGGTAGCAATCAATTTTTCTTTTTGTAGCAGGATTCAATCGTGTATTTTCATTGCTTCCAAACAGAATGTTAAGGGTTGAAAATTCCTCCAAAATCAATTTTGTCAACATTTGAATTACAGTAATCTTGGAAAACTTGTTAAAATTTATAATTATCGCCATTTAAATTTATGCAAATGGTGAATCCGATACTTTTAGCATATTATATTATATAAAATAAAGTGATAAACTTCCCTTTAATAAAAAATGCAAATGTGTATGCAAATTTAACAGAAAAATCTACAGCAGATATATGCCATGAACCTGTGGTAGATCATATGATTAGAATCGCACCCACACATACGGTATATGCCAGACTGGTATTAAGATGTGTAGATAAATTTGTCAGCAATTACATTTACGAATAATTTGAAAAATGTCAGCATTAACAATACCTTCAAAAAATTAATAATGTAATTTTGCCAATTACTACTTGAAAAAATGTGTGGTTATAAATACAATATATATATATATATATATATATATATATATATATATATATATATATATATATATATATTGCCATGATAAGCTTGACTAAAATAAGAAAGGAAAATCATCTTTTAGATCAGTTTTGCGCCTTATTATGAACTCCTCAAACAATGACCAGAAGTAACTGCGGATGGGGTTTGACCAGGGGCACATCTGTTTAAGACGAGGTCCTCTGCGTTGTCGCTGCCGCATACTACACACAATTTTCAGTCATATACTAACTTATGTCTTTCGTTACCCTTTAATTCCGTTGGCGCTTATGGGACATCGCATTCCTACTAATTTTCGAACTAACCACCTCCAAATCTGCCATTACATTCAAACACTTCGCTAATTGTGGAAGTGATAAATGTATAATTGTTAGTTCAGCCATTTTTGTATTTGTAGTATTAATTGAAATATATATCATGTATGGAAATATATATATATTTATTGTAAAGCAGATAGGCGCAACAAAGTTTCCATAAACGAATACTTTCTATTCGCCAGAACGCAACGCAACGGTAATATTTGGTACGTCATATTGGAAAACGAGGGGGTTAAATTTGTATTCAACGCAAACTATACAACAAAAAACAGGAGTAAGGAAAGGCACTTGCTGCGACACAAAAGCGCCACCACACACAACCAGTTCTAAGTTTAAATTCAAACCATGTACGAACGTATTTGTTTATTTAACGAATGCTTAAGGAAGTTGCATTCCACAGCTTCAGCAATGCATAATTCTCTTCCGTATTTGCGTTGAGAAACACTTGGAAATCTGTTTAATTTAGAGTGCGTTTCAAAAATCCAGCAATTTCGTATTAGGTTTCCGAGAGGCCACTGCTCTGTTATTATTTGAGGAAATATTTAGTCTGATGCGTCCCTTTAAAAGGGTATACAAACATATATTGCCTTTTGGCGTGGTTACAGGTACATTGCATTTTTGACGTCGTTTATGCTTCATGTGTACTTCAACGAAATTTTCACGCTACTCATCTTCTAAGATTTACAAAGTAGTTGGAACAGGCATCTGGCTGGTATTATGGCCAATCATGTCAATGATCAACACCCCACAGCCTATACTGGCTAGGGAACAAAAATCAATATTAAAAAAAAAGTGTTTGTAAAATGTTTGACTTGATAAATAAAATAAAATCGTACAATATCAAGAATAAAAGAATTTTTTTCTTCGAAGTTAAAAATCGTTGTGTCTGGATTCCTATTGATTAAACCATCGATTTAATTTGTACGCTCATCGATAGTAACCAACTGCCATTCGGCGTACTTTCAAATCATCTAAAAATTCGCTTCAACCTGTGCACAAAAGATGTTCAATTCACATTCAGTAGTCAATATTTCACGCAGGTCGACGGAGTGGTGATGGCCAATCCGTTGGGAAGTCTACCAGCTGACGCCCACATATACGACCTGAAAATATCTAAATTAGAACCACTTAATCAAAGTTACTGCCTTACTTATCTGAGGTATGTTGATGACACCTTGATAATCATAAATCACGATCTCGAAACATTTGACGTGTTTAAAGATTTTAACAAGGTGGGTCATCCAATTATGTTTAATTGCGAGTGCGCAAACCCTCAGTCTAGCGCACTCGATTTTTGACGTATTGCTATTTAGACAGGAATAGGCAGTTTTCAGAAGAAGATATATTGGAGGCACAGATCGACAAAGCAGAACATCCATTTCACCAGCGCCGTCCCAATTTTGCAGAAAAGAAATTTTATACGCAGTTTATCAGACTAAATAAAGTAAATCAGTTCTGAAGAATTTCCAAGTCAAGAAATGGCGGTACACAAAACAACAACTTTATAGGAAACGGTTATCCCATACATTTTAATGAAGCGAAAATGAAACCTAAACAACGACTAATTACAATGCAGATGTAGTAAATCAAAATAAAATATATGTCAGTCTACCCTTTATTGGTTAGAGCAACAGACTTTGAAAGAAAAATGCCCATGTACTAGCCCTGTCCGCCGCAATTTTAGACAGTTCGTGATGAGTTCCGAATAAGGACGAAACCGATCTACTGAATGAAAGGCATTTGCCGCGTCATACAAAACTTAGTTCTTATTGACAAATGCATGTAAATAATGGTGCTGGAGTTTACATCAAGATCGCAACCTGGATTTAAATAAATAAGAAGATTTTGTAAAAGTTAAAATAGCTGAAATATATGATGCATTGTGGAATACAAAGCATATGACAAATGGATGGTAGGTACTTACTATTAGTCTACAGATTATCAAGATTTATAGAACAATATTTTCATGGAAAATATACCAAAATCAGAGCAAATAAACGAAACTTGGTGGCAAACCTTGCCATTCGATTCCGGGATAATTCAGTAGAGTATAGGGAAAAATAGTTCGGCAAGTAATAAGAAATATACTTCAGTAAAATTGGTATCCAAGTCAATTTTATATGTGTACACACGCCTTTGACAACGCTCACAAAAGAACATTTACAAAAATAAAGTCATTGTACAGTTGTCCAAAATGTGTGAACATCGAAATTGTGTTAATGAACAAATACTTAAACGCATCACATACGTTTACTACAATAAAATTGGCGCTATCCTCACCTTTAACACACGCAAGGTTAAACGACGAGGCACCAATGATTTTGCCTTATTCCACTAATAACAAGTAGCCTAAAAATTGATGCGTTTTTGCAGAACACGATTCTACTTACTATGTAAAGCCAAATCGATAATGGTTAAGCTAAAACATTAACTAAATTTAGGACAAAACCTCTACTTTAATTCTTAGAATCAAGTTTCCGAACTTGAAGTTAACAACAATCCCATTGTATTTAACCAGTCGTTGAATAATAGCAAAACTACCTTTTTTCGACAACTGGTTTAATACAATGAGATTGGTGTTTATTTCCAGCTCGCAAACTTCATTTAAAGAATTGTTACCATCATCCGCGCAGTCAATGGTTGTTTATTTCCACTATAATTGCCAAAATTGATTTCTTTCGCAATTCCAGGGGCATAAAATATGTATGCAAATATTTTAATGTATAAATTCGTTAACGAAACAAGTACTCTTATTAACCGGCTCACCGAATAGTTTTCACTTGCTTGTTTAGCAGAAAAGGAGTCCCGAAACCAGTAAGGACTGGATCAGAGCGAGACACCAAATACACAATAGTTGATTCGACCGATTTATTATCAATCTCAGTGCCAACAAAATTTTACTAATAATTTCCTGATAAATATAAAAATACAGTTAAAGTCATCATGCATTTATCTAGACAGGAATTAAATGTTAAACGCATTAAACGTGTTTGAATATTGACGTCAATGAATGAGTAGAGTGAAGAATTGAATATTAGCTTCCGAACAAGTATCGCTTTGTTCTGTTAAAAGTAGTTAGAACAATGTGGAACTTTCATCGGAGACAGTCAGTCAGTTTTTCTACAATCTTCGACAATTAGGAATAAAAATTATTTTCACATACACAGTGAATTAAATAATTAAGGCAATAATAATTATACACAATCAACTTTCTTCATTCTAACATAATTTAACTCGAGAACCATTAAATGCTCGCAGTCCAGTCGCAATCACACCGCATGCGACCAACAGAAATTGGCTAATTTTCACAGGCTATGAAGTATGCACTTCCATTCTTTTATGAAAATTCTATTTTTCATATATGTTGCTAGTGGGGTCATTTGATAAAATAAATAATTTTCTCTTCCAATAGACTTTAAAAATAGAATATACGTATAAATAATCGTGTTTTCAATCCATCTAGTCTTGTTTGTTTTGAAATTGTGCAGCCGACATTTCCAGTCAAGTTCAAGGTATGCAAGACTGCTAGAGGTGAGAGCCGCATATCTAAATTTGATTTTCATGTATATTCAATGCGGTTTGATCCTCGCTAGTCAGTTTTCCGTCGTACTCTGATGATGATCAAGGAAGGTCGAAACGCGTTAGTGCGTTGCGACTGGCGGTAGTTTTGTTATGTTGTTCGACGACTGGTTAAATACAATGGGATTGGTGTTTTACTTCAAGCTCGCAAACTTGATTTAAATAATTTTTACCACCATCCGCGCAATCAATTATTGTGTAATTATATTGAAGCAGGTTACAATTTATAAAGTTTTGAGTGTGGTTAAATGAACTATGCACAATTGTGCATTACATAATTCCTAACAAATAATAAGTTAATTCAGATAGAACAAGAAATATATTTTAATAATGTTACAAGAATATTGCTATAATCTCATTTACATGTGTTTTGTGCTTACTGGCGTTTTTCATTGTAAAACCTATTGCGATAAACAGTCTAACGGTAAATTCATATTTGTAAAGACAGCCAGAAAATGTCTTCTACTGATTGACGTTTACTGGTTATAAAAAAATTTTCATCCGGGTTGCTAAAAAGGTATGTACAGATATAAAAAACAAATGATTTTGAGTAAGATAGAAAAATCGTTTGTTTGAACAGAAGTATGAATATTTGATTATTTAGCCTAACTGTTTACCTAAGTAATGGGAATAATGCTTCGTTGATGATGTTTATTCTTGCAATTTTCATTCAGTAAATCTAAATATATACCGAATTTTAAAAATAAAATCTGCCTTATTTTCGTTTTTTTTGCAAGTCGAAATATTTGCCTTCAGGTAAATATTTTCATATCTCTGAGTGCCTGAGCATATCTCTGTGACATTTTAGGCTAAAGTATTTTCTGATTAATTTTAAATTCTGTTTCTGTAATGGATTTGTCCCCAGAAATTAGTCCCTCCATGCTCATTGGTGTAATTTATTTGATATCTCGTAAAGCAAGTGCGTTGTTTTCTCTTTCATTAATAAAATTTTATACTGATTTAAATTTTTACAAGTCGCTACCAAGATTTGCTTGCAAATTACCGCTTTGATATAGAAAAGGAATTTTATCGGAAAATATTATTTCAACTGTGCCATTTCTTCGTTGGGGCATAAAATCCTTCCTCTCAAAGGTGCTATGAAATTCGAAACAGCAACCTCAAAGATTTTAGTGAATTCTGCACCTATTAACTTTTACAATCCTGATGAAACAGTTTTATAAAAATATTTTACTTGCAAATTCTCGTTGAGAATTTGCAAATATATTTGAATTTCTATTGACCATATAGTTTTTACTGCCTCTATACAGAACTGAAAATTTTATTATGTTGAAAATACAATTTTTCGTTTAGGTTAAAGGTTTACTTCCTGTTTCAAATATTTTACTGCGCACAAAAAAATGAAATACTGTACTCAGAATTCTAAAATTTGTGAAATTAATTCTACGAATTTAACTGTGATGATAAACCCTATATTGGTCATGGATTGGTTTCAATGAATTTAATAATTTTCATTCTTTTTTAAGTACATCCAAAAACCAATTTTTGATTTAATTATCAATTTGCTATTAATTGTTCCGACTACATATTAACGATTAATGTAAAGTTTATGCATATAGATTATATATATATATATATATATATATACCAGTTCTTTAATCCTCATTAATCATTTCTTCCTCGTGCTCTGAGTTTGACCGCAGAAGTTAGAATTGAGTCAGTGAGTGTGAGTAACGACAAATTTTATATTTTGTGCTATTGTTTAGATAAAACCAGATTGGCTTTAATCTCAAGCTCGCAAAATTGATTTAAACAATTGTTATTTCCGCGCGTGAATTCACTTATTATTAGATTTTATAATATATATATTCACATAATGCAATCTGCCAAATGTTAATGTATGTGGCTTTGTGGAAATTATGCAGCAAATATTTCCATTAAAATATAATATATTCAAAACTATTAGAGATGAGAACCGCATATACAATTTTGCTTGTCGTATAAATGCATTGCTGTTTGATACTTGTCCGTCGATTTTCCTCTATGATTGATTGTGTTATTATATATATATATATATATATATATATATATATATATATATATTTATATATATATATATATATATATAGTTATAGCATTGTTATACGTTAAACTTAGACTACACATAACATACACTTAACACTCTCCTGCAGCTTAGTCTAAATTCAATAATTAAATATGCATATCGTTGTCTCTTGTAATGTAATAAAAGTTCGTGGCTGTATATAAAAAGATTGATGTGGAATGAATTTTTCATTATTTGTTCCCAGATTAACTTTAAAGAAATTACTTCTAACAGCTGCTTTTGGAATCTCCGAATGAATTCGATTATTGATACTGCAGTTAATTATGTCATATGTGAGAATATGCATGATAAGCAAATAAAAAAATTAAAAAATACCTGATGAAAATCATAAAATCAAATTTATCTGGATAAATGAAATTATCTTTTTTTTGTTTAATCTAATTCTGCAGTCAGAACTTATTAAAAAGATGTATTTTGCAAATTTGTCGCAATTTTCACTTAATATCTTGATATTTACCCACAATGTATTAAAGATAAATTTGCTAGTTAAATTTATATATAAAGTCATATAATTGCATCAATTTATTGTTTCCTCTATTCACGCTTTAACATTTACATGCTTCAATACAATTGCATTAATTTATTAAGTTTTCACTAGTAAAAGTTTTCGCAGTTTCCATTTTCATTAAGCAGTCCTACTGGAAGCCTTACAGAATCATTAATTAAAAGAGCACAAAATATGAAAACGACCAATGTTAAAAGCCACTGAACTAACAGTCAAATTATTAATTGCTAAAATATAGCCATTAAGGAACAAGTCTAGTATAGTTTCATCCCCAATAATATGGTTTGTTCTTTTGTGGATTTTCTAATAGACAACTTTTAAAATTCCCAGAAATTAAGCATACCATTTCGGTTTTATGGTTAAATATGAGCTGTTTTACTGACAGAATTGCTTAATGTGTATTCACATAAATTAAGTTGGTCAGAGTGGAAATTTGTTTCAATTGAGTTATAGTTCTGAGGGAAAGAACTAAGCAAATTCCTATTTTCATTTCTAAATATATTTCAAGCACATAGGAACAGATGCAGAATATTGAATTACCCCGGTATAATAGCGGAATTTATATTGTATTCTGTTGAATGTTTTAATCAAATTTAGACAACCATATGGCACTTTGCCACGACGAAACCGGAGATTACAAAAGTGGAAGTCTAAAATAAATTTCGGAGACATCATTTTGTCCTCCTAATAAATGGCACATATATTATATGAATTTGTCTTTTTCAATTTACTGCACTCTCATAGGAGCATTATTTGATTAATATATCGTTTAAAATATTATTTAATATGTTTTATAACCTCAGTCCGTAAGTCTTTCTTCATTTGTGCCGAAGTTATTCTAAATAACGTCATGGCTTAAATTTTATACCTCTAATTACTTAAAGAACATGATTTTAAAAGATTCGTACGGATAAATAATATAAGGGGATATGAAAGAGTTAGGAAAAAACTCGTCAATGAAAAGTTCATGTGCATGTTTTTAATACTGATTACAAAAGTCATCTAAGTTTTGTTATTAAATTAAGCTTTATAACGTATTAGCATCTACTATTTAATGTGATGAATTGCCATTGAAAAGCCTAAGCTCATGAAATAATACAGATGAAAAATAAATTAAAGATGACTTTCAATGACTTTCGTTCATAAAAAATATTATTAAATTACTGTCCAAATTTTGTCGTGGACAGGGTTCGAGTACTGTCCGCGGTAATTTATAGACAATCCTAGAAGTATTCTCATTAAGGACAAAAATGATGTACTGACAAATTTTCTTCTCCACATTACAAAATTCAAAAGTTATACTGCTATATATATATATATATATATATATATATATATATATATATATATAGATATATATGTATATATATATATATATTTACTTGGATTGGTGTCTATATAAAGATCGAAAAATTGAATAAATAATCATTGGTAGCTGTCCTAATTCCAGATTTATTATAAGTACCTGCCTAGATTTCTGCATATTCTTGCTTCAAAACAGTCGTTAAGTAAGTACAGTGAAGTGTGAAGGAATTTTATATACGATCAAAAAAATGGAACACTTCTAGAAAAGCAAATATTATTTTGGTTTAAATGCGATTAAAGTAATATAACAAACACATTTGAAATTAGAGTAAACAAAGTTTCTTAAAATTATTTTTCAAAAATATATTCTGAAAATTCGTATTGCTTAATTTGGCCTTTTTGAGAGACCAACTAAGAAATACACTTAGCTTTTATACCAGTTCCTTTGGCATTTTAACAAAAAAATGTAAATAGAATTAAACTGTACCAAAAACAACCTATATATCTTCAGATTTGTTTTTAAAACAGAAAATAAATCATGAAAATATAGTAACCTTAAACATAAATTTACAAGAGGGTGGATTTTACCTTGGGGAAAATGACTAATTATGCAACGCAGTGAAACAAAGAATATACAACTTTAAAAACACAATCCAGGAAAAGTAAAACTCAAGCTATGATGATTTTTTTAATTATAACTTTCCTACGGTTTTCAACGTATTTCCACATAAATAAGACTAAATTTTTCAGTTTATTTAACTAACCCAGGAGACATCTGACTTTAATATACATCTTTAACTAGATTGTCGCTGAGTACGATTTGATGACATATCACGCACCTTTTCTAACCAAAAACTATACGTCTTGCATGAACCTCGTCCAGATAGATGAACCGGTCGTTTCAAATTTCATTTGATTTTGGTGAATTTCAACTGTTCTTCCATATCAAAGTTAGCCAAAATTTTGTTCTGTGCCAATCTGGCGCAAAACCAAAAATAGTGTTCTATTGATTAATCGAACTGAAGCGTTCGTAAAATTCCAACGAGCTAGCGTAATGAGGAGAACTTATTGACGCATCCAAAAACACATAAATGGATGCCGGCGTTGCTTATTCGTTATTGATAGCCTATATGTGCTAGTTTTGTTTAGTAACGTTTTCTGATTATTTCATTTGGTAATGTCTTCAACTCATACGAACCAAATATTTATTTCTTATGTCACAATTGTACTCAAAGTTGCATTGTGCATCCGACCTTTAAGGCATAGTGGGATAATCTTGTTTCTCCATTAATGACGAGGGTTACGAAGGTTAATCTTCCATCTACGATTCTCCTGTTTCCATCCTCACTCATATAGCCTAAATAAATTATGCATATTTTAACGTATGCCTATCTGCCAAATAGCTACAAATATTCAAATAGAGCTTTTAGGGATTATTTAGTAATTACTTAAATAAAGAAGGTTCGCAGTTCATATCAAATAATGGAAAAATGTTAGTCTAACTATGGTTGCCTTGACGGATATTTGATTGCCCAATAATGACAATTTTCAACGGAATAAAATAGATTGACCAGATCTCCGCGTGTGAGACCTTTGACGCTTGATTCTGAATGCATGGTGTAGTATATTACACTATGACATCTATTAGTAATTTGAAAATAGGAATGAAATATTCTTGCCGGACGGTAATGCTTGTAGCAACGTTGTGCAATATTTAATTTGAGGTTCTAGCACGACTAGAAATGGAAGCGTAAATTGCTTGCGTAATATTCACATATCTAGACAGATATTAGAGTAAATATGCAACGTATAGGTGCATGGTCCATGTCGAGATACGGTATTAAGATCGGAGACCATTCGTAGATTAAGTCAGGCTATGTATTAAAACATTCTACATCATCCTATTTGTCCAAGTCTGTCTATCCGTTTGAGAGCGTCATGTGTCGCAGTGACTTATTCAACATCTAAATGTTATTCTACATAAGAATAATTTATGCTCTACACCGCTGTCTAGCAGATATTACACATCATCGTTGTGAATTAAATTTAAAGTTAATCTGCTTCCTAAACTTAAGCGTCTGACTTAAAGGAAACTATATCTGAACATATATTTCTACTTAGTAAGTAACTTATATCGAAGTAGAAATTTCCCTTGATATCGTCTGTACCGCATTGGGGAAAAGCTATTAACAATAAAACAATAAAGCATCGTTAGTAAATAATTTATCCGAACAAAGTTGGCTGTTAAAAAAAATATTAATTTAGTTAGAAAAGATTCCGCTCTGAAATTATGGGAAATACCAGCTCACCATGTTTTACGTTAAAATATTCTGTTGCACAAAAAATTAAAAAACAGTAGCGCGAAGCTAAGGATAGTCTTCACAGTATAGTATTACTTGCAGGATACTAGATAAGAGTTTAGGATAGGCTACACATGTCGAGTTCAAATGTATCCTACTTTTGTGCTAGAACCCCAAGTTGCCAATTGTATTTTACTGCTTTCTCATACAATGCGTCAAGCAAACCAACTCACCTGGATTATTATCTATATTTAACAATATGACAGTTTGCTTAGTGATTTAGCCGGCATCCACTTTATTCGTGGCATCTAAAAGAGCATTTGTTAGACTGAGAAAAAGAAGAAATAAAGGATAAGTGGCAGAATAGAAAGTTGATGTGTCTGCAGTAATTTTATTATTTATTTACACTCTGCAAAACTCAACAGATAAGACGACCCTTATTATCTTAGTATTATTCACGGTTTTGTATAGGAGTATTATCTGCCAATCATTAATAAGGATGGTTTGTACTTTAAAATTAATTCTCCAAAACAGTCTGCTGGCAAAGATTTGCCATCATTATCAACCTGAGCTCTAGTGAAAAACATTTCCTTCAGCAACCAAAAAATGCATTTCGCGTCTTGCACACTTGCTCTCATTCCTTCACTATCATTCTAACACTCAGGTTTACTGCTAAGTTAAATCGAACCCACAGCTTCATGCAAATCTACTATGTCTGAATTCCATAAACCGGGCTAAGCTTACGCTACTCTTACCGAAATGGCGTTTGAGGACACGTAAAATGCAAGGCCACACTTCATAAAAAATTGTTAAAAACACATTTTTGCTCTCGTTTTTTTTTGCAAAATAAGCATATGTTCAAACTGATTCCTTTAATAACAAAAAAGGTGAAATGTGGCAAAATTTAACCTTTGAAAGTCTTGTATTGTGAGTTGTTTACTATAAACTACATTCTCTTTACTAGAAATGGTACGGAAATGTTTGAGCAAAAGTACAGAAATATAGCTGATCAGCTCTAATTTAAATTCATTTTGAAATTTGACTTTACAACGGTGCCCATTTGAGCCAAGTTATTTACTTGGACTATATTTAAGTAAGCAAGCGTATGTTATTCCAGTATAAAAAATGAGATATCTAAAAGTGCTAAGTAACAAATTTCGCCTTAGATTTATTTTATTATAATTTTCTTCACTTTTAAGAAATATAAAGTGTAAACATATATGACAATTCGAAATCTTTAACAAGAAAATTTATAGTAAAATAGGTTGCGGTAATATTTAAACAAATTAATATTTTTTAACATAAACCTTCCAATATGTTCTTTAGAAAATCAATTGAATAAATAAATAAATAAATAAATAAATATCTATATATGGCCCGTTGGATAAAATGTCGAAAGCGAAACCACTTGCAGAAAAACTGTCCAAGATATTGGTTGATGAATGACTGAATTCAGACTTCTGTGCCCAGCTTCATTTTGCAATACTCTAAAGCAGTTGTACCCAATTCATACTTAGGGCACTGAAATTCTGCCAAGTAATTTATTGATAGTAATAATAATTTATGCAGATAAATATTATCTAATGAAATTATGCCTCAACATATATATATATATATATATATATATATATATATATATATATATATATATATATTGATAGTTTCTAATTTCACCATTTTTTAAAAATGTAAGAACAAAACAACGTACTCCATGGAATAACATTTATTAATAAATCTTATTTCTACCAGTATCTACAGCCATTGTTCTGGATTCGTTAGTATATTCATTTATCCAATCCCACTGTACATTTGTCGTAACCAATCTCCTCTTCGTTATGTTAGCCTTTGTTTTTCACAATTAAGACCACTACTTTTGCGTAACGCCATTTGGTGTGTCATCGCTTTCATTGTAATTGCGTCCGTAATTGATGTATGTGTCGTATTTTGCGAAGCGTTGGCTATTTTTAAAGGCATGTTCGTTATGTCTTTGATACAGTTCAATTAAAATTGCATAAAATAATACAAAGATAAATTAAATTGGACTGGAACAAAGACATACATATATATATATATATATATATATATATATATATATATATATATAGAACAAAACTAGATTTGTAGTGTAAAAATATTTATCAATAAACATCGTTTCTTCCGGTATCTACTGCCAAAATTTTCGGATGTGTGTGCTATTTTTTATCTAAACATAAAAGCAGAAATAGATGTTATATTTTGAAGCGTGAACCAAACACAAGTTGCAACGTAGAAATTCAAATCTGTCGATTTCACATCTATATTCTTCGTAACAAAAAGCAGGCATTTTCCTTTTCGTATTATCCTACATTTTGTTATTGCTCAGATAGGAGAGTGCTTGCACTGCGATTTAATTATAATTTTAGACAACTGCGCTAACATTGAGGCTTATATTTCAATCATGATTCACAAAATTCACTTTAAACTTTGCACATTTAAGCCGGGATTATACCTTTAATTAAATCAAGATTACAAGCTTTATATAAAAAATATTTCCTATTATATATAAAATTGGCAAAATAAACTAAATATTTTTTAGTGTAGAAAAGACAATTCATCAAGTAAACCGGCTTCGTACTCATTGGGAACTTTTCATGTACTGTGCAGAATTTGCAGTGGACAGGCTCGAACCTGAGCTCGTCTGTTTCTGGAACTGGTGCTCCAACGACTGAGCCACTCTGCCGCGAACTACACACAATTTTCAGTTATACACTAACGTTTATCAGTTAGATTTTCCTTTAGTTGGAACTCATATAGCATTCTTTTAGGCCCAAAGATCCAACTAAACATCCTCAATCCTTCATTACAGATCGGACAATATATTGAATGAGGAAGTGATATTGAAATAAACATTTATATAAGTAAACAAAAATTGTGTGCACGGGTGGTGATAAAAATCATCGTAAACAGGCTTGCCATCTTGATATAAACACCTCTCCGTTTATGTACATACATTTGTCAGTATATACTACGTTTTGTATAATATTGAGAAGGTAATTCATCCAGTAGATCTGTTTCACATTTATGTATAATACGTGATAAGTTATTAATTAGAATAAAACCGGTCTACTAGACGAATTGCGTTTTCACAGATTATATAATGCTTAGTTTAAACTAATAAGATATGTACATAAAGCGACAGGTGTCTATATCAAGATCGCAACCTTGATTATAGTATCTGTTATCACCGCCCGCGCACCCAAAGCTCGTTAAATTTTATAAATATTCATATTAATATCACTTCCCTATGTAGTGTGGTGTCAGTTTAGTAATGGCAGATTAGGAATCGTTAGTTAGAACTTTTTTAAAGGGTGCTATATGAACTCTAAATAAAGGAAAGACTAACCAGTAAGTATTAATTAGTATATGACTGAAAATTGTGGCTCAATGGTTAGAGCACCAGATTCCGAAGCAGACGTGCACAGGTTCGTGCCTTGTCTGCGGGAAATTCTTGATAGTACGTGATGAGTTTCTATAAGGGCGAAACCGGTCTACCACCTGGGCTATCAATAACCGTTTAATTATAAATAAATAGGTTTTCAATTCAGAACAGCTTCCCCACGTTGTGTGGCGTATGTTCTATACTAACAGATTTAAGATGGATATTTGAAACTAGGTCTAAAGTGATTTCATATAGGCCCTTCCAAGAAAGAAGTCTAACCAAGAAGCATTAGGTAGTATATTTATAAAAGCTGCGTTAGATTCAAAGACCCCGAAACAGACGTGCACAGGTTAGAGGTCTGAAATCAGTAAAATTTTGATAGTAGGTAAAGCGTTTCTAATAAAGGCGAAGCCATCTACTGGATGCATTGCCTTTTCTACACCAAATAATACTTAGTTCATACTGCCAAATGAATTTTATGGTGGTTCTGTTTTATAAAGTTCGCAAACTTGATGTGAATAATTGTTATAACCACCAGCGCAATGAACGATAGTTTAAGTTTTATACATTTTCGGATTTGGTCTTATATGCATCTAAATTATTTAAAATATTTGGAGTAAGAAATTTAAGTTGTATATTCTTATAATTTGCTAAATATATGCAATGGTTGCATATGTTTTCGTCAATTTTTCACAGAAGTTTATATGTATTATTATTTGAAGCCGAATAATATGTTATGCAGGTATTTTGAAATATTTCATACGACTAATTGTGTGGACGTCATGTTAAATGTGTATTCTTTTTTTGTGCTTAACAAAAATGTAACTAGATCCATGATGATTAGGCTTTCGTATTTCTGAATATATATCGAATGAGTATTTTAGTTAATATATCATAGCTTAGGTTAAAATAGCATGTTATTCCTGAAGGTACCTTAATTTAATCTCTATTTTCCGTATTTTATTACCTTGCCTCAGATTATATTCAATAATACTATCTAAGCAAATATCCGCCAATGATTCTTAAAGCACAGGTAATACAATTAAACAATCATTGATTGGGGCTGGTAGTGGTAACAATTCATTTAAAAAAGTATGCGAGCTTGAATGAGATTGTTGCTTACTTCAAACTCGAAAAGTTGATTTAAAGTATTCTTAAAGAGTTGCGACTGACGGTAGTTTTTTATGTTGTTCGATCACTAGTTAAATACAATGGAATTGGTGTTTACTTCTAGCTCGCAAACTTGATTTAAAGAATTGATATCACTACACGCGCAATCAATTATTGTTTAATCAATTATTGTTTTATTATTAAAGCATGTTTGTTTTTAGATCAATGCGCTTAGGTAAACAGATTCTGCGTATTCTTTTGTAAACATAGAATATGGGATTTCTTATATTATTCCCAGGGCTCGATTGTGTAATAGACTATAACTGAAGCCAAAGTAGATTTCCTATGAAAATTACATTAATATGTTTCCGGTACCATTTCACATCGTCGTCATAGCCCGAAATAAAATATACCTGTCTTTTCTTACACTTACGTGAACGTAAAGGCACAATTACACACATTTTAATCATAAATCAATCATTAGTTGCGCGTATGGTAATGAAAATTCTTTAAATCACGTATGCTAATTTGGTATAAATAACGGTCCTCTCGTATCCCATCAGCCGGTTAACATTGCAAAACTGATTTCACTCAAACTTAGTGATGTGTTTACTTTTAATCAAGTATTTATTTCTTAATGCTAGTAATTTGGCACACAGTGCACTTGCTTGGAAGTGCCGGCTCCAAATTCCCATACATTTACAAATATAAAATTGTTAATATTTCCGTTATATATATATATATATATATATATATATATATATATATATATATGTATATATATAAGCAACGAATAAATAAAACTGTCAATAAGCAAACTACAATATATATAGAGCAGAGAGAATTGGCTACAAAAATTACAGTTAGAACAGTATTTGTACACAATGGCTGTAGATAGTGTTAGAAATACATGCATAAAAAAATTTAATACCATGAGTTAGGATTATTTTCTCAGATATATATATATATATATATATATATATATATTCTGGGTTTTAATTTGATTATACGGGAGGCAACTAAATAATGGAAGTTTCTTAAAAAAATTATAACCTCCACTTCACAATCTTTCATTTGTATAAGTCCTGTGTTTTCAATTGATTTATCAAATCAAACTGGCTAATAAAATAAAACTCATGGGGTCTATAAATTAAAACTTGTGAAGTGAAGATTAGTATTCTTGAAATAAACGGCCTTTATATATATATGAATTAGAATATGGTCCTCGCTATTAAGTTTGTCTTCGTACTCTGAATTTGGCCATGAAAAATTGAATTAATCAATTATTTTAAGGATAGGTGTTTTCCTATGATATACGTATGATAATATATAATTGGTTGGTGAACTTGATTTAAATTGTTTAAATTCTGTATTGACATACAAAATCAGTAATATGGCTTGAGTATTGTCTGCCATATTTATTATCAGTATGCCGGCTAAGTTATTTTGCATCGTGAAACAAATTTTCTTCTTTCTCTGCGGCACCCCTAGTGCCTTTGAACGCATTTCAGTCAATTTTCTAGCTTAGAATGTGTTTAAATATTGCTTTGATGCATTTCGCAGTAATAAATTAAAGATTAATTTTCCTTTGTTCTCATTTACTTAATTATCAGTGACATCATTTTAAACACAATCCATAAGTGCGAACATTCGCATTGCTCTATGCCAACTTTTTCAGTATTTAAAAAAAATTAGCCCATGAATTATTGTTTTATTTCTTTATATTAACACACACACATTACACACACACATATATATATATATATATATATATATATATATATATATATATATATATATATATATATATATATGCATTTTTTGTTTACAAAGACCGAAAGCCATATTAATTTAAATATGCACCGAACTAGCTTATGAACAAAAAGAGTTTGTGAATAGTACTATAGTTCAATAGACTCGTACGTCTAAGTATTTTAGCAAGACAGATAACCTGTCACGTTTACAGTCAAGAATTTTCAATATAAATAATGACATTTTTGTAGTTTTGTAGTGGTATAACAAGTTACGGTTACCAGATAAGACTTAAGCAGTACTGGCTACAGTTGTTAGAATGTCATTTAAAGTTGAAATAACATTCTTTTAGACGCTTGACTACCATAAAAATATACTTGGATGTTGGCGGTGTTTACTTATTAGTTATGAACGATGAAGAACCTAGCATAGCGCGTGTAGACGGAAGAATACTTAAAGGTAAGAAATAAGGGAAGGTGTGCGGACTAGCAGTATATTGTTCAATTGAGTCTACGCACTTTAGGTAAGCAAAGATCAAGTCTCATTTAAACAACCAGACAAAAACACAAAAAACTGCTCGTCGCAATCGAACTTGATAGATATCTATAAATAACGAGAGCAAATAGGCTAACAAAGATCAAGCCGAAATGTAAACAAATGTTATTCAATATCATAGATGAGACTATCCACAAAAGTTGTTTTGTATAAGTTCTAATTATTTGGAGATGCATGTGATACACCTAGCTATTAAAAACAGATTTACAATTCTCATTAACTTATACATAAATAGATATATTGTGGCTTTATTTTACTTAGTCAGATTTTCGTCTCGCTTGAATGATAAACATGTTAGGTTAAAACTCGTCAGAACGTGTAATTAAACTAACCGAGTATAATTAGTTAGTATATGACAGAAAATTGTGTGTAGTGTGCGGCAGCGTGGCTCTGTGGTTAGAGCACCAGATCGCGAGGCAGACGGGCCCGCGTTCGAGCCATGTCCGCGGAAAATTCCGACCATTACATGATGAATTGTTTCCAATAAGGATGAACCCTGTCTACGAGATGAATTGCCTTTTCTAAACTATACAATTCTTAGTTTATACTGACAAAGGTAAGTGCTTAATAGGTCAGGCTTTTATACCAAGTTCGGAACCTTGATTATAGAAAATGTTATCACCGCCCGTGCAACCAATATTCGTTTAAAAAGTGAAATAAATTTTGCATCCCATAAATAAATTTATCATCCCAAAAGACTTTTGTAATCTATTTGTCTACTGCGCGTAATTATACGTGCTTTTAATGTCATGTGGAATCGTTAAGATTTGCAGACATTCAATATTTCGGTAAAATTTTCGCAGGTGCGTGTATGTAATTATTCTTTTAGAGACAAACTGAACTCTGCTTAGCATTTCACCTATTAATTTCTAAATACACGCATCAGAATTAATTTAACGAGAATACAGTTTGTTGGATGTAGGATAGTATGAATAATCCACGCACAGTGTACTAAAAAATTAGCAAATTCTTACAAGTAAATAATATTAATGATGAAAGTTTTAAGCACGCAGTGAAAATTCATGAGAATAACTAGTTTGAAAAAACTAAAAGGTTATTTATTAAAATTAATGAAGACAGACATATTACTGCTGTTTGCGATTAATATTGCACATACCATTTCGGTAGGAAAACGTACAAATTCGCGGCCACGTGGTAAAACAGAATAATGTGGACACAGTAAGCATAAGAATTATTAAATCATAAAGAAAATGCAATATATATATATATATATATATATTTCTGTAGAATAAAAAGGATGATCTATTATCAAATGCAGTTGAAGCGTTAGGGATAGCCGCTGTGCGTCCTGATCTCTTTTATCCTTAATCGCATGCTCTACTCTTCTACTGGAGTTGGCCAACGATGATGAGTCATGCATATATCATTTCCGACCAATAGATATTTGACAATCTGTATGTGACCATGTTATATTTCTATTGCTGCTTATTTTATGAAGCCGCATCTGCACTATTTTAAAAAAAGGTATTCCTAGGGAAACCACGTGAAAAAATGAATTATTTTTCAATGTTTCGTTTGTTCGTTCATCCTTAATTGAAGAACAGATTCGATCTATTAAATGGTACTTAAACTGAGCATAGATACCTTTAAATTTTATGAAAAGAAACTGATAATCTAAATGAGAACACAGTTAAAAATATTAATTCCTTGATGACCGGTTTATTTTTCCAAAGACAGATTAACATCTTCACAATTTTGTTCACGGCGTTTAGCGAAAATTTTCACTTAAAATACTTATCAGATTTTACTAAACAAAGCTTATGTAGATCGATCAGTTGTAAAAATATTTCAGTCTTCTACGGTCAGTTTTCAAATTGTGTTAGGCAAAAAATGTGCAGCTACATCGAGAGGATATAAGAAATGCCCCGGCTAGAGTTACACCAAATCTGCTTCTCATCGACATCGTAATCTACATAGGCGTAAATACGAAAAGCTATCAGATAATCGTATGGCCATAAGGCTTTTCTGAGAAGTCCAAAGCAATGCCAAAAGCTACCAAAGAACATGATGATGGCAATGCTAATCTCTGTCTAAAGAGTGAAAATTTATCTATAACCACGCGTCACCAGCTTACAACGGTTGTATTGAAATATTTATGAGATACTTTTTATTTATAATGTGACTTGGATTTAAGTAAAGTCACAATGACAGAGAATATTCATTTGAGAAATTTTTAACTGATACTAGAATGCACGTAGACACAGACTCATAAATATACTATATATTTTGATGAATTTTAAAGAAGCACACGAAAATCTACTTGTTAAATGAATTAATTGACTATTGTGAAATTCATGTTGGATGTAAGACATATTATTATTTATAGATAATGACACAAATTTCTATAGATTTATGAAGCAATGAAGTCAATAACAAATCTTAAATATGAATTATTCAGTGCGCCGCTAGAAATGCAAAATAGCTCGAAAAGAAATGGATCTAAAATCGGACATTTTTATAGCCCCATTATCGCTTGTCTTTTTTTGCTTAATTAAGCTCGATTGATTTATAGCTATTTTTTCTGTTTATCGAATAAGCCAAATGAGTCTCACCTAATGAAATGTAAGAAAGTTTTATCAAAAAAAATTTTATAATCGTTTCTCAACATGGTATCTCATTTGTTGTCCAATGAATTTGGGAAGCGATTTTTTCAAAAAATGGGTGAATTAAAAAAATCTTAATATAAATTTATTCTACTTGGCAGAAACGAATTTAATAATAATGTCTCACTACAAAACTTCCTGATTAAGCAGGTGCTTATAAAAGTTAATCAAATTAATCTTTGAAAATGAAAGTTAAAACCTGCTACTGCAATTAAGTTGCTCGAAATACCAGGACTATCGTCAGTCCAGGGTAAGAAATTCCAATTACAACATTCTGCTCTAAAATTTGGCTATTGTCTCATCATTGTGCGAAAACACACTGGCATTTATTGCATAAATAAAAAGCTAAGCAATAAATAGACGTCATATATGCGGCTGCAAAGCGAACTTCTGGACGTTGTTGACAGATTTAAATATCTTTATACCTCTATCAACGACCCAAGAAGTATGACTGACTAGGTGACAATAAGAATTTTGAATGGCCTAGTATCTTTTTTCTAAATTTTGTCATTTATGAAAAATCCCAATTATCTCACTCTAATTAAAGGTGATATACAGTACACATGTTCGTGCAGCCTTTAGTTTCACTAGTGAGATTTAGCCCTTTAGAGCTGATGATTTTAGACGTTAAAAACATATTTGACAACCGTTGTTTGATAAGCATATTACTTATAGGTTGCCAAAAACAAATAAGCAACGCTGAAATCCGTCGGCGTATTTATTTTCTACCGGCAAGAGCTCCTCGTTAGAAGAACAAATTAGGCTCCATAATATTCGTTGAATCCTTCACAATTTACGTGAATTCAATTCACTTGCCCGGTAAAGCATTGTTCTCTTAGCGGGCACCCTATTAACCTAAGAAACAGGGTGAACAGGTTTAGCATGAAAGAAACTGATATAGCCAACTAAATTTAAATTGAATAGATTAGGATCAGCAAGTCGGCCAGGATAGAACCCACGAGAACTTCGTAGCTCTTTGTTTGTAACTCTAAGCTGTATGACATCAAGTCGGGTCCAGTGACCAATTTGATACAGATTTGAACTCGAATAAACTTTGTAACATTCTTTTCTTAGAAAGGCAGTTTTAGCTACAATTTCCCTTGTGTTTATGATGCGATAGAGTGAAAACCATGAAGAAGCAGTTTTGTCGAATTTGCTTTGTCTTAAATCTTACATAGAAATACTGACACTGTGTAGAGGTCAAGGTAGTCGCACGTACGAGTGTTATCTTGGTAATTATACTCATATTATCAAGCTTCTCTCCCTGTTAAATTATTCTTACAATTACAGTTACCAGATTTCTGATAACACAGAACTGTTAATTAAGATTTGTTATTCTAAGTCTTCAGCCGCCTACGTAAGAACCTTTTACAATACGAAATAATGATATTAAGATTTCAGGAGGATGAACGGTTTTCTAATGAGGAAATGATAAGACGTACTAAAGGAAGCAATCTTAAAAATTAAAATTATGGACAGACAACATTATTCAAATTTAAATAAACAATTGTAATGTTCAATTATGCAAATTTAACTGTATTGAACTGATGATATTATATTACAGTTTACATCAAATTTCGGATATGTGTGGGTGAACGATCAATAGCCAATAATTCTGCAAATTAAGTTTGCGAACTAGAAGTAAGCACCAATCCCATTTTATTTAGCCAGTCGCAACGCAATGACACTTTTCGACCTTCCATGATCATCATCAGATTACGACGGCAAACTGACTATCGAGGATCAAACCGCATTGAATATATATATGGAAAGCAAATTTAGATATGTGGCTCTCATCTCTAGTAGTCTTGAAAAAATTGTACGTGACTGGAAATGTCGGCGGCACAATTTCTATGCAGTTACAAACATTATCTGTTTGTAGCTTTCGCCACACACATACATATAGACAAAACATTTAAACAATAATTGATTGCGCGGAAGGTGGTAACGATTCTTTAAATCAAGTTTGTGAGCTTGAACTTATGTTGTTCGGCGACTGGTTAAATAAAATGGGATTGGTATTTACTTCAAGCTCGCATACTTGATTAAAAGAATTGTTACCACCACCTGCACAATCAATTATTGTTTAATAATCAATAATGTTTGAAATTGCATAAAACGACGGTTAAAATTCGCGCTATAATTTCAAAGCCCGCAAAATGTATGAACTCACCGATGAACGGCTAATATTTTATATTCACTAATTGTATAATATTAAATTAAATAATGCCTAAAATTTCTCTTTATATATAGATTCACAATGGTTTGTCACAGTTTAAAAATTAGTTTAAACCATTAATAGTTTCGCATTCAGAAATTTCAGTTTAATGATTTGAATTTTTTTGAAGCTCGCATCTCAAAAGGATTTGAATTTTGTTTGATCATGTTTAAAATTTTACCGTTTCATGCTTACATTATTATTTAAGAAAAAGCTAATACAAATCTTCACCCATTAACTAAGGCCTTTTGACTGAATAGACAATTCTTGATTATATTTTAATTAAGTAGGGCAGTAACAGGTATTCGATACCTAAATATTAGCCTAGTAAATACATTCCGTTGATAAAATTAGAGAAGTTAAGCCTTGGTACGGTCGAAATAAATGGTTTTCAGAATGCTTCGTAACGTGTCTGATATTTTCTCAGAGCAACGGGTTTTTCCTTCATTTTTGCATCTAAGTAATAAAAGAAATTTTGCTTATAATTATTGCATATATATATATATATATATATATATATATATATATATATATATATATATATATATATATCTTGACAGTTAGTCGCAGAAGCTAAGCGGCGAAAACAACAGAAACGAATTCTTATGAAACCGATTAAAGCAAAAATCACATCGCAACTTAGTTCAAATTGGAATAAATAATGTGCAAACTTAACTAGCTTTATGTAACTATATTAGGCCAAAAAATGTTAAACTACAATGCTTCGGCAACGGTAATATAATTGCCGCGCAAACTCATGGAACAGAGTCTGAGCTTTGGTATTCTGTTTAATTAAATATTCATTAATTTTTTGCCAGAGTGATGATGGCAATCTTATTAAATGAGGTTGCGAGCATGATATAGACATCAGTCCTTTTAAATTTACGTTTGTCAGTGTAAAGTAAGCATGGTAGTATGTAACAAAGGCAATTCATCAAAAAGACCGATTTCGGCCCTATTTTGGTCTCTTCAAGCAATGCCCACGCATTTTCCGCTGATAAAGCTCGAATTGGAACATATTTGCTTCAGAGATTACGCTACCATGCCGCACACCCTATTCAGTCTTATACAAACTTTTGGTGATGGCTCGCTTTTCCATTAAATGGAGTTCCTGTGGCATCTCTTTAGACCTAAAGTTCCAGATAGCCACACAGAATTTGTCATTATAGAAAATATTCAACTATAACTGGGGAGGTAGTATTGATTTGAATTTCCATACAATTAGAGAAGCATCAATTGCGTCACAGAAACCGAAGCAATTCTGTCTCGGTGTGAACCACATCTGCATAAGATTTCTGGTAAGTACTTCTAGAGTTACCAAAAGGACGAAACAGGCATACTTGATTATATGTTCTGCTACATTAACCAAATCTTTGTGTAGTTTGCGGCAAGATGGTGTAGTGAGGTGAGTCACAGACTCCAGAGCAAATATACCGTGGTTCAAGGCCATTTAGCGGAAATTATGGACAGAACTTAAAAAACTCCAAATTAGAAAAAAACCGGTCTATTTGCAAATTTATAAAATTTTTAATTTATTCTGACGAATGTATATATATATATATATATATATATATATATAATCCTGTATCATGCTATTTTTAATCACAAATACACAATTTTTATAAGACACAACGCCAGCATTTGATGTCCAATGCCATTAAAAAATTAATCAGATTAACCGTGGTCAAATGTAATCAATTGGCTATTGAAATCAGCAGTTTGACCAGTTGACACAACGTCTTTGCGGTCAGACTATTACTATAAAAACCTCAGTGCATTTAAACGACAATTTATTTTATCGAGAATGTCAACCGGTTAAGAAGAATAACATCTGAATCAAGGTTAGTGAGAACATATTAGGTATCAAAGGCTATTATTGAAGTAACCTGCAAATTTAAGCAGGCTAGTAAGAGCCCAACTATTCTTTACCAGTATTAATAGCTTCCGTTGAAACAGGTAGGGCAGATAGTCAATGATGAAATTTAAGCATCTTATTAGATGGTATATGAAAGCCGCAATTTATTAAAAGGACTTTCTGCACAGCAATTATTAAACAAGTAATAAAGATTGTACTAAATCAGCATTTGATATACTAAAGGACCTAAAGTTCGACTAAGTTTTGCATGAAAACAACGAAATGTATGCAGCATACTCACATTCACAGCACAAGTGGACACTTAACAACAAATTGTAATAATTATATCGAAGACTCTACAAGCAAGGACAGTTTTTGAGATGTGAAAAACATAGCTGTTTCAGAAATCTATTTTGTGATATGCAGTTCTGACAAAATATCGCGAAATAATAAAGCGTTTTTACAAATTTTAAAAATATATAAAATAATATTGAAAAATTGAATGAATATCGCTGAAATTCGATCGATAAATACGTCTTGATATGTACAAAATACATTTTGCAATGTATTGCTTGAAATTATTTGATTTAGGCATTAGAAACGTATTTAGTATCCCAATTTAATTAGATTTATTGCCGAAGGCTCATAAAACATGAAGCGATGCTTTAATAATTCCACTGTTAGGACAGCTCTAGTGCTTTCCCTTTTCCACTAAGTAGAAATTTTCGTTTTATTATTTCAATAGTTGAGCTATTTGTAGCAAATATTATAATTCATGATGTTGTTGCTGATGTTATCGATGAGAATATGATTCATGTTGTTTCTGTTGTTGTTATTATTGTTAATGTAGTTGGTGTATTTAAAATCGTTCGTGTTGTCATTGGTGATGATATTATTGTTGGTGAATAAGTTCGTGTTATCTTTATTGTTGCAGCTGGAGGTATGATTACCATATTTAATGCTACAGTATTTGGTACTGCTTGGCATTATACGTGGTGGTGCTTTTGCTAATGCCAATAGTTCTGTCATTCATTTTGTTCGTGTTAGGCATGATATTAACAATTTAAATATTGTTGGTGATCTCGATTTTGTTATCCTCTGTGTTCTTAATTGCCTTCCTTTAATTGCTTTTCTAACTGTTGATGACTTAGTTGTGGTTTGTGGATTTTTTCATGGTGGTTTTTTTTATCTATTTTGATTTTGTTCTTGTTAATATTTCTAATATTTTTTTGCTATTTTTCTTTAACTCAAGTTTGCGAGCTTGAAGTAAACACCAATCCCAATTTATTTAACTAGTCGTCAAACAGCATAGCACACCAACCGTCCGTCACATTTACTGACACATTTTGACCATCAATTTTCATCATCAGAGTACGACGGAAAACCGACTAGCGAGGATCAAACCGCATTGCATATCTATGGGAAGTAAAAAGGGGTATGTGGCTCTCACCTCTAGTAGCCTGGCACAGAGTGTACCTGACTGGAAGTGTCGGCTGCACACTTTCTATGCAGCCACGAACAATTAAACCTTTTTTAGCTTTCGCAACAATAATACATAGATAATATAATTGAACGATCAATGTTTGCGCGTGAGTTGATTACAATTCTTTAAATCAAGATGGCGAGCTTAAACTGAACACCAATCCCATTGTATTTAACCAGTCGTCGAACAACACCGCAAACCAACCGTCAGTCACACATACAGATGCGTTTCGACCGTCCATTTTCATAATAAGAGTACAACGTCAAGCTGATTAACGGGGATCAAACCGCAATGGATATATATGAAAAGCAAAATTAGATATGTTGCTCTCACCTTTACTAGACTGGCACAGAATTCACTTGTCTGGAAACGTCGGTTGCATAATTTATATCCAGCGACGAACAATTAAAATGTTTTTAGCTGTCACCACAAAAATATAAAGATAATACAATTAAACGATTAATGATTGTGTGGGTGTTGGTTACAATTTTTTAAATCAAGTTGGCGAGCTTGCGGTAAACACAGTTTTTCTATGCTTTCCTTCCTAATTTAGTTGTTTGTGTTGGTGTCATTCACGCCGATGTTGCCATTGATCGTAGTTGTGCTTTGTGGTGGGGAGTTGTGTTGTTGGTTATGCAATTATTCTTATTGTGACATTGTTCGTGTTTTACTTTTTGGTGTAATTTATTTTGTTGTTATTCATATTGTTAATATCGTTGTGTTTAATTTTGTTCGCGTTGCTGTTGGTGTATATATTTTTGTCCTTTGGTCTCATCATATTTGTTATAAGTTACGAGATTTTATAGAGATTCCTAAGTCCAAATATACCATTTTTTGATAAATACGTGATTTAACGGATTAAATTTGTCCTTCATGTAACGTATTATTTATACGTAGATATATCAATTTAGTTTTAATAAAAGTTTTTTTTAAATATATTCAATCGTGATTATCAACAAAATTTTAAAAAAATAGTATTTTTATTAAACGCTTTTAAATAGTTCTATTATATAATTCACCAACTGAAAAATAACAGTCGATATTTTATTGACTAGTTTTCGGTTTTTTCGTGAGGATTTCGTACCAAAAAAAAACAAAATATGTTAAAATAACAAAGAAATAATTCTATATTTAATTGTCATTGAATGTTTTTTATCATTTTATTTTAAGTTTCACTTAGTGAGGTTATTTATGTTTTATCCTGAAGGTATAGATTTAAACCTATCAACTGATTCCCTGTGAAGTTTGTAACTAAATTAAGAAGTGTAATATCTAAACGAATATTCAGCGGCCATCCATATCGTTTGAAATTTAGTTATACCTTTTTTATAAAGAATTAAATATACCTGAAATCTATTTGTCGCCATATATTAATGCATCCATATTTGTAATATGCTACAAATTAAAGTATAATTGCAGCATTTTACTATTTATGGCTATCAGTGTAGAAAAAGCTTTTCATAGAATAGAAAATCATTTTGGTCAATTAGACTTGTTTCGTTACTATAAGGTAATGATCACGTTTTTTTCTGGAAATGTGTTAGTCAGTATTCGGAAAAGGCGTTTGTTTAAGATTCTTACAGCTCATCTAGTACGCCAAATAACTAGTGTATTGCATGCGCAACAAATCGTGGCAAGTATCTGGAACCATGCCATAAAGGACCGTGTAAGATTTACATTTTATATCTTACGCACAGTTAAGCTTATAACGTCATTAAGTTATAATAATTCTGGTCATTATATGGAATGGAGTTGGTCCCACATGACAGTTCTTGAATGACTATTTGAAACTTGGAGTAACGTAGCGATACCGACTGACAAGAAAAAATAACCTGGTATAAAAATGAAAAGTTCATGCAATATTAGGCTTCATTGGCGTAGTGGAGGAGTCACAAATCTAATTCGAATATCAGTGCAGTCAAGGCTAGCAAATATTGGGTAAGAGCAAAACCGATCTGCTTAATAAAGTGCACTTGCCGTCTTTTACAATAAAAAGTTATACTCAAAACACACATAATCAAATATTACAATTATACTAAAAAAATTTAGTTCACTATCTCACCTGTCATGTTCACTTTTCTGTGATGACAGATCGCTGATGGCCAGTTGGGATTTTAGGTACAATACTATGCGAATAGGAAGCAACTAAACAAGAAATGAAAAAAAATTTTTTGTGTAATTATACATGACATGCAGTGCGTCGTTTTGCTGATTTAGTGAATTAGTGGCAAATTTGAAGCAGATCCCCACGGGTTGGAATTCCAACTGCATCAAATATGGCAGCTAGTGACTAAAGCCAAAAAAATTCGGAATCCAGCTAACTGGTGAATAGATTTTTTCAGACTTTGTTCATATATATATATATATATATATATATATATATATATATATATATATTTATAATTAGGAGGAAAACACATTAAAAAACAAAGTGGATAATGGCTATTTATTTCGAGATTACTAAACTTCGCTCTACAATCATTCATTTATATACACTCTGGGTCTTCATTTGATTATGTGGGTGGCAACAAATCTGACTCTGTTTTACTTCTATTTCTTCTTTTGTCTGATTGGTAAGTGTGTATGCGATTGTGTCTATATGTGTGCCTGTTTGCATGTAAAGCTCTTCCTCGTTGTATTGCAAAGTGATGTCTGAGATCTGGTCATAATTGTATTTATGGCTTGAGAGTTAACCAACTGTTCGCATTGTTCGCTGTTACGTGTACGAGTGCTATTTTTCCGAGTTTGGCCTTTAGTGTCACCTTTTTGCGCAATTTTGCTTTCTTCACATGGTAAAAGCGTTAGTGCAGATTGCAGTGTTGAACGCGCATTATGTTTCGAAATTTTTGTCATCGTATGTGCACTTGTTTTTCCCTCTTCAGTTTGTTGCCAATCCGATTGAATCTTTGTTGAGTCCGGTCGAGGGCGTGTTCGGTCTTGCCTGGATACTAGTAAATTGTTGTTCAATTCTTTTTATCAATACAGTAATGACTAGATCTCAGACATCACTTTGCAATACAGCGAGGAAGACCTTTACCTGCAAACAAGCACACACACAGACACATACGCATACACACTTAACAATCAGATAAAACAAGAAGTAGAAGTAAAACCGAGTCAGATTTGTTGCCACCCACATAATCAAATGAAAACCCAGAATGTATATAAATGAAAGATTGTAGATTGAAGTTTAGTAATCTCGAAATAAGTGGCCATTATCCATGTTGTCATTAATGTGTTAAGTATACTGTATACTATTAAAGGTACTGATATTATATATATATATATATATATATATATATATATATATATAATTTTATGAATAATTTGCAAACGATAATTGTATTAATTTGCGTTGAGTACATAGGGTTAGCGTCACTTTAAAAGCAGGCTTAAAATGAAAAAATTTTGTTAGTTCATATTTGTTTGATTGCGTTAACCTAAGCTTACCTGTTTACGAGTGCTATAAATATCTACCTGAGACAATAGCTTTTTCTGTATTTTGTCTAAACCGAAATTCATTTCAATGAGGAAAAACTAATTTGCATTTATATTTCAGTTAAAAACGTACTCAAATCACATATTTAGAATGCACTAATGTGATTAGAATGCACTAGATTAAATATTAGTTACAATGTAATATTTTAAATTTGTCTTTCTGTCATATTCTGCATAGTGCATACCGAAATATTTCTGTCTTTGTCTTAAATGGATCGAAATCTTTAGCTATTTCTTTAATAAATATATTTGAATATTTTTTTAATATCTAGATTAACAAGAAATGATGTTTATTTGTATAATTAACTTTCTTCTTATGTAACAAATTACGCAAATTTGTAGAGCACAACTGCAATTTGGAAATGCAGTGCACAGTAAAATCCAGACATATGAAGCATGTTGAATTTGTGCCATCGAACTTTCATTTTTTCCATGTCAATCTGCTTATAATAATAATGTGGCTACAGTATTGAAATCAATTATGTCAAATTTTAAATTCTGTCTATAAACGCACTAGGGATCATCTTTAAAAACTGCATTACATAAGCAAACGGTCAATTGAAAAAATATGCTTACAAGTTTTGCATATCGACATACTTTTGACATAAAATTTTAAGGTCAACGTTTTAATGAGTCATTTACTTACACTATTGCTCGCTGTTAAATGATATTACTGTGATGTATTTACAAGCAAAATACACCATAGGTCGGTAAAATTTTGAATCTTTTACATTTTCAGGTGCACCGACTATTGGCCTTGATTTATAGGTTCTTACTTGTTCCTTAATTTTGAAGCCGTCTATGAGCTGCTTTTCTGAAAATGAAGTTTAAACAACATTTTCCACACTTTCTTTTCCGAATTCAAATTAGACATAACAAATAATGTCTGTTTAAAATATTATATTTTTCTGTGCATAAAGTCTGCGAAAATGTTTTCGGTGTTAGAATGAAATATATATTTGTACAATTAAAAGCCTTTATTTTATACAAATTAAATAATTTAAATAATTGCCTTGTTATATAAGTAAAATTAATTCAATGAAACAAGAAAACAAGTTGTTAAAAATTAAAGATCGAAATAAATTTCCAATTTAAATCTATTTCCACATGTAGTATGGTGTCTGTTCTATAATGACAAGTTGGGGGTGGTTATTTGGAACTTACGGTCTACAAAAATGCTATATGGGCTTAAAATGAATGAATAGTTAGCCACAAAACATTAGTTAGTATAAAATTGAAACGTGTGTTTAGTTTGCGGCAGGGTGGCTCAGTAATTAGAAAAGCAGGTTCCGAATCGGATCTTCCCAGGTTCGATATTCATCCGCGGATAATTCTGGACAATATATGAAGAGTTCTCGAAAGGCGCGAAACCAATCTACCGGATGATTTTCTTTTTCTGCTCTTTACGGTGCTTACTCCATACTGAAAAATGTATACATTATAGGGTTTGTGTTTATATCAAGCTCACAAATTTGTTCTGAAATAAAAGGATTTGGAAGTAACCAAATAGAAATTTGCAGCTTTTTCAATTCAATAGGATAAAGAATGTATGACAATATTGTGGGAACTAGTAAAATCTCCGCTTTTAAAATAAGGCATTGATAAATTTTGTTAAGACCACTAACATACAGATATCCGACATGGTCTGATTGTGTCAAAAGGAGATCAAATAGTGTTATAAATTGAAATTGACGGCATTTTAAAAAATATTCTACAAGTCGTATAAAATATATCGGATCAATTTTGAAGCATATTAAAATATTTATATAATGAGGCGAATTTCGTAATTATACTTGCCGGCTAATTAAAATATAAACACAGTTTGTGTGTTCATAAGAATTTGTAAATGTTCTAAAAAGACATATATGTTAAAAGCTTCATTTACAAACTTTTAAGAAATATGTCCAGCAAATAAAAGTTGATGCATGATTTGTTCTAATTCTGTCAATGCATACGATTAAGTAGATAAATCTTAGGGCGAACGTTATTCTTCGTATCAAATAAAAATTTGTTAACCCTGAAGATATTATGAGTAAACAATTCAGTATAAATTTAGTTCACCTAATATATATTCTAGATAACATTATATATATTTTTAATCTATATATTTACAAGGTTAATATGCCTTTATTATGAGCAACCTTTCCTTGTTATGAAAGATATAATATTGTGTTAATTATATGAAGTTAATTGTGGACAATTTATTTTCAATTATTTCTATATTTCTTAAAAAATTCTACACATCCATTTAAGATGCAAGCTTTTATAAAATTAGTAACACCTTTCCTAAATGCTTACATTTCACATGCAAGTGGTACATTAGAAGTACACTTTTCTTTGGTTATATTTGGCATACTTGTACATTTGATTGATTTGACAAATTTTGACACCTTAAAGTAGGTTAATTTGTAGTGGATTTTAGCACACGTAAAAAGAGGATTATGGGATTTAGCTATTGATGTGTCGGCCTGATCGGATGTGTGTACGTCTGTGGTTTGTAGGGGATTCCAATGCATAGCCAAGTAAAGAATGGTTCTTTTATATTTTCCGGTAATGTTTTTAAATATTTAACTTATTCCAGTGGTATTTCTACACAATTAAAAAAATAGTTTAGGCTTTATATATATATATATATATCGGATGAGAGAACATTGTAACTTAAACGCCTGCTTTATATCAAATGGTGAATACACGTCTGCTATTGCGCAACACATCATCGAAACATCGCACGTATGTTCTCCAGACGTAGCATTAAAAATAATTACTAAATGCAAAAACAAGTGGGAGCTAGTCACATACGAAGCCTTATGGATAAACAAATTGCAGCCGGATTCCTGCAAGCAGAAAAAGCTTGTTCAGGCATTGAGATTGAACTGGAGGTGGCGCACGCAATTGATTGGTTTCCGTTTTTCACACTCTCTCTATGTTCACATATTTCTATCGTGTTTTGCTTTCTAATTTATATATAAAGTTATGTTCATTAGTAGATATTTGAGAAGACTATGCGAAAGGAACGTTTCTTATATCTAATAAAATTTCTTTTTGTTTTTGCACACAGGAAGGGTACAATGAATATATATAAATATATATATATATATATATATATATATATATATATATATATATATATAAGGTCAGCCTGTTTCCTATTATCGGAGTGCCACAATACTAATTTTTATATTAACTCACAAATTTAGAATAAAGATTTATAAACAAAGAAATAGGAACATTTAAGCACTCCTTGAAAGAGGAACTTTCCTACACATTTTTAAAATTTCAAGTGTACAATCATATTACGGTGCCCTACAAATTATACAAAAGTTACTAATCGAAACATCATGCATCAGGACGTGATTTTCCAATGTCTAAATTAATTTATTTCGGGTATATATTAGATGGAAAATTATTTCGGTTAAAGTCTATAAAAAATATTACCGGAAAAGCAACTCAGAAGCGTCGTATGAGAGTGAACATTTTCAGGAGAAATATAAATTGGCATTATTTTATAATATACTGTCTAACCGGCAATTCTGTCGGTAGAGTCCACGCATGAGTTAATGTTCATTATAGCGTATGCTTGTAATTAGTTAACACTAAAAAAAAACAACCTAGTGCCCAAGAAAAATGTCACTGCAATCACCAAAAAAGTACACGTGTGATTTTGTCCAATTGCAGCAAGAAAAGGATTTTTCTAGAATAATGAATTGAATAACCAAAAATGAAATAATAAATTTAACTTTTACACAACAATAGAGTTAAATGAATGTAGGATTAAGATTTCCTGATTGATTGATATTTTTCTGTTCATACGCTACGAGAACCGTGTATTTCTGTGTGAAATATATAAATACTTGAAGTTAACGGTGTTCATAATTTCCCCTGAAATATTTCCGTTTTTCGAGTATTATGAATGATAATGTTTTTGATAGAATTTTAATCTTTTTATTTGCTACGAATTTTTACCTAATCCAATGGTGTCCTATAGGTAGCTATGTAGCTATATAACTGACAAATGATTAATAAAGCTCTCGCGTTCAATACCTTCATACTTAAACGTAACATTGCAAAAATATTTTTCAATTGATGATATTTTTTTCTTGCTTTTGTGTCAAGTTTAAAATTAAGTGTTACTTAGTAAGATGTTCTTACAATGAATCAAGTTGGTATTGTTTTGCAATAGCCTTCTGTTAGAAGCTAGATACAAATTTGAAAATTTAAAAAAAAATTATTATAACAATAGTGGAACATATTGAAGCCAATTCTTCCTATTTCTATCTAAATGAGATGAAAATCAATGTTTAGTTTACGAAATTATGTATATATAATGTGTTCAAATAGATAAATAATCTTCGATAAACACTAATATCGAATACGGCATTCAGTAAAGAATTTCTATACAACAACAGATGTTTTTATCAGGCTACTTAAACTAATTGTCCTATTTATTGCGTATGTAATTTTAGGATTTTGTAAATTGCAATGGTTGTAAACATTAAATTAAACTGTTTCCTCTCAATTTTTCTTTTTCAGTTTAAGTTACTTTAACGTTTTTTGTGACAAAGAGCAACTAGGGAAAAAATAATATGGGTCAGTAATAATTTATTTCCCATGCGAATCAATTTAATCTGTTGTTCCTAATTTCGGTAAATCAATAGCTAATCAATGATTTATTGGATAAAGTAGCTGTTATCTTAAAAGTCATTATTGGAAGTTTAACGCAATAAGTGAAATGGAAACACTTAATCAATCTCACCTACTTTCAGTATTGATTTTCTTAAACGTTCAGCTTAAAGTTACAATGGATTAGATTCTACGCTATAGGCCAAAAGATGAAAGCTATATATTTTATATTTAAAAAATATTTTTCTTATTAGTTTGCGTAAAGATAATTTATTTTGTTAATAAACATAAAAAATATTAAAGTGTAGATATCTACTAACATAGCGAGAGGGTATTAAATAAAATTATAAGCAATCCAGATTAAGGGATTCTTTTTGTTTTTGCACTTCCACAGCTCCTTTAAAATAGCAGTCTCACTTCCTTTTTGATGGTGCGGTAAAACGTTTTAATTTAAATGCTATGAAAAAGAATCGTTTGTAGCTTCTGAATCACCAGTTTATATTTTATGCAATTACACTTGTTCATTTAAGCTAGTTCGATTGGATGAAAGTATAAAAATCTTTTTATTACTGTATTCAGGCTAACATTTTCAGCATTCATCACCGGTTTACATCGGTAATTTTGCATTTATTTGGGTAGCAATAGAACTTGTAATATTTCCTTGTGATAAATGTCTCTTGGTGCTAAACTGGCATTGACTTATTCCTAACCAAATACTTGCACCGCTTTACAAATCTTTTAAGACGGCGGTAGTGGTTTTCGCTGTTCTCCAATGCCTCCATTATTAAAAGTCGACCAGATATTGTACACTTTTAAAAATTAACAGATAGTTTGATAGTGTTATACCCAATTTTCTTAAGAAAAATACGTTTATTTTGAATTTTTTAATTCAATGCTGCTTTATGAAATAAACAAGGACAAAAAATTTTATAGAAAATAAACAAACTTTAACCAATCATTGAATTTCTTCAAATAATTCTAAATATTATAGACAAAAAAAATTTGCAATTAATCTGTAAATGTAATTTTCGAACTTTACTATTAAGATTTCAGTAAAATTATTAATGGTTTTTTTTATCAGCAACCAATCTATTTCTTGGCAGCGATTTGGCCCAAACACTATTTGCCAACATGATATTGCGAAGCAACGTACGGTTAGCTTCATCAAAAGTATATTCATTATTATTCCTATAAATATTATCTCGTACAATTCATGTTGCGAATTGTATTCGTTGAATATCGCGAGCAAAAAAATGGCCTGAAATCCCAAAACAATGATACTAATACCACACGCAATAAAAATTTTCAATTATTTGCAATTTATTTAAGGTTTTATCGAAGATGATTTAAACAAAAAAGGACGATCATTAACAGCGTTCTTCAATATTATGTTAACTTTAAATCATCGAAATGTTACATCTTAGGGATACTTGTGGTTTAAGCAGTTTTTATTGTTTACTGGTGATTTCACTACAAGCAGGTTAACAATATCTAATACAAAATGAGGTTCTGGATAACTGCTTATATTTTTTTTTATTTTAGCAATTTTTTTATCATCTTCATATTCAATAATGTTGTTCTAACGTGAAAAAACGTTAAACATGAACTAGCTTTTCGTCGATAAATAGCACTTAATGAGAACACAAACACAGGCTTCTATGTCCAGATTTATTTATCCGCTAGGCAGCAGTGAAACATTACGCGTATATTCTCCATCTATGTCCTTTAGGATAATTACTAAATGCTTTTACAGAAATGAAGCAACGTGGATAAACAACAGGCAATCTCGTTTAGGCGAAGTTAATATGCGTGTTTTGTCGATGACCCTGAAATAAAGTTTGTTTCAAACGAATGATTGCTCGCCACCAAATTTAGGACTCCCTCACCATTTAAATTTTCTCTTGTTTTGACTTTAAATTTATTAATAAAAATTAACTTAAAGATACATTATGAGAAAATGAGAACGAGTCGTTTCTTGGATCTTATACAATTTATTTCTATGCTTACACGTGAGAAAAATACTATGAACAATTTAGGTCTATATAGTATTGCTAATAATATGAATTAAAATTAATTATTAATTTTTAATTATAATTTACTTCGAAGAACGTACAATCATAACATTTAACACACCTTACCATGAATTTAATTTCGATTTCAAGGTTATCGGCGTTAGAATTTTTAATTTGTATTGTTAAGTTTTTGTGTGATGTACGAAAACCGTTGTTCCATTTTCCCATAAATATTTTGTCATTATATTGATATGTTAAGTTGATTCACAAATAATTTGAGTGTTTCAGATGCTTACGATTTTGCGACTGATAAAAAGAGGGAGATGTGTAATTTAAGTTAAACAGTCGTACCTGAAGTTCGAACCATTAACCAGTCGAATATGTAACGTCCTAAATAGGGCCGTAGACAAGATTTCATATGCTTGTGGGCGGTCCAATTGAGTACTGGAAAGTAACTTTTTATCCAAACGCGGTCCAGCAGTCTTCTTTGGCTATATTCTTGAGTGTGCTTGCGACAATGTTATTTGAGTTTGACGTGATTCTGCTTAAAATTGCGACTCTGATTTCAACATGCGGATTCACCTGTTCCTTTATACTCATGCTCTAATGACGCTTTAAAAAAATATGTGACACGAACAAATTACTATGAATACTTACCGATTAATAAAGGTTTGGCTTAGAAAATTCAATTAAAAGGTTTCGAATTGAATGTTTGTCCAAAGAATACGTGGTGCCATTTTGAATTTCAGTTAATGGCATGAACGAAATTGCGAGGATTATACACTGCAAAATGTGCGTTAATACAGCAGTGACATGTCTGTTTTTAAAACCGGTTTAATGGACTGAATTTTCGTGAAGTTATTTAATTTAATTATGCTTGCTTTCAATTAAGTCCCGGCAATTTAACTGTTAAACGTTTATTAATCTTTGATCGTGATTCAGCAGATCTATCAGCAATATAAAAACAATTATATGCCAAATTTTACAAATAAACGAAAATTATTACCGCGATAAATATTTTAGAAATGAACTTCGCCACTTTGATATAAATATCTAACCAATTATATACATACAGTTGTCAGTATAAATTAAGCATTACATAATGTAGAAACAGACAACCAATCTAAATAGATAGGTCTTACTCCCATTAGTAATCTTCTGCGTACTAACTAATTTTCCACGGACAAAGCTCAAAACTGGAAACGTCTGATTTGGAATCTGTTGCCCTTACCACTGTCTTACCCTGCCGCATCTTACACATATTTTTCAGTTATTTACCAAGTAATTTTTCTTGGTTAGCCCTTCCTTTTTGTGGAGCATATGTAGCATCCTTTCAAGCGTAAGCACCAAACTAACCACGCTATGTGGTGCTTATATCAATATAGCAATTTTCATTTAAATAATTATTTTCACCGTCAGGGCAACCATTATTTATATAATTATATAAATGTTCATTTCAATACCATTTCTCCATGTAATGTGGTGTCTGTCCTTTGATCTTAGATATGGGGTGGTTAGATGGAAGGTTAGGCCTAATGTGATGCAAAATTGGCTCCACCGAAATGCAAGACTAGCCAATAAACATAAGTTAATATATAATTGATCATTGTGTTAGCCGGGCCTCGCAGTGGCTCAGTGGATAGAGTAACAGATTCTAAACCAGCCAGTTTCGGAATTTACTTGAAGAGTTTCCAATAAGGACGAAAACAGTCTACTGGATGAATTGGCCATTCTACATCATATCATGTTTATATTTACTGAATAAATTATGTATCTAATTAACTGTAGTTGGTATCAAGATCGCAATCTTGATTTAAATAATTGTTATCACCGCCCGCGCATTCAATTTTCGTTTAATTATACAAATTGTTTATTCAGTTCCAATTCCCCAGGTAGCAATGTGTGTCATTTTATGTCAGATTTTGGGTGGATAATTTAGGTCCAAAGCGATGCCACATATACTTTACAAACTGCTATGTTTCAAATAATAAAGTTAGCGGTCTAATGGTTAAATTTCATTTTCTATATTATGCAAAGCGTATTGTATAACAATATAAATATGGCGCTAAATGCATATGGACGGGTCAAGCGCACGTTTGGACAAAATAAATATGCTGAAAACGAGTACGAACTAAGAATAAAAATTAAAAAAAGATTTAAACAAAGAATGCTCCTGAAAATCAAATAATATTTTTTCTTTCCAGCCAATATGCGCTTACGATAACAACAGTGACTTAATTTTCTAAATTACTTGCTGATTTATTGTGGGCAGTGGAAATACTTCCTTAACAAATTCAGCTAGCGCAATCACTGGTAAAGTTAAAGCGAAATTATCTTGATGCTACAAATTGTGCCACAGAAAAGTAATTTTATGTTTACCGATATATGTCCACCCAAATAAAACCAGACCGAAATGTTTTTTTGTTATTACACTTTAAACGAGCTCGAAATGTGTTTTCTTATATTTTAGAATGCGAAAAATTTTATTCATTCCACTATTATAGATTTTTTCGCCATGGGGTTTTATTGTAGGAATATATATTTTGACGCAACTTTATGTCGGAAAATACGTTTTTAGCAAAATATTTAACAAATTTTTAATTATCATTGAATTTACACCAAATAGTGTAAGTCTGTTATCACAGTCATATGCGCTAATACAAAAAATCAAAACACTGCAAAAACGAAGAAATATTCCAATGCGAAATTGTTGATGTGAAAATAGTACAAAATTAGTTCAAACAGAATCAGAAGGATAAACGAACGTCAGCATGAACGAAAGTTATAATCTCCTATGAAAATGCGTTTTATGCTTAATGGCTACACATCAGTTTGAGCCGGTATTACACCTTATACCAATTATATATTAGGTCTCGGAATGTAGTAAATTTATACGATACAATTTTCTAATCGAATTTGGATACCAGCAAAATTTCGTTAACTTTATATAAAGTCTTCGATAAAGCGATTTCAAAGCGAACTCACAAGTTATAATGTACGCCGAAACTGTATAGGTTACCAAAACTAAAGTTGCCTCGTCAGTACATAATAGAAACCAAATGGTTTCAAAATATGCTAAATGCCACCAAAGTTGAGAATTATGAATATTTCGATACACCTGTTACACCACCAAATCCATACATTCTGGCTTGATAAAACTCAATTATTCCATTTAGCGGTAAGCGTGACATCGTTCAATTAATATATAATACTTATATATTATAATTTGCGGAGAGCTAATATTATGTTCCTCATTCAAAAACGTTTTTTTGTTGAAGAAAAGCTAAATAGTTTTTCTTAATCTATAATTATTACAAATGATTAAAAATTATCTGCTCTGTTTAGAATTGCTTCCAATTAAATTAGTTATTAATTTAATTCAGTGTTATTAACTATAACAGGTATACCTGAATGTCGTTCTGTCTCTCAAGGCTGTAAATCTAGAATCCATTAAACAATGCAAGCTTTATGAAATTGCGCAACAGCGATTCTGAAAACTGCGAATTTTGCGTATTGACTTTGCGCGGCAATAACAAATTAATCCCAATAATACTTATATTGTACAGTGTCATAAGCAGGTCACTAGTTGACATTTTGGCCGCAAATCCTGGGTACAGAGTTGATTTGACAATTTGATATTCGACAAGTTTATATTCCGATTTTCCTCCATGCCTATGCATATAGTGGCTCCATATAAAGTTCAGTACTGTGTCAAATTTCATGTATTTTACGTGTACACACTATATAACCACAGAGGACAAGCGAGAGAAATAAACTACGCAGTTTAATCACTGTTGAAAATATGGTTTTCGCAATTGCCTATGCCGTGTGCAATCTATTCGTCAAGCCACATCTTTAAACCGAAGAGTCATTTGTTAAGCTATATTTAGAGTAAACTAAATATATATTAGATAAAGTGAAAATGCATAAAAGAAAAACGTTCATTAAATTATAACAGTGAACTATCAATTATGCAATGGCGAAAAAATCATTTCTATACATAGACCAGAGAAATATTGAATAAAAAAATAATTACGGAATCCGACAAAGCATAAGGAAATTAAATTCTCACCTTTAAAAAAATTAAAATTAATCAGAATAATGGTACCGTTGAAAAACTAAAAACTCCTAAAAATAAAATAAATAAAATAATACGCCTGTTTAAAGAAAAATAAGTCATTAGGCAAAACGTTTAAAATATTTCTGTATATATTTTGGTTAAACAATTAAACAAAGTAAAATATCTGAATAAAGCCTTTGTTATTTGATTCGTCTAACAAATTGCCGAATAGCGGTGAATTTTGCGTTCGATTTTCATAATAATTATATAAATTAGATATATTTCTATAGATGTAGCATTTCCTCAATTTAATTTCAATGAATTGCTTTTCTTACCATGAAATTTTTCATCATTACAAAGCTCTATCCAATTACATGGATTTCAGTATTTACATTGGTCCGTCTTCAATAAATAATGGATTATCTAATTTATTAATATAGCCATACTTGGTTATATTTGCTGTTATACATTTTTAACGTCAATCGGCCGCATAGTTCTTCCATAGACACCAGTTTATTTTTCCTGCAAAGGGTTTCGTACACACCGGATATTTCCAATGGTGAAAATTTTTATAATTACTTTTACTAATGTTAATATCTTACTTTCCATTTTTTCATATGACATAATTAAACGCCTAATAAGTTATAAACTCTATTATAATTTAAAATGTATTTACAACGAAGAGGGTTTTACATTATCATATCGTGAATGGGATTCTAACTGCTGCTTTCGACTGAAAACTTATTTATTCCAGATTTTATACCTGTCTCAGTTTATTTAGTTAAGTATTATAATTCTTTCTTAAATGCGTCTTAGTTTCTGCTAATTTAATTTATCCTTTGTGGTCTTGTGTCTGTTTTTTATTGACAAAAAATAATATTCATTTAAACAAATTCGAAATTTCCTAATTGTATTAATTACCCATAACATACAATCTTAATTTCCAGTTAACATGACCTGAATTTGGTCTCTTACCAAAATATTAATGATAATGTTATGATATTTTTTTTATTTTGAACTACATTTTCTAAAATATTCTAATGAAATTTAATATCGTGTGAGTTCATCTCAAATATTATTTATAAACTATCTAATAAAGATTATGAAAATTTTGTTCAATATCTTTTTTATAATGAACGGCGGAAGACAGTCAGTTTTAAAAAGCTGACATTTAATACTGAATAAACTTAAGCAAACCTACCATAGAATTAGAAAACCTTGCCAAAAAAAGTAATTCACTTAAAACTCCGATATTTCTCAGAAAACATTTCGAGCATACGTACACAAAATAAGGCTACCAGAAAACAAATATTTTTAGCCGGCGAAATTTTTAAATTGCCTAAGGCTACGAAATATAATTATCTTAATAAGCATAATATTTTAATTGCTCATGTTTCAATTGGTGTTCGTGGACCATTACGAGCACAGTTCTACATAGTAAGGTCAGTATGCTTATTCACGAAAAAGCAGTTGCAATATTCTTAGCTTGAATGTCCGCATAAATTTTAAAAGAACAATGAACAATTATTGAAAACAATGAAATATATTTATAATTTAGGAAAGTTGACTAATTCTATTAATTAATATGAAGGAAGCAAAGGAATGCCAAATATTCCAAACATAAAATTGTAATATTAATCTTCAGTTTGCATACCTTTATTTTTTTCCATCGCATTGGAGTATAGACAATTATGGCAAATCGATTGATATTAATTACTTCAGTGTGACATGGTTTAATTTAACGAAAATAAATTACTTAGATTTAAACTTGACACCAAAGCAAGAAAAAACTTTCTCAATTTAAACATAATTCCGTAGTTCTTTAAATCAAGTTTGCGAGCTTGACGTAAACACCAACCCCATTGTATTTAACCAGTCGTCGAACAACATAACAAAACTACCGCCAGCCGCAGCGCACTTACGCGTTTCGACCTTTCATGATCATCATCAGAGTACGACGGCAAACTGACTATCGAGGATCAAACCGCATTAAATATATATGTAGATCAAGTTTAGATATTCGGCTCTCACCTCTAGCAGTCTTGCATACATTGAACTTGACTAAAAATGTCGACTGCACAATTTCTATGAAGTCACAAACATTACCTGTTTGCAGTTTTCGCCACAAAAACATATATAGGCAATACAATTAAACAATAATTGATTGCGCAGGTGGTGGTAACAATTCTTTAAATGAAGTTTGCGAGTTTGAAGTAAACACCAATCCCAATGTATTTAACCTGTACTTTGTTATATTGTTCGACGACTGATTAAATACAATGGGTTTGGTGTTTATTTCAAACTCGCATACTTGATTTAAATGGAATAATTTCGTTCTTTTTCGGCAAATTTTATTGTTTGGTTGCATTTGCTGGAGTTTCGTGTACTTCAGACATAACCCAGATTGCTGATAAAATTCGCTGATCATCATGTGAAATTTATACACCCTGACACGTTTTATAAAAGAAAAAATATATTTGTTCCACATTAAATATTTATAGAATAAATTTTACACTTCCTATGTGCAAAAACAAATGAAATTCTATCAGATACAAGAAAATTTCTTCCACATAATCTCCAAGTATCTTTATATAAATTGGAAAGCAAAACAAAATTGAAATATGTGAACATAGAGAGAGTGTGAAAAACGGAACATTACGTAAACTACTAGGTAATTATTCGGTTGCCGATTCGTTTGAGTTTGTAAACAAAATTCAGGATATAAATGTTAAAAGCAAGATTATGGTATCTCTTGATGTTACTTCTTAGTTTACAAATGTTTCAATTGATAAAACCATTGACATAATAGTCAAAGCGGTAGAACACCACAAATTACCATCGCCGGTGCCTGGTCACAATCTACGCAAGCATATCTTATTATGCACGAAAGACGTACGGTTTCATTTTAATGGAAGCATCTATAAACAGACTAATGGTGTGGCAATGAGGAGCCACTTATCTCCATTGTTGGTTGAGATTTTTCTAGGGAACCTAGAGAATACATCATTAAAGAGTGACGTAAGTAAATTTGCTCAATATATATGGTACGTGGATGATATATTTCTTGTCTTTAGGAACAGGTAACAAACCCAAACATTGCTTTAAAGTTTCAACAAAGCACATAAGATTAACGGCTTCACGTCAGAGCACAAGAAAGATGATCGTCTGCTTTTCCTAGATGTACAAGTAAAGATAGAAACTAATGGTAAATTAAAGAGGAAAATTTATTATAAACCAACATGGTCTGCACAGTATTTGCATTAAAGCAAGTTTGTACCGTGTAATTGTGTAATTGTTCATAGCAGATTAGGTTTTCTATAACTTAGGGGCAAAATTTAATTGTGTTTGGCTCTTAAGACAGTGTGCATCCCACATTTCGAGTTGGTTACAAGGTATGCGAGACCTACCAAATGTGAGTGCCGCACGCCTAATTTGGCTTTTCTTAAATGTGAATAGCGGTTTAATCCTTGCTAGCCAGTTTTCCTTCGCGCTCTGATGATGATCGTGGATGTTCGAAATGCTGCGATACGTTTGGTTTACGGTTATTTAGCTATGCTGTGCGTCTGTTTTGAGAAAGTAGAAATAGTGTTTATCTTTTGCTCTTAAACGTGATTGAAATAATGTCGCTTACTCTAGTATCACAAACGTTAGATACAAATTGTTACCAACAAACAAACTGATAATAAGGGCATTGCTTGGCCTCGATAGTACACGCTAATTAAACAAATAATAGGCTACTCGTATTAATGTTTTGTAAAGAAAGAAATACACGATAAGCTGGGGCTAAAACATCGAAATGGAATTGTAATATTAATTTGAAATTATGAGTAAATTCCCAGACAGACTTTAATAATCAATAGCTAGATGCGTTATTTGTGTTGTAACTACACGTTATGCTCCTTACACGGTGTAAAATAGATTTCAATTTCTTTGTTTCATAGGTTATATCTACTGAATACAAATATTGTTCATTATTGTCTCAAACTTTTTTTTATTTCTTTGCCAAAAACATCATCAAGTAATGGTTTATTATTTCAGGTATTGCAATGTTATTTTCCACTGAACCCGACACTAAATGCAAACAAATTGCTTTTAACTTTACTATAATAAATATATAATTGCAGATAATTTCATATTTTCTGTGTCAATTAATTAAGTAAAGCCAAATTCATAGCAGTTGTCTTCCTTTTTATTTATATCGATTTTGGCCCAACATAATATCACGAGTACTTATTGGGAATGTTAACAAATCTTAGTTGTGAACAATAAATAAAAACTGCTGAAGTAGCGTTAACTTCAACGAGACTATAGCGTGTTTTTGGACAAACAAATCAATGATGTGCGAAAAACAATGTTAACCTAGACTGTTCGCATTAAACAGATAAAGTGAATAAAAACTGACAAATATTAATTGTAAAAATAAATAATACCTAAAAGTTCACCTAAATTTTTAACCTAATACCAAAAGTTTTTTAATGGAGATTCAAAAACCTCATTAAATAAATGACAGAAAACTTATCTGATTCAATTTAGCTCAAGTTATGTAAGAATAAGGATAATTTTTTTCTTGGTTTATTCTTAATAAGCTTACGTATAACATTTACAGTTGTAGCATAGTCGAGATTTTGTGCTTTTTATTAAAGCAAAGAACACGCGCTTTTATTGCTTCAAGCAGACCTGTATTTGTTAAACGATGACTACTATTTACTAGCCTAAATACTGCACATGTTTCTTTAAAAGCGTTTGCATGTAAATTTAGCTACATATCAATACTTCGATATTGCAATACTACTACAAAGGCAGGTGGGTAAGAGTTGTTAAAGAATTATCACCACCTACGCAATTTATGATTGATTAATTGTATGACTTTTATACGTTTGGAGGAAGCTCTAATAAGTGAATTTTTGTGACTGCATATAAATTGTGCAGCCCGCATTTCCAGCCAATTACATCTTATGTTAGACGACTAAAGGTAGATCATTTGGCAATAAAAAAGCGAATAGCCGTTTCTTTCTGGCGGAAAACATTAAGATTTTCATAAAATTTCTGCAGTTTAATCTGGTTTTTAATTCTGCTGTCAGTTTAGCCGTCAGATTTTGTTTATATATTTGGGGGAAGAATACTGTAATGCGCGTTAAGTTGGTTGGATGTACGTTAGCCGCGTAAACCTTATCCCAATGACTAACCCTATCTTTCGTTCAAAAAGGTTTAATTTGCTGATCTATCCTTATAAAAAGCAGCAAACAAGATTTATATAGTAACGTCTATTTAATATTTCGTTTTTTTTTGTAATATTCAATAAAGTACTCTGTTTGATGCAGTCTGCATTCGCAGGTAAATACACATGCATTAAATTTGGTTTAAAATGCTAACTAATTAATTTAATGAAATCATGTTATTTTTCGCTTTTTCTAGATAGGATGCGTTAGCTTTTGCTAAGATAAATGAGAAATTTAATTATGAACAAAATGAGTAAATATTATAATGGCAGAAAAATTGTACAAAATCGGATATACCTCTTAGTTTACTAACGTTTACTTGTGATAATAGCGCCAATCCATGAAATCAGTTCTGTTTTTGTAGTTCAGAAGATACACTGCAGTTTATCATTTCGCCTTTATTTTTATCTTGTAAAGCTGTGAAGAAGGCTAAGAGTAAAATCAATAAAAAAGGAAAAGAAATACAGAAAAAGAAAAAAATCCAGTGCAAATTTATTCAGATATTATTTTTATGCGATGTTTCAACACAGCCAGAACAAGGAATTAAAAAATTCAAAATATACTATTTGATTTTAATCAACAGTTGCAGATCTAATGTTGACGCATTGGGAATTGTGTAAAATTAATTTTATTGACTGTTACGACAGTTTATTTCGGAATAGATAATTTTTTCATTTAACTGGGTGGCAAAAGTAAAAGGGCGCATAAATACTTTATAAATAAAAAAACTGGCTTCTTCTCACTTAGTGACATAACATATTTTGAATTATAAAACTCGCGTAATTCTAAACCAACATTAAGAGACGTAAATTTTATGCTAAAATTAGCTTTAATTAGTACCAGTTTACCGACATTTATAATTTATTGTTTACCTGTGCAATTGTGCTTTTCCTGATTTCAGTCATTCCATTGTTTAAAATAACTATTTTATGCGTGTCAAAACAAGAATAGCAGACGTAAATGCACAGATTGTGTCAAGAGATAAATCTGACAAGGCTGCAGGATTATCTGATTTAATAGAAAAAGATATTTACCTCGAATATACGTCTAGTAATTTGCCCTTAGTGTGAGTCGTTACCTGCCAACCAGTTTGCGTGAGAATTTCGAAAGAGATTAATGTGAATTTTTCTGGGCCTTGTCGTAGATTAAGATAAAGAGATTTAACATATTTCTAAATTTCTGATTTTGCGGCATTTTTAAAAAAATTTTTCATCATGCAAAACATTAATAATTAAAGGCTGTCTGATAAATTTAGTTGAAATTTGCTCATAATTAAAAAAATTTAAGAAAATAAATTTCAGTTTATTATAGCATCCGGTTTTATGAAGAGTACTTTATGCATTCCTCATTATAATAAATATGTAAAACGTTATTTTATCTAAAACGTTTAAGGATCGATATCAATTGACGTTATATTTCAAGACAGTGTATTATACATTGAATCAATTAAAAAATCACATATAGAATTTGGGAATTTTGCTCCTGAAGGCAAAGGTATGAAATGTGTAGATCTCTATAAAATATTTAATAAAGTAATTGTAATCAATTGTCCTTTACAGTCATGTAAAAGTCAAATAAAGTTGTCTAGAATAATAAATTATATTTAAATGGATGGAGCGATTCCCACAAAGGAATTTCTTATAGTTGAATATTAGCAAATACTATTCATGTCGAAGAACATAATTAACATGTTTATATTTTATTGAATGTGTTAACAAAATTAAAAATCATATATCAGAAGAAGTAAATTGTATATTTTGTTGTTATTATACTAGGCAAATATTTAGCATACAAACAAATTCTACAATTTTACAGATATTCCAATTCGTAGGAAAAATTTTCTGTAAACGTAATCTGTTAATCACGCACAAAATATTAATGTAAACAAATAATTGGGTAAGTTCGGCTGTTATACTCGGTATTCATAATTGAGGCTTTGTGTGTTTGTTGGTGCGTACTGTTTTAACCATTATGTTATAACAAGATTGGAAATACTAACATAATGATACATGCGAAGTCTTTACATGACAGCTTGCATTTGAATTGACTTTTGAATACATTTTTGATTTTATATTAAATATTAAGATTAATTTAAATTGTCAACATATCTTGCAACAAAAATCGGTCTAAGAATAGGCGGTGTGCCGAAAATTGCAGCTTGAATTAAAAATCGAAGCTAAAATGCAATAGAAAACATGCATTACGTAAGTATTTTAATTTAAAAAATTTAAAAAGGCAGGAAAAATAGACGAAATTGTAACTCCAAGTATTTTTATCGGAACAATGAAAAATGAAATCCGTCCAGTCGCTATAATTTTTTTATTGAGTAATGCAACTAATTAGTAAAAAATACTAAATGGACCAGAGGAATATACTAAAATCAGCATGAATGAAAGGTGTAATCTTATGCACAATTGCGTTTCGTAAGCACTGGCGACTCATCAGTGTGAGCAGATACTACGCCGTAAACCAACTTTAAAGTTGGTAAAGAAACGTGGAACAGTTAGTGAGTATGATCTCGTACGTGAATGAGTTTAATGCCAGTAGTGAGGTTAACTTCATATAAAGACTTCGAAAATGTAACCTTAAAGCCGACTCTTTATACCTAAAATATACAGTGTGTATTAAGGGTGCAAACACAAGGGTTTTAAGATTATCACTCAATTCCAAACCCAGGCTACTCGATCACAACTTGATACGCTCGTTATGATCAGATTTATTTAACACATTTCATGACAATACTAACATCATTCAAGTAAAATATATTAGTCATATATACTGTGTTACGGAGAATTTATTTCTACACACTTATGTAATAGGTATTGCGTGTCTAAACGGGACTAGAAGGATATACCAAAGACAGAACGATCAAACGTTATAATCTCATGTTTGTGTAAATTATAATTATAAGTTTAAAATTAACAAATTGGTTGATTAATTTTTATTAGTTACTTCCTGTGTATTTTAATTACCAGATGGGATTTTAATATTCTTACTTACTTTTTGCTTATATATAATGTAAATATTGCAGCAAATTTAAAACACGATATATGTTACATACTGTTTGACATATTATGCCAAAATCCTAGTTACAAATTGTTAGAAAAATTTAATAGCCCTAAAATCAAAGAAGTCAGTGCTATGCCTAGCTGTACTGCTTAATATATTTTGAAATCGAACTTCGTTCCGTATTCGAAAACGTATACATTAAAAGAAGTATTAATTAAAGAATATTGTTGATGAATTTGACTAAGAACTATTTACAAATTAAAAAATAAACAATAAAACTAAGAAATTTAATATGGATACTGTTTATTTCTGAGAATTATCATACATGCAATTGTTTATTAGATGTTGCTCACCTAAAAATACATTAGTTCAAATATGACCAGAATGATAAACTAAAGACAGTATGGACGGAACGTATAATCTCGTACGCATACGTTTTGTGCTTACTGTCAACTTATCAGTAGGCGCCGATATAACGACCTTTATTCACTGCATATTTAGGTGAGGAATATGGAAAAATTTGAAGGCACAATTTACTATACGAATGTGTAAACTTGCATATCTGTAACTTAATATTAAGTCCTCGAAGATAGGACTTCAAAGCCAACTAACTATATATGATATATGATAGTTTCCAACACAATAACAATTGTTTTAGTACCTGATACCAACTCTATGGTTGCCGAAAAGGTACATGGCACCAACACGAATAATGTCAAGCTATGCTAAATTTCGCTAAAAGTTAGAATTTCTACTATAACGGAACACCTATTTTTCCAGCAAATCCATACACTCTGGTCTTGATTGATAACAGATATCACATTTCGCCGTAATTACAACATTACTCAATTTAATATATAAAAGTTAGAAACTATTTGCTGCGGAGAAATAATATATATATGCAATTGTGTATTGGGTGTTGCGCAGCATGTAACAAATTAGTTGAAATATGACCAAAAGGATAAACATAGAACAGAATGAGCGGAAAGTTTAATCTTGTGAAAATTCGTTTTGTGCCTACAGAATTTTTTCTGGAATCAAACAGTTTCTTTCCCAATTACATCAATTTATTTATACACGTTAAATCTATATTCTATCACGCAAAATCAGGTAGATTTTAGGTGAAGGAGAAAATCTCATATTCTTGTCAAAAAATATATGGACATATAAAATAACTTGTTAAGTTACAAAATTACAATATTTGTGTGAGTAAACTACACCCTACGTTAAGGGCCTTAAATGATACCAACAATGGTTTCAATTTTACTCCTGTATAATTACCAAATTCACGAGACAAGTGCATACAACAAACGACATCCAAAGCCTTACTGCAAAGTTCTGCCTAACATACTACAGAAAATTTAAACAAGTTCTCTTGTCAGTAGATAAACAAATTTTTCCTCGATCAATTAGCATTAGAGCAAAATATGTACCGTGTTTTAACGATTTTAAAGCGAAATTCTAATTGATGTAATCTAAAATGTTTTAACTGTCTAAACTGAAATCTACGAGAATCTCCTGCCTAAACTGACAAGTCCATATTTCTATTCCATTTGTGATAATATTTCATGAACGGTGAAAACAGCATTCGTTCACGTGTAATGTAGAGAGTTTAATAAGCCACGATACGGTAAAAAATTGCACTGTTGAATATTAAATGACAACAAAAATGTATATATTAATTTTTTCTTCTTAATGTTCGTTATTGTAAATTTTATTTTGGCTAATCACGCTTTTTGTCATCGAGCAACTAAATGCCCATTATTGTCCTGTTTAGATTAAAATCTACAAAATGTCTCTCTATCAATTTATATTAAAAAATTGCAGAAAATGGTATACTGACCGAATGATTTCAGCATTACAGCCCAAATGAATCGTTGCAATCTACTCCGAAAAGTAGTCTTCTACAGAAAAAGATTTATTCGTTTTCTAATAGCATTTCAGACAAACTACATTAGTAGTTATCAGAAAATCTCCCTCATACGCTTCAATTGCCCAATCGCCGTATCGCAAATAGACAATTTAAAAAAAATCATAGTTCGCCAGCAGACCGGTTTTGGCCTTATTGGCTATTTGTTATAATTCGAATTTTGTCCTTACCCACGACTACCCTGAAGAGTGGTAGCAAAACGTAATCTGCGTTTTTGATACTAACTGTCAATTCTTAAGACTATCAAGAGATAACATGCTTAAATTAGTTGAGATTAATGTATTTTACAAACATGATTATATACAAAAACAGCTCAAGACGTAATAAATTATTTTCTTTAACGTAAATCATTTAGAGAAAACAGGCTTAAATTAAACATTAACAAATAAGCTCAAAATTCTATTCAAAGTTGTATGGAAATTTGACTAAAAAGCAATATTGAAACTATGATTTAATATTTCAGTTTATGATCCATTTATGTTTTCCAACTTTTTAACTAGTAGAATGATAACTTTATCAGAATTGCTTTTACAGAGCAAACTATTTACTACTTATGAAACTTTTCCTCTATTAAAAATGCTCTTGATGGGCATAATCGAAAAGATATATAAATATATATATATATATATATATATATATATATATATATATATATATATATATATATATATATATATATATATATATATATTACTAGTTTCACCATTCTTTAAAATATGAAATACATTTATTATATGGAATAACATTTACTAATAAATCTTATTTCTACTAGTATCTGCAGCCATCATTCTGTATTCGTTAGTATATTCGTTCATCCAATCCCAACAGTACATTTGTCGTAACCATTCCCCTGTTCGTTATTACAGTCTTTGTTTTGCGCAATTTAGACCATTCCTTTTGCGTAACGTCATTTGTCATCGCTTTCATTGTAATATCGTCCGTAATTGATGGTAGTGTCGTATTTACTCTTCTTTTAAATCAAACAATATGAAGTTGTTTGGAAGAAGAAATTTTTTTAGTAATTACCCGAGCTGTGTTCTTCCTAAAATATGATTGCTCCCAGTTCAGCGTTTTTTTTAAACAAATTATTAACATGAGTGTGATATTTTATTTAACCGTTTAATTTCCATCTAAATATAGGTAGTGTAACTGGCGTTCTACTAGAAAAGCGCGCTTCGCGGATGTGTGTATACCTATTACAGCTGTGCACAACAATGTGAAATTATAGTGGTTGAATGATAATTTATACCTTTCATTTTCCAGATTAATTTTCTTATAGTTTAAATGTTAAACGGCGTAATTTTGAGTATTTTCCATTTAATGGTGAGTTATGTATATGAAAAATACTTAATCATAAATCCATCTTATTCTCAAGTCAAATCGCGCAAGTCGGATCGTTGCCAGACACAAACTAATTAGAATAGTAAAATTAGTAACACTTAAATACAATCTTATAACCTTTAAAAGACAATCCCTTACCCTATGCAGTATACTTCTTAACCAACAAGAAAAAAATCAACCTTTAATAACGTTCTGATTATTTAAATTACGTTTGCGATCTTGTAGTGTAGAAAAGGCAGTCCATCCTGTAGATCGGTTTCGATTTAATTATATAAACGTCAGGATATTATTAAATCCCCTGTAAAGCCTGTATCCTGTGTATGTTGGTTAAGCCATGCGTCCAATAAAAGCCAGATAAGAATTACATAGAACTTCATGTAAGTATGCAAATATTACCAGATTTGATCTTGTCCATCATACAATGACGACAGGACATACAACTTTCTGGTGCATCTGTAGAAGTATTGGAATATGAAGTCTTAATAAAATGGCAGGATTTATTAGCTATTAGTTTGAAATAATATCAATAGACGGTATTATGGATTGAATGAAGGAGGTTGTACGCTCTACCTTCAATGTGAAGATAATAATTTTAATAGTAGAAAAACACGATTGCAAAAATTGGTATCTGATGCGTGTTCTAGTAAAATATTAGGAATATTTGAGTTAATGAGCATAGTAGCTCGCCTATAACCTTACTGCTGGTTAGTCAATTATTTACAGTAAAATCCATTATGATCTAATCCTTTATAGGTTTTCCTACTGTATCCATTACTTTTTGACTTGTTATAAAAGACTTTATTACCAGGTGACGGTTTTAATTTCAATGTACATTCGTTGTTTGGTAATTTCTATAATGTTCTTTTCCGACCTTCACAAATTTTACTTCATATTTAAATTAAGCTCATTATTAGGAAAACATTTTAATTATTTGCCCAGCCATAATTCTTCTCATTTGCTCCCTCTTAATCCGAAATCCATTGAGCTCCTTTTTATATTAGATAATTTTAAAGATGAGAATATAACAATTGGTATATTACGTGAGAAAGGTAAATTAAAATGCGGTGATTGAAGCTTTATATAGTTGGATGTTCATGTATAAACAACCATATTAGACTGAATAACTTTATGCAAATACAAGAACTTATCTGACGTACTGAAAGAAGACATGAAATTAGTCAATCATGGGTATAAATCTAGTGGTTAGATTGAAATTTCTCGTTAGCATTGCTTGTATGTATTTAATTTTCATTATCTACATTAAATATATTTCATTAAGGATGCAATTGTTTTTTTTAATTTTAAAGCCTTAAACATGAGGCCACACAGTCACGATATTTTACCTAGTAAGATTTTTTAAAATTGTCTCACGCATGTGAAGACATACATTAATTCAGCCACTGTAATTTTACGTAATAGGTTGGGAGCACACAAGAGGTATGATTGAAACGTTTAAATGACACATGTAACTTACTTTGTTAGTTCATGGTCAACGGATGAATGATAAAAACCATTTTATCAGACATATTTTCAACAGACCGGTGAAATGGGAACACAGCTCAGATTACGTGAGTATGTGCCGCCTAATGATCGGAAACATTGGAAACTTCACTTTATGAATATGTTGGTAATTCTTTTACTGATTTTAAATTAAATATGCACTTGGTATTGAAAAGTTCTCCTACTGTCTAAGTTATAGTAACATAATTCGGCGAAAATTATACTTCAATAACTGTAGCGACAAATTTTTATTAGTACCATTACTGAATTTGGAGAAATTTCACTGTATCCTTTGCCATGTCCGGATCCTACATAAATTTGCTTATTTTTCTGAGTGTATAAAATTTGTATCACTTACTAGTTTTAACAACTTTTAAATAGCAATTCTGTATGCAAAGTTGGCGAGCTTGAAGTAAACACCAATCCCATTGTATTTAACCACTCGTCGAGCAATAAAATAAAACTACCGCCGGTCACATGTACTGATGCGTTTCAACCTTCCAGGATCATAGTCAGAGTACGGCGGAAAACTAATTATCGAGGATCAAACCGCAATGCAATGATGGTAGTTTTGCTATGTTGGTTGATAACTGGTTAAACACAAAATGTGATTGGTGTTTACTTCAAGCTCGCAAACTTTATTTAAAGAACTGTTACTACCACCAGCGCAATCATTGATTGTAGAATTTGAAAAAGCAAATGGGTGACAATAACTCATTACTTTGGAATTAAATTGAAATGAATAGCAATGCTTCTGATTTTACCACGGATTGCTTATATCATTGTAAAAGATTTTAAATGCATGTTTAAACGGATTTTGCATGCTATAATTTAAAATACATTTCTGGCAGATTTTAATTTAATTTTAATTCCTTAATTGCAATCCAATTTTGTATTGTGCTTGTTAAATCGATTAATTGTTAATTCGCTGTAAAGTTTCGGTTCGCTCTCTAAACTAGGCTTACAAGTCACAAAGGTATAAGCCGGTTTTTATGTTGAGCTTGAATTCACTCCTAGTAAAGTTAGTGTTACATAGGAGCGCAGGAACACGCATTTAATTAATTAAACATCTAATGAACTGTTCCAAATTGTAGGTTTTACGGTTTCTGTTGTATTATATGGAATAAGTTAGCTTATCGAATAGCAAATATCTACAGTTGTACAGCCTTGCTCTCTTAATTGTAATAATCCATTTGATAATTATCCAACTCTTTAAAACGTCATAAAGATAGTTACAATATATTATTTATATTGTAGTTTCTCTCTCCATGATATAATTGGCATTAGCCAAGTATCGTCTCTACAGATTATTTTTTAAATTGTACTTACATTCTAAATATATGCATTTCTAATTGACTTCATGATATAAGAGTGTAATGAACAACATCATGCTTAGTGGTTGATGAATATCATAGTCTTTAAATGAAAAACACCTGAAATATGAAGCGTCGGCGTTTGCCCATCATTTTGATCTGATATTGAATAATTTCAAAGTGATTTTCGCCAGATTTTATATCACAATTACCTTTGAAAGCATAATTTTCACCGCGAAGGCTTTTGCTTTTCAATTAAATTTTAGTTGAAATGAAGAATGCAGATACAGTCAGACGTAGCAGGCCAATTATGAACGTAAGGCGGCACATTATCATGTGTTACTGAGGAAGAATCAAGATTATAAGATTTGAAATATTCACCGGCAATTAAGATATATCGGTGTGGATAAATCAATTCTTGTTGGTTAGAAATTGACTAAATTAAAAAAAACAAAAACCGGTCAAACCTTTCTCAATATTTAACAGTTAAATACTGTTTGTTGCGGAGAACTAATAAATATGCAAGTATGTATTAGGTGTTGCGAACCTAGTAAAAATTAGTTCAGTTATGACCAGAAGGATAAACCAAAGACAGCATGAACGGAAAGTATAATCTCATGCACATTCGTTTCGCGCTTACTGGCGACTCATCAGTAGGAGCCGGTATTACGCCCTTTAACCACTATATATTTTGATCAAGAATGTGGGATAATAGGACGGTACAATCTCCTAGACGAATGTGTAAACCTGCAATAGTGAAGCTAACATCGTATAGTCTACGACAATGTGACTTCAACGCTATAGCATAAATTAATATCAATCATATTGGTACCATGTTCTGCCTCGAAAATGATAAAGTTAGTACCATGTACCTTTTTCGGTACAATAATGTTGGTATCGGTTACTAACACAATAGCTATAGTGTTAGTATCCTTTACAGACTCGGTATATATATTATATAGTGTGAGTTAGCGTTGAAGTCGCATTGTCGTAGACTATACGATGTTAGCTTCACTATTGCAGGTTTATATATTCGTCTAGGAGATTGTACCGTCCTATTATCCAATATTCTTGATTAAAATATATAGTGGGTGAAGGGCGTAATACCGGCTCCTACTGATGAGTCGCCAGTAAGCACGAAACAAATGTGCATGAGATTATACTTTCTGTTCATGCTGTCTTTGGTTTATCCTTTGGTCATAAAATGAACTAATTGTTACTAGGTCTGCAACACCTAATACATACTTGCATTTTCTCAATGTTGATGGTCTATTTGATGTACCAAACTTAACAAAAACACGTAAATGTTAATAGACTGGCTTATTCCATGCATAGCTGAGTTGTGTAGTTTAGGTTTCATGTGTGCATTTTATCCATAAACGTTGTGCTTAAATTTGACATTAATTCAAATTTTAAATTCAGCTATTAAATTCACTCTTAAATTCCGGCATTTAAGTACAGGGATACGGTTGTTTCAAAGAGGGCCTGAATGCAATCGCGTTACTAACTTTTAAAATATTACTGTGACTTTTAATGATCACTGGCTCATCTATTTCTTGTTTACTAATAGTCAGTGTTTCTTTTACCATGTTAGCTTCCATGACTTCCTTATAACCGGCTTGTAGCATATTAATTAATTTATTGGGATATAGTTATATGTATAGTTGATCTAAATTTAATACAATAATTTTGCTCGACTTTTTGTTGAAAAATAATCGAATTGTTATATTTCACAGCTGGTATATGCTACCACATGTCGTTAATTTAGTTTAGTTTGGCAAATTTTGTCTAGCATCAAAACATATGTTCTTGCTAATTCATCATTATAAAAGCGAGAATACTCGCTTCCAAAAGGTTAATTTTTCTGTAATTTAATGTGATTCACCGGACACTTGCATTTCTCTAATCTATCATTTAGATTACGACTAGTCCACTCTAAACGCCTAAAGACTTACATCAAAATGTCCGTTTGTTTATTAATACACGTACACAACGGATTTGAACTCCAGACTGGAGGAGATGCAATATTTAACAAATATCCAAAGAGGGATAACTTAAAATATTTTAATGAAAACATAAAATAATATTCCTTAGAACAACAATATCAAATTTCAAAAATAATTTCCATTTGGTTCGCTTGAACGTTTTTAATTTCGCTTTTTTCACACTCATTAGGTTCAAGTTTAAGTAAATGTTTGTTAACAAAAATTAATTTCAATAATTATATGGCATTTTCATAGTACAAAAAAATATATTTTCATTCGTACGCACAAATTCATTAAACGTTTTCCGATAGAAGTAATAGTTCAATATTATTTACGGCAAAAATTATAATATACTTTCGAAAGACGAACATATCCAATTCAAACACGAAGAGTTTGAAATTGAATAACGTGTAATCGCTTACGTTTATCCTCTCTAGTTTGAGTTCAATTCCAGTATATTAACTGCAAGCTCCGAATCCAGTAGGTTAATTTAACATTAAACTTACATTCGTATTGACCTGTTGTGCCTTTTCTTTTTAAAACTTTATTTCAATTATAAACCTACTGACTTTTAGAGTAACTGTCCTGCATTCTTTGGGATTAACTCTTTCCAATACCTACTTTAACTTTGTAACTTTATCCAGATAGGGCTTTAAAGAATGTCATATATATTACGTGGTGTAATGCAGTTAATAATCTTCTACAAAAAAGTAACCAAATTTGAGAATGAATACGTGACTTAACAACCTCAAAATTAAAATGTAAATACAATGCGTGTATAAATAAAGAAATAAGCTGTGACTTTTATTCAATTAGTTGTGTGTGTGCGCGCATTTGTGTGAGTGTGAATGTTGCATCTCTTAAAATATAATAAACTTTAGAGGTAAATATGCGTTGTGTCTGCCTGTCAAATGAAGAACTTTAAATGATTATTTCATTAAATCTGAAGTAAAACTACTCTAGCCTCAAGGATTCATGTGGAAAATAAATTAAAAGATGTGAGAAAAATGCACGCCGAAACGTTTTCAACATGAGAGGCAATGAAAAATGTATGCATGAAAACTTGTTTCGCTAAATTAGCATTTATTCATACAATTCTATTAATTTTCGCATCAGAAGATCAGTCGTAAAATTTAAACAAAAAATTACCAATGAACTTAGTTACGAATTTCCATGCTTGGAATTGTTGCCTTTTTGTGTGGATAGCGGAAAATTGATTATTACGCTAAAATAAATAGGGAAAGCCTTGCGTGATTCCAAAAGATAAGCGTTTGTTTAGTCGGTTCCACTGTTCTGAAACTTTGTAAACCGAGGGTTTATTTTATGATCATTATTGGCAAACGGATGACAATTAAATACGAAAAATTAAAATAACAAATGCTACTCTATATTAAATAGCGTGTTTTTAACTTAAAAATATGGCAAATGCGATTAAAATTTACATTAATGCCACAACTAAAAGTTGTTTCAAACATATCTACTAGAATTGCACTTATTAAGATTAACTACTGCAGTAAAGATCCAAAACTGAAGAATTACTGATTTATAAATAAGCAGTTTAATAAAATCTTTACAATGGTATTCCATGATGGGAAAAATTTGTCAACTTCACACAAATTAAATTCATGCAGTACACAAGACAAATGTGTTCTTGATAGATAATTTCCTTTTTTTGGAATTCTTAATATGGTTGAGGTATTTCTGGTTTTTAACGTATCAAGAAAAACAATTTTCATAAAAGTATTCCAATAGATGATTAATAACTTTATAGGTTACCCTTTTTTCTAGTGCGAACTATAATTACAAAATTAACTACATTTGTGGTAGATACTACTAATAAATAAAGCGACGCATTATCGATTTAATGTTACCAAAAGTACTGCCTTGATAATGAGATGAAGAGACGCGTGAATTAAACACATTTAAATGAAGAGAATAACACAATAATTGATTGCGAATATGACGAGAAAAATAATTCAAATCACATTTGAGGCCTTAATATAAAGCCAAATTATATTTTATTCAACCTGTCGCAAACGGAAAGCAAGTAAATTTTACTTGACTAATCCCGGATTTGAAATAAACATTTGAGGACTTAAGATAAAATTAAATTAAATTTTATTTAACCTGTCGCAAACAGAAAGGAAATAAATTTTACCGGACTAATGCCGGATTTGAAATAAACTCAAATCCTTTATAATTACTCACACAAAATTGCAAAACTACAACCAGTCACACGTTCTAACCCACATTATCCTCTTACGCGATAAATGAGGATGATTCTTGTTATTTAGTCTATGTTAAAGCTCTAAAATTTATCATAGAAAGTTATAAAGTTTAATGATTAGCGTGTTTTTAACTGTTTTCTATGATATCGATTTTTATGGCTGGTTTACTTATTTAATTTCAATGAATTTAATTTCATAATACTTAATCAATTAACTTTTTTCCAAAGCCGTTTTGCCAAAGGATAAAACACATGGCATCATATTTTTTAAGCATATGCCAAGGTGTTATCGTGAACCAATTCGCATCTTACCGCGGATATATGTCAATTTTCAATTTCTTATTACGAATTCTTTTCGTATCCGTCTAATAATAAATTTAAATTAACTAAACGTGAATAAATATTAATTACTTGTTAGTAAAGCTCCTAGGCCAGGTGATATCCTTGCTGCTTGCATGACGCAACATGCTGAAATCCGTAAATGGTAATCGAGTAAAAATAAACGCCACATTAAATTTGTCCGAAGTGGATCTTCTACATAATTTATAGCGAGAAAACGATCTTTACAAATTTAAACTTCCTTAAATTTATATAATTAAATTCACATTGGTTGCGCGGGCGGTGATAACAACTAATTAAATCAAGACATAAAACCCTGTCCAATTGTGTACATAAATTTGTCAGTATAAACAAAGCATTGGGATATGTAGAAAGGCTATTAATCAAGTAGACCGGTTTCGTATTTATTGGGAACTCTACGCAATGTAATTAGATTTTAAAATTACATAAATGCTGTATGGCGTAAGTCTGGTTTCTTGAAATAAGTGACCCCCAAAGCTCGTGATTTAAGCGCGCGACAAGTTTTCTAAAACTGAATCGGTTAGAAAGATAGGTCTGAAATATTGCGCAAAATACTGGCGCACGTATACCAAGTGACTTCGACAAAAGAGTGTGTCTCCTAATACCTTTAGAGACAATAAACTGCGAAATGAAATATGCCAGCTCAACACGGAATAGCAGAGGAAGAAAAAGTATTGAGTTGGTCATTAGTAGACTTTACTTAAACTTTGAAAATTAAGGCGTGATGTAAATGGTTTTTAATTTATGTAAGCACTGAATAACTCGTGTTTATTGATTATTTAATATCAGTAAGTTTTACGATTAAAAGGCGTTTTTCGCATGATCATAACTTTAATAAAGGCATCAAAAGCGTAATGTTTAATTTGCTTTTTCGTAGCATAAAAACGATTAAAATATCAAAATTTTCGTCATTGATGATGTCACGCTCTCAGTCACCATTAATAGCATATTTATTTTAAAATCAATACCTATTTCATAGCTATAATTAACAGAAAATTTGTAAGCCAGGATGCGCGATTAGCTTGTAGTTGGTAAAATTTAAGTACATTAGATTTTATACCAATTTTAACTATCAATATGCACATAAACAATAAACATCTTGTCTCCAACCTGATTTATACTGCTACAGTCTCATTAACTTTTCGTAAACGAAAGGAATAAATTCGTGTAATTGAATTCTTATTAATTTTTAATCATTGTTATTTATATTTCAAACAAAAAAGTAATCCCTAAGCTCATTATAACACAGGTACAAATTGTTGGATTTTAATCATGTAATCATTCACATAGGCTAACTTTTTCGTATCCATATCGTTTCCGTTAATTTAATTTTTTAAATTTATTATGACAAATAAAATATTTCAATTTTAAGATACCTTGGTAAGGTTAAAACAACTCGGCTTAAAAAAGTGTGAAAAAAATGCTCGTTGCCATAATTGATGCCCAAATTGTAGAATTAAAGGTAAAATAGAAATTGAAATAGAGGGCGAGAGATAGTTTACGGATGCAATCATAAATATAAATACTAATTTAAAACAAATAAGATCTCATTGGAACCTTTTGCTGTGGTAATCATTATTCTGCAATGGTTTGGGGCGGCTAAATTACAATTATGAAGAAATTATGATAGCAATCAGAGCACGACGGCAAGCTGAAAATGATCATAAAAGCTAAAAACAAGCGAGTTCTAGCTACGCGCGATTATTTTGCTTTTTTGCGACTGATCAATTACAAAGAGATGAGTGCTTATATGAAGCTCGCAAACTTGTTTAAAACAACTGTGATCACATTACACACAATAAATGTTTGAGTATTTGTGTAATTTATATACATGTAGCGAAAACTAGAAAAGGATAATTTACTTGACTCAGTAGAAACTGTGCAGATGGTATTTCCGATGAAATGAAATGCATGCGAGTTTACTAGACATGAGAGTCGCACGGTTAATTTTCCTTTCCTAATATAGACATTGCGGTTTGATCCATGTTAGTCAGTTTGCAGCCGTGCTCTAATAATGATTATAGAGAGCTGAGACACGTCAGTACTTGTGACAGACGGTAGTTTAAATTTGTCGAGTTATTGGTTGAATACAATGAAATTGATGCTTATATAAAACTCGCAAACGTGATTTAAATGTTTTTATCACTACCCGCGCACTCAGTGCTTTCTTCATTGTAGAAATGTTTATTTTTTGTTAAACTATTTTATGATAATTGACTACAGCAGCATTTTTGATACAAAACTTACGATATTTCACAAAAGCAATTCGTTGTGTTTTAAGAAAAAGAACCGTCAGTGTTAAAGCAAAACTTAAATATCGAATTTAACTTTATTTATATTTTGAATCGAAAGATAATTTTTATATCGATGTCTATATTTGTTACAACTCAATCAGACTGCAGTCGTACTCTAATAATGATTATAGAAGGTTGGAACGCGTCATACCTGTGGTTGACGATAGTTTAACTTTTTTGAGCGACTGGTTGAACACAATATAATCGATGCCTATATTAAGCTCGGAAACGTGGTCTAAGGGTTGTTATTAATGCCCGCACAATTAGTGCTTTCTTCGTCGTAATATGTTTATTTTTTGTTAAAATTTTTGATGATAATTGACTACAACAACATTATTGATACAAAACTAACGATATTTCACCAAAGCAAATCAGTGGTACAGCAAAACTGACATTTGGATTTCAAATGTATTTGTAATTTGAATTGAAAGATAATTTTTGCTTTTAAACATAAATTTGTTACAAATCAGGTATGAAAACGGTTAAAACCGATTGGTTTTGCTAGAACACTACTAGACTTCATTATTTTATATTTTATATTGTCAATTGTTAAATGAAAATTCGATTAAGTTGGATGTAATACTGATATTACATAACAAATAATGTGAATCAAATATCTCACAGACACATTTCCATACACATACCCAAACACAAAGTCACATTCTCAGTGCGCTGTATTGATTGGGGTGGCGATTAACAATAGAAGCAAATTCAAGAGTATTTCACACATAGCAGAGTATGAAATAGTGGCAACGTTTCCAATATAACTGCGCACATTTCTAATAAAATAATTATATATAAAGAGGATTCCCAGGTGAGTTTCAAAGATGCAACGAAAAAGCAGTAATCAAGTCGGAAGTTATTATTTGCGTCATCATTATTTCTACGCTGAATTAGCAAAGGTAGATCTTACATGGTTTAATTATTAACCGGTGAATTGATTTTTGTTTGTGTTTGTGTTTCTACCTTTCTATTTGTTTTTATTTGATGTGTTTAGTTACTTGAACTTATTCCCGCTTGCTTTGCAAAATTGATTATATAATGTATCAGATGTTGAAGTCGAGTTCACTTCTGGCGAATAGAAATTTGCCTTTATAAAATTTGTTGTGCACCCGATTTATAACAAATTTACGCTTCCATACACGATTTGTATTTTTGATTGAAATAAAACATGCATAAATATTGCCTGAACTAAAATTCATTTATTTAAATGATTCGCATATTCCACTAAATGTATATGTTCACAATGGTAGAAAGATTTCATTCAAGTCGTACTTTATTTTATAAATAAATAGAATCAATTAATAAAACTATAAGCTAAAATTCTCTGTCTCAAGTCTGCTCCATTTGATAATTTGTGACAAAATCTAACTTCAATGCAAGTATGAATCTTGCAATTTGTTATTAAGCCGAATATATTCGAAAAACTGTCTCCGCTCTGATAACAAATACACAAACTGACTACGCTTAATTCGTACGATTAGTAACACGCCACGTAGGAAAAAAATAATGTGGTTTAAACCTACGAGATTGAAAATATCCCACTCCGTGTTAGTAATTATCAGAACATTTCGCTTATTAATGTTTAACACCGTGCTATCCATTAAAATTTATCTAGGGCGAAAGAATTCAAATGCATAATGTTTAAAATATTAATTTGTTTTTATGATAGTATCTGGGATAAAATTCCAATGCAATACATACCAATTTCGCAAAATAATCAGAGAGAAATTTCACTGATCTGCTCTTTTTCAGATACAGAGTTGTGGCCCCATTATTCTATATCATCTGTTTGATTGGCAATAATAAAATCATAAAGTAGTTTGCTTCATGAAGGTCGCAAAATTTAATCATGCTGTGTTTTAATAAAATTATTAATCGGTGCTATTTGATTCGTAACATATCTGGTAAAAAAATATCGCGTTATACCTTCGCTACTGTAAGTAGCAAATTATTCCTTTTCGAAATATTATTATTCTTTGGCATGATGCCAAAGCAGAAAATCGCTTCGGAACAAAAACACTTATGCATTCAATTACAGCAGCGGAAATTCTCGCTTTTATCCCACTTGACATTAATTTTTATCGTTTTTTAACATCATTAGCAGTAATGAAATCAAATAAAACTTTTTAGCGCTTCCTCGTAAGTTACATTCCAAAACACACATTGATGTTTTAGATTTATCCTCATAATTATAATTTTGTAAATTCATAGACGGATTTTATTCTTTTCTTCAAGGAACACAATATTTCACACCCTTGTTTTCTTTGTTTCAAGCCTTTAAGATACGCATAATTATTAGCAGTTTACCAATTGCACACCACATATATTCCTCCCTATATTTCTTCAAGTTATGTGGAAAAATTCTGCATGACTAGGCGTATGCACATAACATCCGTCTCAGAATTTACTTGGCTGATGGTTATTAACAATTATATTTCAAACCATATCTTTTAGCCACATATTATGTATGCCGAATCTGTGATTGGTGGAAACCAAATGGCAAATTGCAAAATGCATGAAATATTTCACTTCACATAAAACGTCATTCGGTATAAGCTATTGCATCTGTGCGAAAATTATAACATTACTTCCAGAAAAATATAATATTTTTACGTTCTTAGATGTTATGAAAACTTAATTGATATATCTGAGCCTCAGTCAGAACCTAGCAAGACTCAACGTCTAAGTTATTTCCACTCCGGCTAACAGACATCGCATACGCGAATACATTTAAAAGATATACTGGAAGCTAGGAAACTTTTGTTATTAAAATTGAATAGAAAATTGTGCAGCCGAAATTTAAGTCAAATTTATTTACTCAGAATCTAATTATGGTACACCTGAATATCCAAATTTGAGTCAAATGCACGAAAGACAATTTTTCTTCGTGTTCTGATAATTAGCACGGAAAAATTACATCGGGACCAACGGAGATTTTATCGTTTGAAACTTTGTGGAATGCCAGCTTCATATGTTGAATCTTCCGGATTTGCGATCGCGGGGTGTCACTTTTCACTATCAGTTTCACAAAGATCCGATTAATCCCCATTTCCAAGTACGTATCTGTTTTGACTTCAATCAGGTTGAGTGCGTATTCGTCCCTTTCTTCCGAAGGCTTCAACATCGATCATACTAACACCTGGAAATGTGGTGCGATATAATCTTCGTTGACTGGCTACGTTTCGGTTTAGATTATCCCAAACCATCCTCAGGCCTCTAGTCACACTTTCACATTAAGATTCTCACAATAGCATATTTAGGCAAATATGGTAACCTAGTTCCGAAACAGTTCTATTTATATTTTAGTTATTTTTTACTCGCCAAGATTAGATCGCACCTCATCTCCACGTGTTAATGTGAACAATGTTGAAGCCTTCGGAAGAAAGGGACGAATACGCACCCAGCCTCATCAGAGACCAAACAAATACGTACTTGGAGATGGTGATCAATCCGACCTTTGCGACTCTGATTTTGCAAAATTACAACTCGCAAACGCAAATCGGGAAGGTTTAATGAAATTTTTGTCATGTTGTTAGGTTTACAAACAGCTAACCCATTCAGTACTTACATAGGTCAGTATAAACTAAGACCGTTTGCGTCCTTATTGGGATCTCCTCATGTACTGGCCAGAATCCTAATAAGAATGAAACCGGTCTACTGGATGAATTGCCTTTTCTGCACTATACAATTCTTAGTTTATACTGACATATGTAAGTGCTAAATGGATAAGCTGTTTATATCAAGTTCACAACCTTGATTATAGTTAATGTTATCACTACCCGCGCAAACAATGTTCGTTTAAATGTTGTGAGGTTGTTGGAATCAACGAAAACAGGTTATGTAGTTTACGTAGGAAAGTCAAAATAATGACACAGGAGGAGTCAATTCATTATTCTATCAACCATCAAATATTTGTTATCTGTTGAAGTCGATCAAATCACTTTTAAATCAACAGAAGGGAAGCTTTTAGCAAATAAAACAGACGAGAATATTTTAAGATCACTACTTTTATGTAAATGTTTTTCAATTACCATATTTACTGTGCGTTATAAAGATTTATAGCTTCCTCGTGAAAACTGCCGACAAATACACCAAGAATTTAATAAATAATTTATCTGTTTGTGCATTTAGGATTGACACTTGAAAACGGATAGTTATATGGCCTATTAGTTTATGCAAAATTTGTCAATATTGTAGGGATCAGCATATTTTATTGCGCCCCCCTTGCTGTACGCCGCTCTCTATTAGTAGCTCATCCAATTTGGCTGGAACTCATGCTTCTCATGTTTTCATGAAGAAGCCAAAACAGACAAGTTTTGACTTTATTACAATTTAGAGCGAATACCAACAGAATCCTGCTAGTTTATGAAGACCAAAAAATCGTGTTCAACTACTGCAGGTTGTCAAAAATTTGTAATTCTTAAAAAGCAAATTTATAAGTCAATATAATGCCAATATTGCTGCTACACTATTATTAGATCTAATATTTATTGCACAAATAAACTAATTGATAATTAAAAATTGACAACCACCCATATTTCAAATATTAATTCATTGTAATGTCCCTATAGCTTAAGCCATCGATGGTGCATTCGCCTGATATTCATTAGCAGCCAGAATGAATTACAATAATTGTTGCGCATTCTTCGAATTGCCAAAAACGCATTCTGTAGCATCACTGACCGAAGGGCTTCTAAAAAAGTTTACATTCAACCGGCGTCCAAACAGAATGGCTTCTAACCATGCTTGTTAATATCACTCTCTTGCCAAGTACACAGAATAGTAAAAACTCGTGGCTGTGTTGGTTTCTCGTTTTAAATAACACTTGCTCTGTATAAGGCAAGGGAGGACGGGGTATTAGATTTCCCGTACACCATGAAGATCGTGACGTGTTGAGGTACACCAAACGTCTGCTATTCACTTATGCTTGCTACTACTTTATTTCGTGGGTTTCAGCTCGATCGCCTCAGAGGTCCGTAGTTGTCAAGCACATAACAGTTTACCTTGACCTTGTATTAGCCTGTTATAGGTTAGCACCAAAAGAGCGTTTGCCACGGTTATCTCGATTGAACTCTTCTTCAGTTCAGTAATTTCACCGACAATACTGCATGCTTTTAAAGCGGCTTTCTTCCTTGTTTTCCTAGCTTGGTCGCTATTGTAGTGGGCAACACATCCTGTTGCATCCGTAGTTATCTCCCTGTCGAAATTTTATCGACCCGTCCTTACAGATTAATTTCATTCATCTGCCGGAGCTGCTCATCTTATTAGACTAGAAATAAAGTTATCCAGTTTACGTTGAAGAAGTCTTCACATAAGCAATTTCGGTTTTAATTAGGTGTGTGAATGAATTACAGCAAAAATAGAAAAATATAGACGATCACAAAAATCAGGCAAGAAAAATTATGATTTATATTCATTGTAGAAAATGATTTTTAGACATTCCGCGCAATACATTAAACTGAGATGTATTGACGTTAGGTTATCATTCATTTCAAATGTGTTGACAGTCACAGATATGGCAGTTAATGATAAGATTTAAATATACAAAAGCAGTGAACTTGATATAATAATAAATCCCAATTTATTTAACCATTTGTAAAACAGCACAAGTTTAAGGTCATTCAGGCTTTTGAGATAAAGACCAAAACATAAATACTGAAAATCAAAATGCATCGCAATTTTATAAATAGAAATTCATACAGGTGGAAGGTACAATGAAATAACCATTGGTTGCGTGAGTGATGTTAAAATTTTATAATTCAAGTTTTCGAGCTTGAAGTAAGTACATAACACCTTGTATTTAATCGAACAACATAGCCAAACAAACTTTTGTCACACTTTTTAACGTGTTTCGTACTTCCAATGTCATCAACGCAAACTGACTATGTGAATCAAACCACCGTGCATATATATATATATATATATATATATATATATATATATATATATATATATACTAGGAAACAAAATGAGAGATATGACACTCACCTTACAAGTAGTTTCGCATACATTGTACCTCGACAGATATGTAGATTACGTAATTTCAATGCAGTCACAGACATTAACATTTTACAGTATTCGCCACATATATATATATGTATATATATATATATATATATATATATATATATATATATACTCTCTCGTAATACGATTAAACAATCCATGATTCCATGGGTAGTGATAAAAAATTCTTTAAATCAAGTTTGCGAGCTTGAAGAAAACACCAATCACATTTTATTTAACTAGTCGTCGAACAACATAAGAAAACTAAGTTCAATCACACGCGAATGTAGAACATAGAGCTATTAGTCTCCTACATTGCACTGGATCTGAATTACAGCCGCACAATTTTTATAATATGAAAAATGAAATGTTTTTTGTGTCCATATTCCAGCCAAATGCATTAAATGCGAGAATTGTAGTCGTGAGAAACTCATATATTCATCGATGTTTGTCTTCGTTCTTCGATTGCTATCGTTTTCGGGTAACAACATTTGACGATAAAAAAGCTTCAATATTTGCGACTTGTTTTTATATTGCTATGTTGTATGACCAGTTAAAAATAAAACTGTTTTTTTACGTAGCATGAAAAAATTGTATTTAACTAATTAAGTAGCTACTCTACGCATGTTGTTGTGTTTCTCGTTGCTTAATATCTTTTAGCGTCAGGTTTAGCCGCACTACCTGCAATGTTTTTCTGATATTCAAATCAATACTGAAAGTACCGATAAAGTTATAAATTTTATTTAGAGTGGATTTTCCAAAATTTAGGTTTTATACGCGGTTTTATGAGTTGTTTTACTAAAGATTTTTTAAATGCAGGAAAATATTTTGAATTATTTTTTTTATTTAAAAATTATCTTTGGCTGTCAAGAGAGGCACGAAAATAATTTTTACAAAAATTGTTTGAATATTTCATTTTTGTTTTATAATACGAAATATATATTTTATAAATTTTATTAAAAAGTTTGCGTAAAACATCAGCCTTACAAATAAAATAACATCCAATTTCAATATTGGCAAATCCGATAAAAGTAGATTTTCCTCTCATCTTGTTAAATGTACTGTTTAATTGCACATTGATTTTCTTAAAGCCTGGTTACAGAAGATGTAATAATTTGAAAATTGAATTATTTACAAAAACGAATAGCAAAGCATTTTAAGTCTGTAACACTTTATTTGTTTATCTTTTGTACCGAAGCATTTTAAATTGCCAATCATTTTGTATTTGGGCTATGCTTAACAAGACAGTTTATCAATCTGATGTTAGACGCAGTATCAAAGTACCTACAGCCGTGTAAATTGAGTTCAGTGTAGTCTGACAAGATAAAGTAATAACCAATGCTGGTTTCACTTGTTCCAAATGTAGAAAAACAAACATCGTTTTCAGGTCACAATTTGTTTAATATTTTCACGACAATTATCATTCTTTATAAGGAGCTGAATAAACCAATTTCGCTTTATTTTCCGCATTATATAACATGTTTGCATAAATTGAGCAGTCATAATAGTAATTAAAATAGACAAGTCTTTGAAAAGGAATTATGCTTCAAAGCTCTGTTGATAAAATTTACTTTAGCGAAAAGACCAGTTATACCTCAATAGGAGGAAGGAGAATGAATTACGAGCACATTTCAAATGACTGTAGTCAGATGTGTATTATAATAATTGTTTAAAAAAACGAAAAAAAAATTCTAGCTTTTTCTTAAAATAAACATGAATTAATGATCATTAGGGCAATTTACATTCATGGCTGGTAATGAGCTTCATGTTTTTTTAGCAAATATGCTCCTGAATTCGAGATCCGAACGCAGCAGATATGAATTACACTGACGATACTCAAAGTGATATAACTGGTGTAGTAAATGAATCTAAGTTGATACATTTTACGTGGTATTTTGAATATAGATTTATGACCATCTTATAGTGTTTTTAAAAATGGACACTTTGTAGTAAGTAATTTTAATCTGATCAATATATCATACGCAATATAATATTACCATGATAATATTTATACGCATATTTACCCGAATAAATTTAACCCAATTGTACATGCAAGTACTTTTTGAAATTTGATTGCGGAGTGCCAGCTTCATATTTTCCAATACCGCGTTTTTCGTACGCAGGTTGTAGTTTTGCATCGACAGTTTCATAAAGATCCGATTGATCACAATTTCCATTTCCTTTTTGTATTCGATCGGACTGAGTTTGTATTCGTCCTAATGGAAATGCGGTTCTATCACATCTTTGTTTACTGGAAACGTTTCGGAACAAAATCACCGTGCAAGTGTTTTGATTTATACGGAATTGACTTATGAAATCGGGAAAAGTATATCAGAGCTCGCAATAGTTTTGCTCAATCGATGTTAATTTTGTGATATTTCTATTTGTTTCAAACTAAATTTTTAATAATAGTTATATTGGTTGTTACGGAGAACTAATTTATACGCAAATGTGTATTGTTTTGCGCACCTCGAAAAAATTTAGTGCAAATAGGGCCAGAATGATAAATATCGCCTTCTCCTGATGAGTAATCAGTAAGCCCAGTCTGCCGTATATTCATTCTAACTGGATTATCCCAGGGAACCTATTTGAACTAATATATTGCTAGGTGCGCAACACCTAATACACAATTGCATAATTATATATATATATATATATATATGTTCTTCACAAAAAACATTAACTAAATAAAGTATATTTAATTGAATGGTGTCATGATTACTACAAAAATTGATAATTGTTATCGATTAAAGCCAGAGTATATGGATTTGTTAGAGTAACAAATGTTCAGGAGTAGTTGTAATTCTCAATTTTGATGAAAATAGGCATATAGTGAAATCTCTTTTGTTGGTATCATGTAAAAACTCGGCAACCATAATGTTGGTACCATTTAAATGCTTTGTATACATTATATATAGCAAGTTGGTCTTGAAGACGCATTTTTGCAAACTTTATTTGAAGTTATCTCCCATGCTTTTGGTATACACATTCTTCTAAGTTGATTTTACTGCCCAACGATCCCACATTCCTTATCTAATTATGTAATTTATAAAGAACGGGATACCGACTCCTAGTCATTGGCCACGCGTAAGCGCGTAATGAGTATGGGCATTAGATTATTCCTTTTGTTCATGTCGACTTTGATTTCTCCTTCTGATATTATTTGAACTAATTTGTAACTAGGTGCACAGCACCTAATACATTATTGCTTAAATTGTTATTGCTTGCCTTTCGTGTGTCTAATATAAGTGTTTTTGGAATTTAGAACCACTCTCTAATTAAAAGCTTTAAACGGCCTTCAGAAATAGAAATTAATGACTGGGTGGCTTTTTGAACGTTGCGATGACTGGAATTGAAAAATAATTTTGTCACCATGTAAACACTAAATACGTAAAATAATGAAGTCAATCCTGGAAGTTTTAGAAATTATATATATATATATATATATATATATATATATATATATATATAATTATTAGTTTTTAAAAGCTGATAAAATATATGTATACGATGATCAAACAATGTAATGTTCGTAAAGAAAAAACGTATACCCAATATTTAATATTATTTTATTTGCGAATATAAGATAATAATTATATAAATATTTAATATCATAAACTTGTGTACGGTGTAAGCTTGGATAGGGAATTCTATTTTTAGCATAATAAAATAATTTCGATACCTGTTCATTCTTACAATATTTTAAATATACTTTTCCGTTCTTATCCAACTGCATAAAACTGGATACTAAAGGTAAGAAAATGGCCAAATGGTCAAGCTTACACATAAATTATCACAGTGATTAAGTAATGTGTTCGCTTTCTCCAAAACCTGTTACCATAGGTGATTAGGTCGGGAATGCAAGTGGAATCAGTCCAGATGTGTTCCTCGTTATCAGCAGGTGTTTGTTTTAATGCTTCCTTTTTTGCATTTAAATTGGTTTCACTTTTGTTTAAGCGAACCTTTTGTTTCATAAATTCTGAAATAATGATCCATATTTTTGCGTGTCAATAGGTTTCCTATCTTTTTTTGACAAAATTGCAATTTAACTGTCAATATTTGCTATTTTTTGATGACGTTTAATGAGAGGCATTTAAATATGTTCCTTTAGTTTTAAACGTTCATTGCATAATTGTTTTTTTATATATCTGACAAAATTGCAATGTTATGGACTGTAAAATTAACAAACTTTATGTTTGTCCATTCATAAAACATTTCGTTATCTTGTTATTATTACAAGCATAGAGTTTCTGAATTTTGTAATCTATAACTTATGGTGTTCTTGATATTATTTGCTTCGGTTATTTCCAATCTTAGTGTATACTTTGAACACTGAATAACTTATATTTTCGTTTACTCATATTGTATGGAATGAGGTAAATATTTCATTGGAAGGAATTTATTTTGTGAAGATCAGACTAATTACTCTATATATCGTCCATCTCTATGACTTATTATGTATTTTTAATATAGCTCGATAGTTATTGATCTAATGAACAATTTATTTATATGTACAATAATCAATGTAGCAACTTGATATAAACACCTGACCCATTAAATATTTAAATTTTGTCAGTATAAACTAAGATTTGTTTATTCTCGAAAAGGCAATTCCTTCAGTAGACCGGTTTCGGCAAATTCTAGTCAGTACGTGATGCGATACCAAAAAGGACGAAACCGGTCTACTGGATGAATTGCCTTTTCTACACTATACAATTCCTTGTTTACGTTGACAAAACGTAGGTAAATAACGGGTCAGGTGTTTATATCAAGTTCTTAACCTTGATTATAGCAATTGCTATTACCTCTCGCGCAGCCAATGTTCGTTTATTTTATTCATATTACCTTTATTGGTTTATAAATATGTTTTTAGGGAAGTCATTCTCTCAATTTAGTTTTGTTTACTTCTACTTGTACGATACAATTAGCCAATAATTAATAATTTCCATAACAGTACATCGTAACACAACTTTTATTCGAATATTTTTTTCGAACTTTATGTGCGGTTTGATATTTCATTGTTTAGATAATCCCAATAAAGAAATCCAGATTGATCAACTTAAACTTTAAGTTCGCTAAGAAGTTCGTGTTTAAGTTCAAACAGTAACAAAAAGTAATAATTTTAGGCATGCTTAATATTTAAGTTGATCTTCATAAACATTTTCACATTTTACTATAAATTGAAGCTTGTAATGCATTATTGAAAGTATCAAATAAGTCATTGATCTTTAATTTAAAGAATTGTAATCCGGTTAATTATAACTATATATTTCGATTATGCACACAAGTCAATTTAAAACAACTTTAAGAAACAATTGTTTATTATTAAGTCTTAAATTATCTGTAATATATTAATATTAAGTCCGTTTTCAAATAAGGTTTTTTTTATTTCAAGTATTCAAGCCCAAACTCATAGCCACTTCTTTGCTCTAAATTCTTTTAATTTGATAATGTAAGTCTCAAAATTTTATCCTCACGAGCAAAACAAAATTGGTATAATCTTCTATATTTCCTATCGTATATGAACAGTTTTTAATTTATTAATTTGGGTATTAATAATCTAGCATATTCTGTATTGTTAAAATAGTGTTTCCATGCATAATAATTGCATTTCCCTTTAAGGTTCAACTAAATTTTAGGCTCTTCGTACAAACTAAGTATAGTGCAATTGATTGCTGGACTTATCTTGCGCTAAAAGAGCGCCTTTAGCCATGATTTATAGATGGAGTACATTAGAATATATAAATTTACCTCTTTGTACGATTTCGATTTTAGACTTCATTAAAAATATAAACATTTTGAAGAAATTAAATAATTATCGTTTGTGCGACTGGAGATAAAACTTATTTTAATAAAACTATATATATATATATATATATATATATATATATATATATATATATATATATGAAAGTAAGCGATTATTTTATGCAATAATGGAAGAGATCCTATGGATTTTACTAAAGCTCACATTCTATTAAAAATAATAAATTACTTTAAACGTTCTCTGAAGCTGCGATACAAACGCTATGCATCTATCATTACGCAAGAATAACCGAGAACTTGTATTGTTTATAAGGGACATGTTGAAGTGTGCACTGTCCGGTTTTCCACATTTTTAAAGTCACAACCATTTGCGTCGGGTAAGAAGTGCCGGCTTCTGCGAAAAACTTTCCAGTAAGTAGAATACGCATTTGTTCATACGATTGCATGTTGTGTTGAGGACAATTTTGCTTTTCTTCCTTATCCCAGATGAACGAACGTGATACTAGTTACGCCATACATAATATATATAAATGCATAAATGTTAGTTCTCCGCTAAGAAGAACATATAACTGTCACATTATTCATTGAGTTGTGTTATGAATACCGCGAAAGGTAAAAACGTTGTAATAGTTCACGTTAGCGAATGCTTAATTATTCCAATAAATCGCAGGATAACAAGTGAGATAACCGAAAGCACATGACAGTTAATATTTGCACACGAGCATGTCGTTCGCTTCTGTTACGGACTTTTAGATTTAATTGTTTCTAAAATGAAATAAGAATACAGATTAGATGTATACTTTATTTTTTCCAAAAAGCTTCTAAATTTGTTACGTTAGACGAGTTAGTTTTTGGTGCATCTTATCATGTTAATGCATTTCATCCTATTTAAACCACTTAAAACAAATAATTCGGATGTGCAGCCAGGAAGTCATCAATCTCCCACTCCACTTGTTTGGTTTTTTTAAACACGCCTATGAATTTTATTTCTTTATTCGGGATTTCCGCGCTGCTAAATGTTACTATTTGTTTAACTTATAATAAAACAAAGTATTACCTTAATTCTGGATGTCTAAGGACAAACGTCCTTCAGTGACAATCTCACTAATATCAGCTAGTATAAATATTTGCCAAGCCATAAAGGAATATGCTATGTTTTGCAAAAGGGAACGTGTTTTACTACAGCTTAACAACTATTAATGTACTAATTAAACGAACATTGGTTGGATAATTTACTATAATCATAATTGCGATCTTCAAACGTAAACCTCACCCATTAATTACTCCAGTTTGTCAGTATAAACTAAGAATTGTATAGTGTAGATAAGGCAATTGATCCAGTTGACCGGTCCCGTCCTCTTTGAGAACTCATAACGTACTGGCCAGAATTTGCCGCGGACAGGGCTCAAACATGGGCACGTCTTCTTCGGAATCTGGTGCTCTAACCACTGAGCTAGCCGGCCGCAAAAGTGGTTAGAATACCAGATTCCGAAGCAGGCGTAACCAGGTTTGAGTCCTGTCCGCTGCAAATTCTGGCTTGTACGCGATGAGTTCCCAATAAGGATAGAACCGATGTAAACTAGACAATTCTTAGTTTATACTGACAAAGATAAGTAATAAATAATGGTAATTGTTATTACCTCCCGCGAAACCAATGTCCTTTTAATTATCAATTTAACTGAAGGAATGTATTTCCTAACGTTATCGTTTTCAACGAAAATCCACAACGTCTACACTCATGGTTTGTGAGATATTGATAATGACGACAAGTTTTAAGTGTGAAATTTACTTGCATAAACATAAAAATCTCTTAGGCAGCAGTCCCTTTTACTTAATAAAGCAGTGATTTATGTGTTTGTAAAACGCGCAGTAGACAATTTTATACGAAAAATTTTCTGAATTTTGTTCTATAGATTGTTTAGAAAACTGTCTTCGCAAACTAGATACAGGTAACATCTATCGTACTTTAACTTGCTGGTTCAGGGTATAGCTCGGTCCACCTGACTAAGTAACTATTCAGCATAAAAAACAAATGATAATTGGATTCTAGCAGGAGCTATGCTGCAAATCAGACCTCACAAAAATATTGCGAGTGAAAACGACGGAGCAGTGGTAACCCGTATTCGATTCGCCAAGTTTATGCAAAGAAACGTGCATAAATATAGTAACATTGCGTCAACATGGAGCAAAGAAAATATGACAAATCATTTGGAATGTTGGCAATGGAAACCTTTATTCTATAGTTGATTTTAGAGCCATATATTTTGACACATTTAAAAGGTTGCAGATTAAATCTCTGCACAGAAATGACATCATTTTAACACTCAGTCAAAGACAAACCCGATGAAGAGAAGAGAAATGAAATACAAGTTTATTCTCATAGACGAAAGTAAATAACAAATACAGATGGTTCAAAAGTCAAGTTCAAATAGAATCTTCAGTTAAAAATTCAAGTTGGCGTGCTTGACATGAACCACAATCCCAATGTATTTCACACGTCTCGCAAAAAAGCAAGACTACCGTCAGTCACAAGTACTGTGACTTGTTAAGTACAATATAATTGGCATTGGAAGAAGATCGAAGACCTTATTTGAATAATTTTCATCACAACCTGCATAATCAATGGTTGTCCAGTGAATTCTTCTTTTGAATATACATAAGATAGAGAAATTATATATTAGGGAATCAAAAACTTTTTAAAGACAAATAATATAAATTGTATTTGTAATGGTATGAGTAGTGAATTGTAGAGATAAAAATTAAAAATAATAAAATACTTGGAAAACTAAAATTTAGAATCCATCTCCAACTGATAGACTTCATTAAAAAGGTCTACTGAATAAAATATTTTTCAAGGTTTCCGTTTATTAATAACAACAGTAATTTCACCAATTTTGTTAATCTGATAAAACAACTAATGCGCCAAGAAACCAAATAATACATCACGAGAAAAAATAAAGCTCATAAAAAATAGTCGTTAGGAATTTGAAATATTTTCAAAATATATTGTAACTTATAAAACGAAAATAATATAAATAAATGTAAAAACACAGACTCGTTGAAAAATACAGAAAACATAAAAGAAAAATTATATTCCATATTTATTTTTTACTGGCTTCTGCATTCTAAAGAAAATTTCTATTAATGTTTGGAATAAATAAAATTAATCAGAAATTAACATGTTTTACTTAATAAGTTTCACTATTAAATGATTAATTGAAAATCAATTTTGTGTTGATTTTTTTCGAGAAATATTGGTTTGGCTGATGTTACCTGCAAAAAATCTGGAGTTTTCACGATTTATTGTTTTTTTAAAAATATTAAACATGTTTGTAGAACATACTTAATTTGGCACCACTAATAAAATGCACTGTTCAATAATTATTATCCTATAAATATCTATTGACAAGATAGCCATACCTTAATGATAATGAACATATAATCAAAGGATATAAATGGTAACGTCAATGTTTTATGTACCTTTGCATATTTCGACGGATTTAAAAAATGAATGGGAAAGAAACCGTTGTTATTTCGCTTTTTTACAACTTTTTAATTCTAATTTTTCCGATAAAAAAATACAGTTACCTCAAACTTCACTAAATTGAGTTTGATTAATTTTGGTAATCGAATATCACACTACTTTCGGTAAGTGTAACGGTAAGAAACAAATTACTGCGACCTACTTTTGTCTAATGTTTAGTTTTGACCAGCGTTTAAGCGCAGCAAGGCTGATTAATGACGAACTGGATAGAGAGAAGTTTATTTACAAGTAAAAATGAAATAGAAAGTTCCCAATTAAGGACGTTCTCGCTGAAATGTCTCGTGCACACACAGATATTGTTTTTTGGCTATGATGTCAAATAACCCTCCACAAAAGTAAGCATTAGGTGTTGCGAAACTAGTAACAAATTTGTTTAGTTGTGACCAGAAGGATAAACAAAAAGGCAGCATGATCGGAAAGCATAATCTCATGCACATTCGTTTCGTGCTTACTGGCGACTCATCAGTAGGAGCCGGTATTACAATTGTACCGTCCTATTATCCCACATTCTTGTCCAAAATATATAGTGGTTAAAGGGCGTAATACCGGCTCCTACTGATGTGTCGCCAGTAAGCACGAAAAGAATGTGCATGAGATTATACTTTCCGTTCATGCTGACTTTGGTTTATCCTTCTGGTCCCAACTGAACTAATTTGTTACTAGCTTCGCAACACCTAATACATACTTGCATATATATTAGTTCTCCGCAACAAACAGTATTTAACTTTTATATATTGTCAAGCATAACTTATAACTTGTCAAACGAAAGCATTTTCATTACATGATATTCTAGGCCTGTTTATTTTCTATTAGATAAAATATTATTTGTAGTATTAATTTTACCTGATTAGCACAGTGGCACTCATCACATTAAACGTGTTTTCATCACCTTCTTTCTCATGTGTTGCTTAACACAATCTGCGTAATTAAATACTTATTGTCATTAAAACCTGACTTTACTTTAAAAAAGTTATTCAAACTACGAAGCTACTGTTTTAGTCAAAAGATGCACCAATTTAATGTCATATAGAAGGGGGTTTTGTGATAAAACATAATCTAAGAATATATGGCCATTTTTCGTTGTAACGTGGACTTTACATGTAAATATAAACTGATACATCGATTTTCGGTAAATAGTTAGTTTAGTTTTATGCCTGACATTAAGGAAACATATTTTAAATGAAATGCCAATCTGATACAAAATCATAACAAAGTTTCATACGTTGTGTCAATTCCTACACATTTAGTACAGGCGATTTGATATGATGCCAAAACTACGGCGAAATGGTACAGAGTTAAATAGCGAATAGCAAATAGTAATGTTACTGAGACCGAGAATGTATGTCTTGTTTTGAAATGTTTCAAACAGTTCTCCGTATTGGCTTTAACATGAATTGTCAAAATGATCAAAATATTTTACATTAAAAATAAAATAAATGTAATTATTGAAAAATCCTCAAAAATACATGATTGAATTCATTTGACAATTAAGGTAGGTTATATGTAACTCATTATGCAGGAATAGTTAGTCGTGGTATAAAAACCGGATAAGAGTAAAAAAATAATGATAGAGTAAAATGTATGTAGGGTTAGAGTAAAGAAAATGGGAATACAAAATTTCGGAACGGATAGAAATATAGGGAAAGCCTTACTATCTGGAGAGCGCAAATCGGGATGCCGCGATACTTATCATGAGTTGCTGACGTGTAGGGATTATTAAGTGTTACAACATTCAAATATTCATGTGCTTAAGCAGATGATGTTTGGAAATGACAGGACGATGTAAATGGGTTTTTCGGGAATAGCGAAATGGCGTTTAAATTATCATAAGAAAAGAAAACACGTAATGCTGAATAGAAAGGGAACATAAATTTAAATTTAAAACACGATTTAAAATAACTTTATCAAAAAGGCGAATGCATCAATTAAACATTTATGTTTCATAAATAAGAGAGTTCCGTAATTGAAAAGCTATGCAAATTTAACTAATGAGCTACGAAATCTCTGCTCTGTAGAATCTACCCTTGAATAAAGATGAAAAAATATATTTCATTTAGCAGTAATGAAAAGATATAACTTTAAAAATTTTACAAGATTTTCAAATTCCACATTATAACAAATAATATAAAAGGTTGCATTATTTTAAATGTACGCAGAAATTACGATGCGAATTTAAATAAATCCATTGGCAACTACAGAAGATTGCATAGTTTAGAGACAGATTCTCTTAAGCTTTGTAAATAAGAAGCTGACAAGATTTGAAACACAGAAATGGTTGACTGGCGCGACCTCGATGCATAATAAATTAGTATTCGGTATCATTTTAATTTAAGTTTGCCCAAATACGGATCATATGACCAATTAAATGCTTACGGCCCTTTGCAGGATTCACCTTCCCCCTCCCCATTATAAGGGCTAGAATAATGTATGCTGTATTGCTGGGCAGTTGTTGGCAATCTTTCGGCTATTAAGAGTCACCTGGTGCTGCGCTCATCTGGATCCAGATAAGAATATTGTTAGCTGGACACAGACTATTTCGGCGCGTCAGTCCTCATTCTTTCGTTGCAAACGTCCGTCACTGATTTTAGTTAGTTATATGGATACATTAATTAAATTCAACATTTTAATATATATTTTATTATTTAATTTTCAGTAGTGTACGGTTTCATTCTTTAAGCTAAGTACATTTTATAAATTTTGTATAGGAAAACGTATTTAATTAGTAAAATATTTAACTAAAATACCCAATTTTAAGGTAAAACTAAACAAACAGTATTCACTAGCTTCAAAAATTAAAATGATGCGCCTGAAAAATTATATATAAAACAATGCATAAATCAATGCCCCTTATTATGTTTTCTGCCAAATTGTGGTTGAAATTTGCCATCTTTTTATAAAATAACATAAAAATTTAAGAGTTAAGATAAACAAATGAATTACGTAATGTTTACATAATGACAAAATAATGAAACTGAGATTCTAACTTAATTTGGAAATTAATAATAACATCCTTTTGTGATTATTGAGCGTTTTAGTGGGGTGGTTAATTATTAATGAAAAAGTGTACTTCATTAAAAGGGACATATGAAAAATTTGATCTGAAACATTGAGCAATTTTCGCAAAACTTTCATAAAACAAACAGTACACAACAATAGCACTCCAAAAATTTTTAATTAACATTACCTGGTTTGCCAAAAACCAACCAGAAACGTGCAGGTCAAAAAATAAAACCAGAAATGAATTAAAAATTGATTGGTAAAAATTAAGGCGTAGTATTATAAAATTTCTTATAAATTCCGTTTGCTGATGCGACCTAATACACATACATTTATGTATAAGGTGTTGTGCAGCTACAAAAAAACTCCTTCAAACGTGACCAGCAAGCAAAAAACGTACGTGCACATGAAATTATAATAATATTTGTTTTATCTGAGTTGAATTAGTTATTATCTTAAAGAAAGCACACATTGTGTGTCAATATGACGATTTCAAATCACGGTGAACTTGTAATGAGCTTGTTAGAATACTGAGGCTCCGTAGATAGCCTCTTATATATATATATATATATATATATATATATATATATATATATATATATATATATATATATATATATAGCTGATTATTGAGTGTGTATGCGTTTGTGTCTGTGTGTGTTCTCGCCGTATTTCAAGAAAGTGATATCAACGATCTGGTCATTCTTGTATTGATGGCTTGAGAGTTAACCACCCGTTCGCATTTTGGCTGTTACGCGTTCGAATGTTGTTTTTCTGAGTGTAGTCTTACGTTTCACCATGTTGCGCAATTTTGTTTCCTACACTTGGTAACAGTGCAAGTGCAGATTGCAGTGTTGAATGCTCATATTTTCCAGAAATTTCTGTCTGCGTACGTGCAATTGTTTCTTCCTCTTCAGTATGTTGCCAATACGATCGAGTGTTTGTTGAATCTGAGTATATATATGGTTTATTTATTTGTTTCTTAGAAGTAACCATTTTACATTTTCATAAGACCACTCGTTTTTTGGCAGTCTATTCTTGGATACGCAATACTAAGAATTTTTACAAAACCAAATTTGAATATTCTTTATGTAGGATAGATATGTCAATTTCATTAAAAAAGTAACACGTTCTTCATAAATTTTACGGCTTTTGGAATTCAAAAAATCATGTTTTTGATAAAAGTTATATTTCACTTAGAAAGCTGGTTGAATATGTTATGTGGAACACTTTTGAGCATATAAGAAGAATATGTCTAATAAATATCAATATTAATCATGATTATCACGAGTTTAACGAAATATTTCGGTTTTAATTTTGATAGTATAATAAGTTTAACAAGAGTAATAGTATTGGTGGGTTGGATCACATTTCCTAAATTTCAGAATAAACATACTTTACTGACAATTACTGTTGTCTTGCTTTTAAAGATAAAACAATTTAGCTTCCATATGATCAATCCAAATTATTGTCAAGCATAACTTATAACTTGTCAAACGAAAGCAATTTCATGAAATTATTTTCTAGGCCTGTATATTTTCTATTGGATAAAATATTATTTGTAGTATTAATTTTAACTGGTCATCACAGTGGCATTTATCAATTTAAGCATATTTTCATCAACTTCTTTCTCACGTGTTATTTAACAAAATCTGCGTAATTAAATACTTATTTTCATTAAAACTTGACTTAAATTAAATATATTATTCCAACTACGGAGCAACTATTTTAGTGAAAAATGCACCAATTTATTGTCATAAAGAAGGGGGTGTCGTGATAAAACGTAATCTAAAGAATATATGGCCTTTTTACTTTGTAACGTGGACTTTACATGTAAATATAAACTGATACATCGATTTGCGGTAAATCGTTAGTTTAGTTTTATGCCTGACATTAAGGAAACATTTTTTAAATAATTTTTTCTCGTACCAATCGCTTTCCGAATAATAATAATAATACCAATATTTAATATTTATTTTAAAACCGCGTTCTCCAATTGAGAAAGTGAATATATTTTTGCAATTACATAATAATAAATCATTGCTAGACTTTTCTCAAGGCTGAAAAAAGGATCCTGACTAAGCATTTTCTAATCAAAACACTGTATCTCTAAGTCATGTAGGATAAAAAAGAAATAGAATTTTTAACAATGAATTTCACCTAGGAAAACAATTTGTAAGTAACATGCTTCTGTTCTCAATGTGGTTTTCGATTGGCTTAGCGGAGCACTGTTGTATCTGACCAATGAATGATCTCTATTGCATACGATATTTATTCAACTATGCCTTTCTGATGATTGTAATCAGAAAACACGGATTTCATTTCAAATTTGACAATAGCATTTTCATCAATATTGCATATAGTTTATATTGAAAGTAGTTCTAAACAAAAATTGAGCCTTTTGGAAAGCATAAATATAATGTGATTGAACATTTGAATACTGTCTAAAAAATACTTTTTTCAAAAACATTGTAACGAAAAAGTTGTTATAACTGCCTAAGGCTGTACACGTGCAGGCAGAAATGGTGTCTAAGAACCGAGTGAAAATAGTATTTTTCACTTGCCGTGAAATACATCAAATGAACCGCATTTGAAATCATCCTGCAAGACTTCTAGAGACAAAATAAGGTAAAAATGTATCCTCAAAGTTTAAACAACTCGTACCAGCAAATATCGGTCTCTACATTCAAAGTAAACAACCAAATAGAGGATTTCAATACGGAAATTAATAAACGTGCAAAAAATATCGGCTTACACACATTTGGAGAAAAAGAAAATAAATTTGAGCCTTTACCAAATCCGATTAGACATGGTTGGAGGGGCAGTCAAACAGGAATTTTGAACCCAGCGCATGCTCGAAAGTTGTCTCCGTCACAAAAACGAAGCATCTGGTGCGGACAAAAGTTTTATTCAGTGAGACAGCCAACATCCACTATAGAAGATATGTCAATAATTGAACAGGGTCAAATGTTTGCGAACAGCAACAGGCAAGTATATTACTGGGAAATTGCATAAACAAGACATTGGTTTAGTTTAACATGAAAATTAATCTCCTACGCAGTACTAAATTCTAGGATTTTGGAAATGTATTTAAAGTAAATAAACAAAGTCTAATGAACCATGCATAATTATTGCAGAATTAAATTTAATTTTGAACATGTGCATAGTTAATGATTTAAAATGCAAGTTTTATGAACGTAAAGAAATAAAGTTATGTGTGTATATATATATATATATATATATATATATATATATATATATATATATATATCTATAACTTTCTAAACTATCAATGAACGCTTAAGCATATACTAATTTTTTTCTTTTCAAAGCTTAATAACAGGTGAGATAGGTGACAACTGAATAAATAATATCATTATTACCAAACAACTTAGAAGTGAAGTCGTAAAACGTGAAAGACTAAATAAACGAAATAGCCGGTATTCAAGGATAACAAAAGATTAGGTTTAACTTTAATAAAGAAAATAAAAATTAGCCATTCTCAAGGCATCAAAACTCAGCGCTAACTCACACACACAAATACAGAGAAACACACAAACATAATCGTATAAAACTCATAAAAAACAAATAAGACTGACCGATTGACAAATTTTTTATAGTTAATATTAAAAAAACTATTAATTCTGCATTTGTATTTTAAAATAATAATCGAGTATAAATCATAACTGAAAAACATATCTTCACTCATATAATTTGCTTTATAATTTGGTTTTCTTGGAAAGAAGTCATTTGACATGAATCTAATGTAGCAAAATAAACCATTCTTATTATCTCAATACACACACACACAAACACACACATACACACACACACACACATATATATATATATATATATATATATATATATTATGTGTGCGATTTGAAACTCTAGTGGGATTGCAAAGACCGTCGCAAAACACTTGGTAACTAATTAATAATGCGAAATAGATTCAGTTGATAAATTACATCAGAAAGCTTACACAACTTAAACAATATATATATATATATATATATATATATATATATATATATATATATATATATATATATAAAGATACATAAACATATATGCTGTTATGAATACTCTAGGAGAAAATCAGGAAGAATCGGTTCTGGTATCTGTTAAGAGTTTCTTTTCTTGCACATCAAAACTGATACAATAAAGTTTATATACGTATTTTATATATATATATATATATATATATATATATATATATATATATATATATATAACATAAGCTACATATTATGTGCAATAAAAAATGTATTTTATCAAGTAGACAAGTTTCAAAATTATGGGGCAATCATGAAATACCTGCCGTGACAAAAATAAGGAACGATATATATATATATATATATATATATATATATATATATATATATATATATATATATATATATATATATATATAATATTATGTATAGTGTTCTTATTAGTATTATTATTGTGTTGTGAATTCTTAATTTTGGTAAATGTTTTATTTAGATTTGTTGATTGATTATCAAGGAATTTCCATATGCGGTGAATACACTGTGCAGTATTTATCCTGTAAATATTGTCTGTGTTTATTATTTTCCAAAATATGTTATATCATCTTTTGCTTTTTTCAAGTATGCACACAGCTCTAAGATAGCTGTATTGTTTTAATCTATGTTGGTCTACTAGACAAAACTCATTTGGTATATTATAAATGTTTAATTTTATGCTGGCAATGTATAAATCATATAATTCTGACGTGGAACTGAAATTTATTTTAATATATTTTTCTGACTAAAATGACATTGGAATGAAACCGGAATTTTTAGCTTTATATGCGATTTAAACATTGGTGCCTTTTATTTGTCTTTAAAAACATCCATAAATTATTATATTTGTCTACGTTTTAATATTTTTCGCTGTAGCTTATTTGTCCAGTTTTTTATTTTTATCTCTATTTTAATGCCACTGTATAATAAACTTTAGTTTTCGAAATTTTCAGTCAACCTGGAGACCAAAATTAGTACCAATACCGCGAACTAAGTAGTAGCATATTATTTTGCCGTGACATGATGAAAGCTAGACTATGAAAAAGACCAATGCTACATGTTGAAATTAAATCGCTGATTCCTGGGCATGTATATTAATCTTATTGTGTTTGATATATTGTTGTGGCATTGATCAATATTTCCCGTCCAGTTAAATCTAATAATGGCATTTCCCTCTTTGGACAATTTAATCAACCATGTTAATTCTAAAACATATAATTTGCAAATAATCAACACAATATTTTTTAAAGTCATTAAAAATTGTGCTCCCAGACTGACAAATGTTAATGCCAGAAGGTAAACAAGTATACTTGCCCACATTGCAATTTCTGTGTAAAAACTAGGAAATATGCATTTTTATACAGAAATTATCTTATTTAGTCAGTTCAAAATTCTGTTGAAGGATAAATTTAACACCCATTCCCTACATTATTCCGTTAATGACAGAGAACATGGGTTATTAATACAATTTTAATTTTCACAAGCAAGCATTTACTGTGCAGGTCGCTTTTAGAATAATATGAACAAAGCGCACAAATTTGAGCTGCAAAACAATTTATTAACCTATTTCTCATTTAAATACGAATTTATAGATCAATTACTGAGATAGTTTCTTATCTTAAGCCACCAGCCTTAATACATATAATTTAAGCCAACTCATTTAAATAGTTATAGAATTATGTTAATTTGAATATTCCATCGTATAAGTACATTGTAGATAAAATTAGTCTTGGGGATACAATTTCGATGTAACATAAAAGCAATCTATTTCGCACAATATATGTATGTAAACTGTGAGCTAATTAAAGTAATTTTTTAAGACCAAATCCGTTCCTGAAATTAAAATACTTGTATAAAAACAAGTATGCATTGTATGAAACATACATAATAATGATGATATTGCTTTTATTTATTATATAAATAATGAAATCACAATTAAATTGAATGGAAATCAGAGATCATCGAATAAAACGGGCAGCATTGAGATGCTTATTTTATTACATAATCGATATGTAACTCATTGCCATCGTTCTTATTAGATTAAGCATGACATAAATTGATTTTTTAAATTTACAATAGAACTGAAAGTTATAATTCGTATCTATCTACTAAATTTATGTCTCTGAGAACAGCACCACAGATATGAAGCAACTGGTAATTTTTTTACACGATACACGCTGAAAGGATTTTCCTGTAGGCTTCTGTGCTTAATCTTGAATTTGATTCTTATATAATTGGAGTTATCAATAGCGAAGTTCGCGGCTTATGTGTAAAAGATTTGCATCAAACGAAAAATCAATAAAAATATTATTTAATAGAAAATTTAGCAAATATCTTTTCTCGTTACTTCACTTTTCTTAGGCCACACTATATATAAACCGTGAAATAAAATATTCATTGAAAGCATTATATTTTAATTTAAAATTCTTACTAGCGATGTATCATGACCTTCATCATAATAAAGAATGATGTGGTGAAAAAAAATGCTTACTCTTTTTATTTTTAATACTAGAATTTAATTTAAGATAGTTTCGTTAAAATCTACATAATGATATAAGATAGTTTTACTTTTAGACTAGAATGGTTGATGCAACTTTAAAAGAATATCTGATTGGCATAGAGGTATGTTGAATATATACGTAATCGAAGTTTACTCGAACACTGTAGCTAATCACTTTGATGAAATTTTCTTTCGACATTTTACAATATTTTTTCAACTATCGTTTTAAATCCACTGCTTTTCCTAACAAATAATCAAGAATAATACAGCTTGTAAAATCTTTTGTCCGACGGCTTCATATTTATTTGTGACTGTTTTATCTCATAAACATTCCAACGTTCCACTTCAACGGCATGGGTCGCGTATGTGCGTGCATGTCTCCTACTCTTAAAAGTCCAGTTAAAAATAAGTAAATGCATCCTTTTCGTCATTTCAGTAAAGCTTCAGTAAAAAAACATGTCAATTTATCTTTGCACGTATCAAACTAAATACAAGAGGTAAATGTGTTTATTTTGCCTGCCCGCTTCAATTATAAAATCATTCATTCAAAATAAATTCTTATTCATTTGCCATACGTGTTACAAATCTTACAAACATTCATCAAAACGATGGCAGAAAAATTAATCTAGAAGAAAATATATAAATAACAGGGTTTTTTTAAAAGAAATTAAGCATACTCGAGGAATGTTGGAAAAGAGAACTAAGGTTAGACCGCACCTAATTACTATTGATTAGTGTGAACAATGTTGAAGCCTTCGAAAGAAAGGGACAGATACGCACACAGCCTGATCGAAGTCAAAACAGATGCATACTTGGAAATGGGGATCAATCGGATCTTTTCGAAAGTGACAGTGCAAGGCAACAACCCACGAGCGCAAATCGTGAAGCTTCAACAAACGAAGCTGGCACTCCGAAAACATTCAAACGATGTTTTCAAAAGTTGTACGGAATTTACGCTAACAGGGAATAAACTTGTACAGTCTGCTTTGGAGTCTGAGATTTTAACCATTGATCCACCGCGCATTTGGAGATGGTTTAAATCGGTACGAGTTAAATATATAAGAAAGATAGTATATACAATAAGGCAGGTCCAATGTGAGTTAATCTAAATTCAATATTCTTAATTTTATGCAGCTGTTTATTTCCGACTATGGCTTGTGCATTTGCTGATTCCTACCATTTTTAGTACGCATCACATTCGAAATGAATCCTTGTAATATTTTCATATTTATATTTATTGACATCCATGCCAGTTAAATAAACATTAGTTGACTGCACGGGTGGTGGAAAAAATTCTTTAAATCAAGTTTGCGAGTTTGAAGTAAACACTAATCCCAGTATATTTAACCAGTCGTCGAACAATATAGCAAAACTACCGACGGTGGCAAGCACTGACGCATTTCTACCTACCATGATCATCATCTGTGTACGACAGTAAACTGAATAGCGAGGACCGAAGCGCATTGCATATAGATAAAAAGCAAACTTAGATATACGGCTCTCATTTCCAATAGTTTCGCATATATTTTACTTGACAAGAAATGTCAATTTCTAATTAATATACAGACACTAACATTAGTATTTGTCGCTTCATATTATATATATATATATATATATATATATATATATATATATATACGTATATATATATATATATATATATATATATATACAATATATATATATATATATATATATATATATATATATATATATATATATATAGGCAATAAATTAAACATTAATTGAATGCACTGAATTGGTGTTAACAAATCTTTAAATCCAGTTTGTATTGTTTTTATATAAATGTGTAGCGAAAGCTGCAAAAAGTTAATGTTCATGACTGCATAGAAATTGTTCAGCCGAAATTTCGAGTCAAGTACAATGGATGCGAGAATACTGGAGGTAAGAGCCGCATATCTCGCTTTGCTTTCCATACATATGCACTGCGGATCGATCCTCGCTAGTCAGTTTGCCGTCGTACTCTGAGAAGGTCGAAACACAGTGCGTGCGACTGGCGGTAGTTATGCTTGTTAAATGTATTCCCAGTCTTCACGGAGAAATAATATATACGCAATTATATATTAGTTGTTGCGCACCTAGTAAAAAATTAGTTCAACTATGAACAGAAGGAAAAAACACAGACAGAATGAACGGAACGTATTATATCGCGCACATTCGTTTCGTGCTTACGGGCAGCTCAGCAGTAGGAGCCGTTATTACGCCCTTTACCAACTATATATTTTGGTGAGAAATGTGGCAAAATAGGATGGTAAAATCTCCTAGATAAATATATATATATATATATATATATATATATATATATATATAAACCTGCAGTAGTGAGGCTAACATCATATAAAGTCTACGACAATGCGACTTCAACGCCAACTTTCACTCTCTATAATATATACATAGACATATATATATATATATATATATATATATATATATATACCGAGCCTGTAAAAGGTACCAACACTATGGCTATTGTGTAAGTACTCATTGCCAACATTATAGTAACGAAGGTTGGCATAGATATAACTCTTTGGTTGCCGAATTGGTAAATGGTACCAACACGGCAATCTATACATTCTGACCTTGAACGATATGTACTTTTTCGGTACGATGGTTTTGGTATCGGTACTGACAAAATAACCATAGTGTTGGTATCCTTTACAGGCTCGGTATATATTATATATATATATATATATATATATATATATATATATATATAGAGGGAGATAGCGTTGAACTCGCATTGTCGAAAGCTTTATATGATGTTAGCTTCATTACTTCAGGTTTACAAATCCGTATATTTCCACATACATAATGGGTAAAGAGCGTAACACCGGCTCCTTCTGATGAGTCCCCAGTAAGTACGAAACAAATGTGCACGTGATTATAATTTCAATTCATTCTGTATTTGGTTTATCATTCTGATCATAATTAAACTAATTTGTTACTAGGTGTGCAACCCCTAATACATAATTGCACATATTTTAGCTCTCTCCAAAAAAACAGTATATAACTATTATACAGCTAATCTCATGGCATCATGATTACCGCTAAATGTAAAAATTTATATCGATTAATTCAGAGTGCATGGGTTTGTTAGTGTAACAGTTGTTCATAAGGTATTGAAATTCTTAATTTTGGTGTAATTTCGCATATCTAGAAAATCCATTGTGTTAATACCATGTACTGAATCGGAAACCAAAATGTTAGTACCATGTACTGACTAGGAAACAATAGTATTGGTATTTATTGTATATAGTGAGTTGGCGTTGACGACGTATTTTTGATGACTACATACAATTAACTCCAATACTGTTTATATACACTTTCCGATAGAAGATTATACTGTCCAATTGCCCTACAATCCTTTATCGAATATATAGGGGTATAGGGCTTAATTCCGGCTGATTCTATTGAATCGCCAGTAACGATGAAACGAATTATCAAATAAGATTATATCTTTTGTCCATGCTGATTTTAGTTCTATTCTTCTTGCCCGATATCAACTATTTTTTTGCTAGTTACGCAACACCTAAACGACTATTGCTTATATATATTGTTATTAAAAACAATTAAACAACTGTTTATATTTATATATAAATTGAAAGGTGAAATAGAATATATACTTAATTGAATGATACCAAGATTTCCGCGAAATGCGACAACTGTTATTGACCAAGGCTATTGCATAGATTTCTTAGAGTACGTGATGTTCAGAAATAGCTGTATTTATCAATTTTGGTAAAATTTAGCATATCTTGAAATCAACTGTGTTGATACCATGTACCGAGTCGGCAACCACAGTGTGGGTTATATGTACCAACTCGCATATAAAGCTTAATGCCGGTTCCTAATGAAGAGTCGCTAGTATGTACGAAAATAATGTTTACTTGAGATTTTACCTTTCGATGATGTTGATTTTGTAACCAGATTATTTGATTTTTCCAGAATTTTTGTTTGAAGTTATATTTTCCTGTGCGTATGGTGTCAACCCCAAAGATGGGCCTGGAAATGAAGTCCCGAAATTTCGGAAAACTTGATAAAATCTGGTTCCAACGTCATGTTCAGACAATCAACTGATGGATGGCTTCGTAATGAAGGGAAAAGTACGAATCCATTAGTAAAGGGCAAATAAAATCGATGCACATGTAAATGTAAATGATTGAAGATTTTATCGAACTACGAGTACTTAAGTATATGGTTGTCATAGTTCAAATCAGTTAAACGATTGATTTTCATTTAAATTTAACAATTTCTTTTTTTAAGTTATATAAAATCGCATAAAACATGCTGACTACTTAGGCGTGAAACTTACAAAGGCACTCAATCTCTAGTTTTGTTTCGATTGAATGCACCTGCAATTGAGTAATGGATAATAACTGCACACAGGAATTTATTCGGGAATTATCAATATGCCCAGGTCAAAATAGCTTATGAGAAATATTTTCTCTTCATTGGTTAAAACCTATGTTCCTATGAATAGTCGCGTGTACTGAAAAAAGGCACTATTTGGATGAAGAATTTGGGGGATTTTACATTCTATAACAACTTATTTTGATATATTAACACCAGTGCAAAATGAGCAGCAGATTGGAATGTTTGATTGTGAATCCATTCAATACATTCATTTCATTACATTAAATAACAAATTTAAAATATTTAAGTGCTGAGGCATATGTAAATTTATTTCTTAACTATTATTTAATGAATGGAAGAAAACATATAAAGGTTTAAAAAAAGTTATACATAAAAGCGATATTACTGCTAATTTTATTCAGAAATCGAGGAGTTTGAACATTTTCTAGCAAAATCAATTACGAACGCGCAACAAGTTAATAAGAGGAGAAGAATTGTTTTATTGTTTAATTTGCAAAATACATCAAAATAAAATTTACGGTACTTTTTTCCATTTACGAAAAGAGAAAGAAATTATATCGGATACTCACAAACTCTCCACGTTTAGAATTTGTGTATTTCTTGGCCTTTTTAATACACACACACGCGTATATATATATATATATATATATATATATATATATATATATATATATATATATATATATATATATTCTTATAGTGGGAAAAAACACAAATAACTAAGAGGATAATGGCCATTTATTTCGTGAATACTAAACATCTCTTATACAATCATACATATTTATACATTTTGGGTTGTCAATTGGTTATGTTATCGGTGACAAATCTGACTCGTTATTACTGCTGTTTCTTGTTTTGACTAGTAGGTGAGTGTGTATGCGTTTGTGTTTTTGTGTATGCGTGTTTGCATGTAAAGGTCATTCTCGCAGTATTGCGAAGTGATGTCTGAGATCTTGTCATTATTGTTTTGATAGCTTGAGAATTAACCATTTGTGCGCATTGTTCACTGTTATCATATACAAGTGCTATTTTTCCCAGTATAGTTGATCGTTTCACCCCGCTGCGCAAGAGTGCTATTTTCGCTTGGTAACAACGCTAATGTTGATTGTCGTGTTAAACGCTCACACTGTTTGGAGACTTCTGTCATCGTATGCGCCTCTGTTATTTCCACTTCAGTTTGTTGCCAATCCGATTGTACGTTTGTTGATTCTAGTCGAGGGCCTGTTGGTTCTTGGCTGGATACTAGTAGATTGTTGTTGAATTTTGTTATTCTTGGCCAGTCGATAAGGATATCATGTTGATGAAACTTTTGAATGTTAAGTTCAGGTGCTTGTTGTTTTATGTAAAGCGCTTCGTAGATAAATAATAATTTTTCTGATTTTGCTTTATGTAGAATTGTGAAATTGGTCGAATTGACAGGGTGCCCCGTTGCTAATATATGATCGGAAATAGCTGATTTTCCTGACGGTGGCAAGCCTTTGTTAATCAATTTCTGTGGCAAATGTTGCTGGATTCTGCTTATCAATTGCTTCTTCGTACGTCCGATATATGTGCTACCGCACATACATGAGAATTTGTAGACTATGAATGATTTGGAGAGAATTGGCAATTGATCTTTGGCATCCAACCTCATGATTCTCTGTGTACTAAATGTCATATTAACTTTAACACTGGGAAAGTTGTCCTTAGTTATTCTATTCAGCCGCCGTGCAATTATTGAGGCTGGTACGTCGCCTCTAAATGGTAAGTTTGGGAAAACCTGCTTGACGGTATCCTCTCTAGTACGAATCTGCCGTGGTCTGATGTTGACATCAATGAAACGCTCTGGGTAGTTGTTCATTAGCAAAATTTTCCTGAGGTAGCCCAGTTCTTCCTCAATCTTGTGTTCAGAGCAGATCTTCCTGATTCTGTTTGCTAGGTTGTTTACTAAGTTTCTTTTGTGGGATTTTGGCACACTACTGTTGTAGTGAATGTATTGTCCGGTGAAAGTGGATTTTCTATGTATGGCCAGTGTCAAATCTCCGTTTGCTTCTCGAGTGAGTTTGATGTCAAGGAATGGGAAAACTGTCGTCTTTCTCTACCTCGAGAGTGAATTTGATGTCTGGATCGACTCCATTTGCTTGTTTGAGGATTTCGGAAGGGTCTGCTGCTTCTGAGATGAACAACAAGATATCATCTACATACCTTTTGTAGAGTGCGCACTGGTCAATTATACCTTTCAGACTCGTTTTTTCCAGGTGATACATGTATACATCTGCCAGGAGGGGTGCGATGCAGCTTCCCATAGCTACACCATTGATCTGGCGGTAGTATATCCCTTCGAAGGTAAATTGCACGTTTTTAGTACATGCTAATATGAGGTCTTTGATGTCATTGGTGTCTATAGGGAAGTCAAAAATCTCATTTTTGATGAGATCACACAAGATCTCCGTTGTCTTATCCAGTGGTATGTTTGTAAATAAGGATGAGACGTCAAGCGAGACCATCTTATTCTGTAGGATGTTCTTCCCTTCAGTTCATTTGCTAGTTCGAAAGAGTCCTTGATAGTGTTAGTGTTTATGATGCTCCGTATTGGTTCAAGTAGTTTGCAGAAACTTGGCTGGTTTATGTTGTGGAGCGTTGATCATTGACATAATGGGCCGCATCGAAGGAGCTCCTGAGAGCTGTCACGGCTTTGTGAGTTTGGTTTGCCGTACAATCTTGCAGTGTTTATATATATATATATATATATATAATATGTCCATTTTTGTATATACACGAGAAGAATATGAGAAATGATACTTGCATCTGATAAAATTTATTTTATGCACATGGTAAGGATACTTTGAATTTTATTAAGGCTTGCATTCCCAATGAAATAAAATTTCCGCTAACGTAATTCTTGAAATTAATAAGAGATTAATTTTTTTATCAATGACACATCAACTTGACAATATCACTATTTCAATAAAAAAGTTACCCAATCCCAGAGACTGCAATAATTGCCCAGGAACTCTTAAATAGAGAAAATCTAATTTTGGAATTGAAGATAGCTCTCCTGGTGTGTACTCAAAAGGGAATTAAGAAAACGACACGTTACAAATATTTTAGTAGACTATTAAGTCATATTCTCAAAAGCGGACTATGATAGAGCGATTCTTGTGAAATTAAATTTATAAATTATCGAAACAACTTTACACTAACGAGGCGCAAAGTAAATTTAACTGAGATCCTACTAACAATGATTTAATTAAAGAATGGGTAACCGATACAAACAAAAGGTAGCAAAGGCAATTCGTACAGTAGACAAATTTCGTCCTTATTGGAACTCCTGAAGTACTGCCAAGAAATGTGCAGCGAAAGCAGCCCTTAACCAGGCAAATTTGCTTCGGAGTGCGAGACTCTATCCATTGGGCCAACGTACCACAATTTACTCAAAATTTAAAAATACGAACAAACTTATTTATTAAGCACTTTCCAAGTACTGCCTCTAATTTTTCCGCGGACAGGGCTCAAACCGGTGCAAATTTGCTTCCAAATATTTGACAGTAACTATAGTGCTCCAAATAAGGATGAAACTGGTCGATTGAATAAATTTAGTTCGCTATTTCAGAAAATGCTTATCTTAAACAATTATTAATTGGCCGGGCGGTGATAATAATTCTTTAAATCCGATTTACGTGCTTGAAGTAAACACCAATCCCATTGTATTTAACCAATCATCAAACAATATAACAAAACTACTGCCAGTCGCACGCACTGACGAGACTCGACCTTATATGATAATCAACAGAGTAAGACGGCAAACTGGCTAGCGAGGATCAAACCGCTTTGCATACATACAGAAAGCAAAATTAGATATGCGGCTCTCATCACTAGCAGTGCGGCAGTATGGCTCAGTGGTTAGAGCACCAGATTCCGAAGCAGACGTGCCCAGGTTCGAGCCCTGTACGCGGCAAATTCTACAAAGTGCCATGAGGAGTTCCGTTGATGAAACCGGTATACCGGATGAATCATTCTTTCTACCCTATACAATTCTTAATTGGTACCGACATATGTAAGTAATCGGCGTATATCACATCAACCTTGATTATGTAATAATAAAAGAAAAAATCAAGGCCTTGATTCGGAGCATCAATAGCCGATTCCCCTAAAATACATTGTAGTTTGAAAATTTTCATGTGTGTGTAGAATCGTTTTGTGCATTGAAAGCCAAAAAAGAAATTGATCAAAAGAATCGAATAAAATATACCACTGAAGTTTTACAGCATACATTTGAAATGAGGTATACAGACAATTTAAACTTTTAATGCATTCTTACACACACACATGCATGTATATATATATATATATATATATATATATATATATATATATATATATATATATATATATATATATATATATATATATATATATATATATATATATATATATATATATATATATATATATATATATATATATATATATATATATATATATATATATATATATATATATATATATATATATATAATAATAATAATAT